>JAZKLR010000646.1:0-606987 GCA_037103525.1 Ganaspis brasiliensis | reverse complement strand
ACCTATTAGTTGTTAATATAGTACTTATTCTTGTTGTATTAAATTTTAATTTTATTGGTACTTTTAATTATTTATGTCATTTTTCAATTAGTTTCTTGAAATTTTAATTGTTTGATCAATTTTTTAAGTAATGTCTTCAAATTTTTTATATTATGCACCTGTAATCAATTATTTTTTTCAAATCACAATTCTTTTTGTTATTGTTCAATTATATTTTTGTAATTTCAATTATTTTTGAAACTTTTCAATTATTTTTTTAAATTTTCAATTATTTTTTTAAATTTTAGTTATGTTCTTCAATCTTCAAATTATTGTCAGGAATATCCAAATTATCAACACAAGTTTCAATTCACTTTTTTTATTTTTCAATTATTTTCTTCAACTTTTAATTACTTTTATCATTATATTCCATTATTTTTGTCATTTTCCAATTATTTTCTTCATATTTATGTTATTTTTGACATTTTAAAATTATTTTTTACAAATTTTAATCATTTTATTCATTTTTTTTTATTGTCATGAATTTTTAAATTTCTTACATCTGTTTTTAATTATTTTTATCATTCATTTTATTATTGGCACGAATTTATTAATTCTTTACGCCTTTTTCAATTATTTTCTTAATACTTTAATTGGGTACTTTTTTCATATTCAAATTTCTTGCCATTTTTAAAACTAACACTTCAAATTTCAATTATTTTCCTCAAACTTCTAATATTTTTATCAACTTTCCAATTATTGTCTATAAATTTTTAATTTTTACACCAGTTTTAAATTATTTATATCATTATTTAATTATTTTTTTAATATGTAAATTGTTTCGTCATGTTTTCAGGTATTGCCTTCAAATTTTTAATTTTTTAAACCAATTATCAATTATTTTTTCAAATTTTACAATTATTTTTGTCAATATTCAAATATTTTTGACATTTTGGAATTATTTTCTTTAAATGTCATTTTCTTCTATCTTTTTATTAATGTCATGAGTTTATTAACTTTTGAAGACCAGTTATCAATTTTTTATGTCATTATTCAATTAGTTTCTTCATATTTTAATTATATCGTTAATTTTGCATTTATTTTATACAATTTTTCAATATTAGTGTATTAAATTTTTTATTTTTTACTCCATTTTTTAATATATTTCTCATTTTCTATTCATTTTTTTCTAAATTTTAGTTATTTTTGTCATTTTTCAACTTTTTTCTACACATAAACATTTTTTTGTTATTTTTAAATTATTTTTTTCAAATTTTAATTATTTGCTTGAAAATTCTATTATTTTTTTTTTTTTCAATTTTTCAACTATTGTCGAAAAAGTGTAATTTTGACCCCAGCTTTTAATTATTTATGTCATTATTCAATTAGTTTCTTTACATTTTAATTATTTCGTCAATATCTCAATAATTGTGCGCAAAATTTAAATTTTTTACACCAGTCTCAAACTTTTGTTTCAAATTTTAATTATTTTTGTTATTCTTCAATTATTTTTTTGTAACTTCAATTATTTTTAAAACATTTTTAATAATTTACTTCAAATTCCAATTATTTCGTTTGAATCTTTGTCTTCATTTTTTGATTTTAATCAATTTTTCAATTAGTTTTGTCATCTTTCATTTTGTTTCTTCAAATTTCCATTATTTTTGTCATTATTCAATTATTTTCTTCATATTTCAATTATTTTTTAGATCTTCGAATTAACAAAAAATGATATATATGAAGGCATCTATATATCATTTTATGACAATATATGAGAAATATGTATCGCATTGTAAACTTTATTTACAAAATTTATAGTTTTATTTATAGAACTATTGCGAAAAAACTAAGATAAGAAAAAAAAAGTATAAAAGTCAGTCAAATGACAGAGAGTATATTTTAGATTAAGTGTTTTGTTTATTTTTGGCGATGGGTGTGTCCATGCGTTTATATATTGCCACAACGAGATGTCTTGAAAGCAATAAATTTATTGCACCCTTTTCTCGCATCATCATCCCAGTGATAGTTGGAACCCTAGATTGCTGAAATTTCATAAATTCTCAATATATCACACAAGCCTAAAGAAAATCTCGTTTAATATCACGAATGCAAATTAAATTTTTCTTTTTCTTTTCACTTTCTTGCAGTTATTGCAGATAAAATTCCCATATGCAAAACTCATTTTTCATCATTATCTTGGTCAGATTTTCTTTTATAATCTTGTCAGTTATAGCTCTTTATTATGATCATCTTCATTAAAACAGTTTCATTCTAATTAGCTTCATTAAGAGAAAAAAATACTTCTGACATTTATTATGGGTTTTTGCTGTCATGATATATTATTAATGAAGTTTATAAAAATATATGTTACCGTAGCTCTTTGTTATTTGATTTAGAATTGACTGTGAAAAATGCATTAATTATAATTAACGTATTTTTCACAGTTTCTTATTTTACAGAAATGATTTTTTCTTAATTAACTTGAATATAATTAAAAAAAATATAAAGGTGTCTAAGGACATTAAAAAACATTTCCTGTTTCAATAAAAATTCTCGATAAAAATATTTATTGGAATTTTATATGCCGTGAGAATTTAACACACAAACTGTTTGTTAATTTAATATTTTGATGAATTAGACATTTTTAATGTTATTTAATTAATGAACCTTTTTTCTTTGTATTAATCATAAATAAATAATTGAAAAAATAAACTGAATCACAATTTTGATCCAAATTGAGAAAAAATGTGTCTATACTGTTTTTCTATGATAGAGTGTGAGAAACTAATTATTTCTTGTCAGGACTAGAAATTTATTTCATCAACGATATATAAATAAATTTTTCCAAGTTTTCTCGTTAGTTTTCAATTTTGCTGAACACGAACGAGATAAAATGGATTTCGAACAGTTTCTCAGCATCCTCTATTCCTCTTCTTAACAAGCAACATCCATCGTCTACTTCAGTCTTTTCAGATTAGATATAACGAGTGCCTTTCAACTTTTCCACTTTAGTGCATAAAAAATTGCAATAACTCTTCAAAACTTGCTCACTTGGAGAAAAATTTTCTTGAAAATTTAAAATTAATTTATATACGAGTCTCAAACTGAGAATAATGAGTTAATTAATTAATTAAATTTTGTAAATCAACATTTTTTTAAATCCATGCGTAATTTTGTTCAGAATTGTAAAAAAAAGCCAATAAAAATATTGGCGATAGAATTAAATGCGACAGTGGAATGACGCAAATAGTATAATAAACAAAAATCCAAAGTGTATCGTTTAATGGTTTTCACCTTGATATTTAAATTTGCACCAAAATTTTGATAATAATTTTCGTATAATCAGCGCATGAAAATACGTAATAAGTATACAAGGTCTGAAAACAATCGGAGAAATGCGATTTTCGAGAGTGAACCCTTTTTTCATTTCCAAGTGAAAGTCGGATTTTAATAAGAAAGTGAAAAAAGGTCTTTTGCTAGAGGGTGGTTTGATATTTCGTGAGGACTTTGAGAGTATATTCCCCTGGAAATGAAGGCATATAAAATGAAAGTTGGTGTCGAGACTGAGTCAGTTTTGAAATGCGTTGATGGCTTCCTCTTTGCTCCAAAATGAAATTCATCTGGTAAATAGAGACTGGAATGCGACTAATACAAACGCACAGAATAGTTTTAGTTTAATGCGAGTATAACTATAATTAGCAGACACACTGGCTGGCGTCAAATATCTACGTAAAAAGCAAGTTTAGACAAAACTTTCCTTTAACTTTCTTCAAGTTCTTTGACAATCTCCAATTTACGTTTCAATCTTCGCATTATTTTATCGTCAATGTCCTGTATATAAATGTTTTTAAGAGGCACTTATTACCAAAAAAGAAACAAAAAATATGACAATATTTCAAAAAGAAAAGTATATTTTACTATAACAAATAATGTAGCACATAGTTATGTAATATACAGTAATCTTAGTTGTATAATTAAAATTATTATATAACAGATAGATAATAATTTATCTATTCAAAAAACAATTCCATTGTTTTTAGTCGTTCTTTATTTGTAAACTGTTTGAAATGACAATCGGCAAAATAACTTGTAAATTACAAACGGCAGCAAAAATTGAGATAATTGGTTGGGAACAGCTTCTGACAGCTTTAGACATATTTTGAAAATGGTTTACGACGAATAAAAATACTTATGTAAGACATAACGGTAGCGAGAAATAAAAAAGGATATGACTGTAAAGCATTTAGTCCAAGCACGACAGATACAATTATTATTATTACGGTACTATATCAGTAGCTCCGATGAATTTTATTCATCCTCGAGTTTGTGCAACATGCCTATAAGTAAAGCTACAATAACACATATATTCATTACACACGATCAAGAGTAATAACGGAAAATGTATTTCTAAAATATTAAATAAGAAGCAGCTGGTATAAAAATAACACTTCACTGGGTTTAGAAGAAAAATAATATCCTATATTCAATCTTCAAAATGTTAAGAGTTATACATAAAAAACAGCCCAAAAAATGTATACTACTTATAATGAATGACTGAAAGGGTTAACTAAAATCTGCCTGGGAAGACATTTTGACCAAAACTCAATTGACAAAATTTAAAAATTTTAAATTTTAAATCAATATTTTTAACATTTTTATGTTATAGGGGAGTGGGCCCCAAGATGAACATTTCGTATAAAATTTTTGTTTAAGGTGACAGCGCCTTATGCTTTCTGTCATTTTTGTTGTTTTTATAGACGAACATTTTGATGCACATTTGAAGAAAAAAAAACCAGTTGGTTTTTCTTTTACACATAAGGTAACGGCACCAATAGTCGATCGGGTACCAATAGTCGATCAGTTTGATACAGTTTGATATAAGTCGATTAATTTGCGCTTTACATGTATTTTTTATTTGTTTGTTGTTAATTTTATTTGTAAAACTTATAAATACATTAATTTTTAAGTACTACGACTCATTTTTCTAGTTAATTAACTAAATAATTGTATTTCAAGTTGTGTGATCGACTATTGGTCCAAGATTGATCGACTACTGGTGCAAAAGGTTTTCAGCCATTTTTGCCGCTGATCGACTATTGGGTCCCTAACCCCCAAAAGAAGGTCCTTTTTAAAATTTTAATTTTACAATAAATAACTTATACTAAATAATTCGATGTCAACGGTTACGCATTTGCAGAGCTTCCACTACATAATTTAAAAAAGAAAATTCAAAATGCATAGTTCGTTTTGAATTTATTGAGTTTTATTGAAAATCTTACTTTTTTATCTCAAGATGTTGATCGACTATTGGTTCCATTACCTTACCACGTAATTTTGTGTCTAAAAAAGTTTTGTAACAGTTTTTTCTCAAGTTGGTAAAGTTATTTAAATTTATGATTTAGAATGAGTACTGAACGTTATAATATTCTTTATTTATCGTATAATAGTATTCTAAAATGATTGTACTAATTCAGTGTTCGTATATATATTTTTACTTGGGATTAAAAAATGGTGTCATGTACCCTAAGATGGACAGGCCTAAAATCTCAATGTATTTTTTTGTATATTTTCGATTTTATACTTTTTTCAATAATTTTTTGAGCCAATTAATTAAAATTTTTTATTTTCCACCATAAAATGTGATTTTATCGTTAGATAATTTATTATATTGATATTTTTCGATGTTTTATTACTTTTTACTGTTAAGCTATTAAATTGAAGTTTTTAGAAATTTTATTTCTTGATTAATTCCGTAAAATGATTAAAACTTAGTTCAAGAATTGTTATACGATGTTAATTTTTTATTTACTACCATTTTCAGAGACTTTTAAGAAGGTGTCCATCTTGGGGCCACTTTTTTTTAGACCGAAAATTTTAACAATTAGAAAAAATGCTTTAAAAAATGTTTATGTTCAAAATAAAATTTTATCTCTGTGGCCATAAGTTACCTTATAAATTGTACTTTCATCCGGTATAAAACATTTTAATATATTTTATTCGGTTTGGATTCTACAGCAATAAATCGATAGGGTGTCCAACTTGGGGCCCTCTCCCCTAAAATTTTAATTAATGTAACTTGACGTCAGTCTTCATTGAAAGTCAAAATAAACTGTGTCCAGAGTAGACTCAACTTAATAATAATTACAATCAGATATTGAAATATTTCGCTAATTACATTTGAAATTTCTATAAATAAGAAAATTGATACAAACATAGTCAAGATTCGTTTTAAATTAAACTTTTAATAATATTCTTATAAAAATCATCAAAATTTGAAATATCCATCATTTTATTTAAACAATTTTTTTCTTCTTTCTTAATAAAAAACATTTCAGCTACCAATCTTTTAAAATCATTATTTTCTTTATGTAATGGATCTTTATCTTTATATTTATCTTTATATTTATCTTTATATGGATGTTAAATACGTTTTATCTTATAAGAAAGATTGTTATTAAAAAAAGGTGGCCCGTATCATTTTGACACAAATTTTTCGTGCAACTTGTTATATTCTACTCCCAAAGATGAATGTTATATTTTATTCCTACTAAAATCGGGTCCGTATCATTTTGACACAAATTTTTTCGGGCAACTTGTTATATTGTACTCTTAATGATGAATGTTATATTCTACTCCTTCTGAAATCAAAGATTTTTAAGTCTTATTTATTAAATAATTGATTTTAATACATTAAATTAATATTCGAAGACTTAATTAATGCAATAAATTCAGTTATTGAATAATTAAAACTTAAAAATCTTCGATTTTAGTAGGAGTAAAATATAACATTCATCTTCAGGAGTACAATATAACAAGTTGCCTGAAAAAATTTGTGTCAAAATTATACGGGCCCCTAAAATCAAAGATTTTGAAGTTTTAATTATTTAATAATTGAACTTACTGGATTAATTAAGTCTTTTAATATCAATTTAATGTATTAAAATCAATTATTTAATAAATAAGACTTAAAAATCTTTGATTTCAAAAGGAGTAAAATATAACATTCATCTTCTGAAGTACAATATAACAAGTTCCCCGAAAAAATTTGTGTCAAAATGATACGGGCCCAAAAAAGGAATCGAAATAATATTTTTTGGAATCTCGTCTTCTAAAACAGACTTATTATTGTTAGAAACATTATTAATCTGAAAAACTCTGTTTTTTATATTTTTATTAATGAATTATAAAGGGTAATTATTTAATATTAAATTTTCAATATGAAACTCTTTATCTGATAATAAAATAGCAGAATCAACTAAATTTTTAATGATCGCACTTTTTTGGTTAATTGCACTGAGGAAAATCTGTTGCGATTATCGCATGAGCAAATGATATGAATATAGCATAGGCACTAACTATACAAAAATTGCAAGACACTGTAAAAACAAGTGTCTTATTTTAAGACATTTTTGTCCTCACTTTTAAGACATTTTGAAGTGTCTTAATTTTAAACCAATGAGAAAGCATCTTTCAAAATTATTAACCAATGAAATAGCTTGAAATAATCGTAAGACGCTTTCTTAATGTCTTGTGTCTTAAAATAAGACACTTAGAAGACAGCAGTTTTTGCAGTGAATCCACCTAATTATTAGGCCGCTCCGCCTATTTTTCAGGCCAAGTCCGAGCAATAACTATACTTTCTGTTAGAAATATAGCATCAATAGAATTATGGAAAAAATGCAAAAATGATTTCAAGCAATAATCGCAACAGATTTTTCTCAGTGTGGATGGTTAGATAAAAAATTTATACACCTACCAGAAAAAATGCCCTTACGATACCAATTTATTTTTATAGATCCATCATTATTTCTGATTATTTTTAAATTTAAAAATGAAATAGAATTGTCCAATTCAATCTCATGAGTAAACTGTAGTCTGTCATGATAAGAATTGACCATCTCTAAAATTAATTGTAATTTTTTTTTTTTGGAATAAACTCTATTGTATCATCCACTTATACCTATAGTATATTGGAATCTTAAATTTCAATTTTGTAAAAATAAAAACGAATTCTTCAAGATCTTGTAAAGCCAAATCAGCTAAATTCGATTTTTCAAATTATTTTTTCAATTAAATGCCATCTTTTCTGAATACTTTTAATGACTAATTCTGATGGAACATTTGTAAACAAAGAGACTACATCTAATGAGATCATTATATGCATGATCTTTTGGAATTTTTTCTTTAATAATAATTTCTCTGAAACTTTTTGAATTTTTTACCGATGAATTAGGAACAGTAACCGACTTTTTAATGATATTACAAAAGTATTTAGACATAGAATAGGTCGGCGTATATGAATTAAAGAAACCACTGGTTTTAGGTAGCCCATATGTTCTTGCAATACTAGTCCTATCCACGAATATGTCTTTTCTCTTTATAATATTTCCCGAATAGCCTTTGATTCTTAATTTATCTAGTTTATTAAAAGTATTATTTCTTAATTTATCTATAAGATTGTAATCTAATTTCTTATATGTTGTTTTATCACTCAAAAAATTATTCATTTTATTGTTGTATTTATTTTTGTTTAAAATTACAGTAACATTACCCTTGTCAGCATAAGTCACGAAAATGTTTTTATTATTTTTTAAAAATTCTTTGGTCTCAAAATTTTTTTTCGACATACCTCGGTCAAATTCTGAAACTGACTTATTTTTAATAAAATTATCTGGAATGTTGATAAATTTATGTCTAAACTCATGTCTCGATTCTGTAGGAATCTTAGCTATGTTTGACTCAATATCTTTAACAATTTCAAAAAAAATATTACTCTTTGGTTTAGTAAAGGATGAACTGAATTTTTCGCCTAATCTTAAAATATCATTAACATTCTCAGGAATTATAATATCAGAACAATTGACAATCTAATTATCATTTAAATTTTTTTGTTTATGAACATTTATAAATTGGATTGTTTATATTGTGACAAAACTTCTATATAGGACAGACTAGAAGACGTTTATGGAATAGACGATCTGAGCATGAATCTAACATAAATTTCAAGAATGAAAAATATCATAATGTCATTACCAAACATAGAATTGTCAATCTTAATGATGATGGAACTGAACATGATTTTGATTGGTCGAATATTGAAATTTTACATAAAGAAAATAATGATTTTAAAAGATTGGTAGCTGAAATTTTTTTATTAAGAAAGAGGCAAAAATTGTTTAAATAAAATGATGGATATTTCAAATTTTGATGATTTTTATATGAATATTATTAAAAGTTTAATTTAAAATGAATCTTGGCTTTGTTTGTATCAATTTTCTTAAATTATAGAAATTTGAAATGTAGGTAATTAGAGAAATATTTCAATGTATGATTGTAATTATTATTAAGTTGAGTCTACTCTGGTCACAGTTTATTTTGACTTTCAAGGAAGACTGACGTCAAGTTACATTCATTAAAATTTTATAACATAAAAATGTTAAAAATAATGATTTGACTAGTTAATTGAGGTAAATATTTACGATAAAAAAGTTTTATGTTATTTAAAGTGATTATGGGCTAATTTATAAATATTTGTTTTTTAGTTATTGTGACTAATGACTGGAGTAGATTTCGCATGCCCGTGCAGAAATGTCGATGTGGGCCTCAAGGGGTGCTTGCCAGTTTTCCTTATCTCTGGTAAGGCCCTTGTCGGGAAAACTGGTAAGCGCCTTACAAGGCTGTAACGCTTTTGCACATCAATGCCCTACATATGGAAAACTCGTCAGAGCCTTACCCGTTTTTAAAATAAAAAACCTGAGTAGATATATACAACGGCAAAGCAAAGCATTAAACAAATAATAATGTAATTACATTAAATTAATTTCTTAAAAAAATATTTTTGTATTTTTTTTTTAGTTTCATTTATTTCTTTTCTATTTTTTTTTACAAATCAAGGAAGGATTACTACAATTATTTATATAATTCACTTTTAATTTATTCTTAAATATCTTATTTTAAACTTATATTTTTATTTTAATTAATTTTTTTTGTACACACAAACACTTATAACTAAGAATTAAAAATACCGCACGCAAGGAGGATCGAACTCCAGAAACCTAGACCTAAGGACACAAATGGCGGGCGCCTTAGCCCACCCAGCCACACTGGCTTAGGATTATTTTATTTTAAACGTTTTCTTGAACTATAAGTCATTAGATCTATTACTTGTTGTGGTAATAAAATATATGTATCACCTTTGAATGTTTTAACCTAATAAAAATGTATATTATTTTAATGGATATATAAATATACATACATATATCTACATATATTTATGTATATTTATTTTAAATTTAAAAAAAAATCATTTATATTTTTCTATTAATAAATTGTTTTTATAAGTGAGCTAATACTAATTGTAAAAATTTTTTTTTAAAATAGTTTACGTAATTATAAATAAGTAAATAAATTTAAATAAAATTTTACAAAATATCAATTCAAAAAAATTGACAATATAAAAAATATATTTTTTAAATTTAAATAGGTACATACTAAATAGAAAAATTGTAATTATCAAAATTCTCAACATAAAATAAAATGATTTCAAATTATTAATATTTTATACTGGTAAACAAGTAAATATAACGTCATTAGGCTAGGGAAAGTAATATTCTTTTAAATGTATGATTCTTTCTAATTAAATATAGAAGTTCATATACAAACTATTTTTCAATAAAATTCTATACAAATTACTTTTAGAATCGAAAATAAAAAATTTTATAAGTTTGAAATAGTTTAATTGATAGTCTAATATGCAAAACTTCAGTAATACATGAATTGTGGCGTTATCGGGGTAAATAGTGGTTTTCCCTACTTAGGGCTTTAAATAGACGCCCATGTCAAAATCTAGTAATGTGAAATAAATTATAATTTATTTTAAATTTAAATACATAGTAAATAGTAAAATTGTAATTATCAAAATTCTCAACATAAATTAAAATTATTTCAAATTATTAATATTTTATACTGGCAAACAAGTAAATATAACGTCATTAGGCTAGGAAAAGTAATATTCTTTTAAATGTATTTTTTTTCTAATTAAATATAGAAGTTCATATACAAACTATTTTTCAATAAAATTCTATACAAATTATTTTTAGAATCGAAAATAAAAAATTTTATAAGTTTGAAATAGTTTCATTGATATTCTAATACGCAAAACATCAATGATACCTGAATTGTGGCGTTATCGGGGTAATTAGTGGTTTTCCCTTCTTAGGGCTTTGAATAGAAGCCCATGTCAAAATCTAGTAATATGAAATAAATTATAATTTATAATTTAAAGTCATTTCATTATATTCAACTGCGATTAAAACGATTAATTCTTTAAAATATACATAAATGTTTCTAATATGCTACCTAATTAAAAATTTAATAACATTTTTTCAGTTTTTTTAAACAAGGAAAACTGACGAGGCCCATGCCTGAGCCCTACTTTAAGTAGGGCAAACTAGGGCAATTTCTGCACGGGTGGTTGACGTAATTTGAATATGAATTGATCTAAGTCCAAAAAAATTGTTTATATTGTATTGATTGTGTTTTGAAAAATTTCATATTTTGTTTATAAAGAAAAAATATAATAAATTGTAAATTTATTTTAGATAATTCGTGAATAAATTCTGAAAAAGGGACTGAATCAGTCTCGAAACGTCAAAATTTTGTGTTTTTAAATTTTGCCATTTGTTGTCCTTATTGGTCGTCGTTATACTTTTCGAAATTAAATATTGGAGGACGTAAAAGCTCTTAATAAAATTCTTTTTAATTAATGTCTATCAGTGTATGGTTATCTTTGTTGTCGGCAGTAAGTATAATTTAAAAAAAAAGAAAATAGGCTTTCTTATTCATTGTTTTTTTGTTATATACTACTCGGTATATTAATTTCGAAATTATCTTCCCGGAAATGTTGTAAATGGAATTAGTATTGTCAGCCACGAGAATATGAACAGCACTTCCCCGTTTCATCGTCTGGCACTATAGTAAGCTCCCGAAATACATACTTTAAATGACAGTAGCCAGTCTTACCCATATATATGTATACTTGCACCGCCTTAATCGGTTGGAAGACATATGAAAACCCAACGAGGTTCATTGAACTTTCTGCCTTTGACGAACCGTCAAAATCGATCGTCCGAAGATCCTTCTTGAAAGGTCGTAAATGTCAAATGACTTCTTGTAACTGACCATCTTAACATCACCCACTTACTGCAATTTAAATCATAACTTCCATTATTCTCTTACATATGATATAATAAAGTCATATCTTGAACGGTGCACGGAACAAAATTAATCACAGAACTTAAAATAATTTGAATTTTTAATTGCAGAAAAGTAGATTAGATATTATAAGCACAATTTTTACAATAAGTTATGTTTTATCTGCAAAAACGCCATTTTGATGAAGTCATACTAATTTAGAGATGTGGTCATTTGACAAAATATAATCCTAAAAAAAGCCTATGCTACAAGGTATTTTATTATTGTCAAATACAATATTTGAAAATGTTTTTTTTATGGGAAACAAAGAAGATTTGACTAAAATTAAATTAATTAAAAACATGTGATGGAGTATGACGTCACTGGTTTAGGCAAAATTATAAGGTCACTCTAACCCAAGTTTGTTTAGATTTTGTCTTAAAATTAATTTTTATGCTTGAATCTCATATAATTTAGATATTACTTTTTTCCATGTGTGATCGAATTTTACATTCATTCTTTACACATTCTTGATAATATATATGTAATATATGTAGGCTTTTATTAAAATATCCATTTTGAATCTCAGTTTTTGAATTCCAGATAAAGGAATTTATTATTTTTGATTAAAACAAAACTGTTATAATTTTGTAGTCTCTAAAATGCAAAATTTTGTTATTTATTTAATAAAATGAGAAATTCGATCCGTTGAGGCAAAATTGTTGATCCAAATCTATTTTTTATTTTTAGACATTTTCCTTAGATTTGGTATACTTTATTTTTCCAATAAAAAAAAACGAGGATGCGGATAAAGTACGTCTTTAAAGTGCAGTGAAATGTAATACAAAAAAGAGGGTCAGAGGTAAACGGAGAAGGGTAAAGTTCGTGAAACCCTCAACCAATAAAAAAGCAGATCGTTGCACCTCTGTATCGAATGGTGCACACAAGCGTTGACCACCTGCCACAGAGCAGATGTTGCACTCAATATGACGAAATATTTCTATCAAAGGCTTGTTACAATAATTATTGACCACCAAAAAACCACAATCCAACATGTAAAAATTATATCTATTTAAAGATGTTTTTCAATATTTACTTTTCACCCACACTAAAACTGTTATATATAAACTGAAATTATAATCAAACAAAAACTGAAAATTCCTATTAAGGATTTGATACTTAACACAAATTTTGAAATTCGAATCACCATGTGACACTGTTTTTATTTTTTTAAATTTATTCTCATTTCTAAACCAAACATCTATAATAATAATCCGCAAGATTTATTCATTCTTTCATTCTTTTCACACCTGAAATTTAGCACTTAGATGTTTTTTTTTTTGTTTTAAATCAGTTACGATTGAAAAAATGGATATTTTTATATTAATTATAAATCATATGAGTTTTTATTTTATGTATCCAATATTATCTAATTATTAATTGCCTTTTATAATAAAAGTAGAATGATAAGTAATATAATAATAATAAATAAAGGAATATCATCAATTATTAATATCATTGAGAAAAAACAAACACTATTTTTAAATATTTTATAAGTGTCTTAAGGGCATGTGATAAAGAATGACGTCACTAGTTTAGGCAAAATTTGTCCGTAAACTTTCTCTTTAAATAATACATATTTTGACACCAAACTTTGTAGAACGACTGAAAAAAAAATTCAGGGCTGGTTTGGAAAAAAATTTGCGTCCAAAGACCTCTTTTTCAATAGAATTTTTCGATATGGGGAGGGGGTCACCCCCCTCCGGCTACGTCCCTGCTTAAGGTTAATTTTTTAAAATTTCCAAAAATCAGCGAATTTTTTAAAAAAACTAATTTTAAGGCAAAATTTAAACAACTTTGGGTCAGACAGACCATCCTAATAATATTTAAAGTATTTTTAAAGAATATTTGGTGTCAAAATCTTTATTATTTTTAGGAGAAAGTTTACGGATCAATTTTGTCTATAACAGTGACGTCATAATTCATTACATGCCCTTAAACACATTTCTAAGATAATTTATTCATTTCCTAATGATTAAAAATTTTTTTGTTCAAAACTTCCAACGTTACTTTTTATTTAAAAAAAGTTGTAAATTAAATTTCTTTAAATAAATGTTGTCTTCTTGATTTCAAAATGCATCTTTTTTATTGCATGATGACGAAATTAATATTAAACTTTTTTAATTCTTAATTAAAAATTAGATAAAAGAGATCAAATAAAATTAGAGTCTATTTTGGTGAAAATCAATACAAAAATTACTTTAAATGTTCATGCAAAGAAGTTTAAATTGACTGATATTTAGATTATTGGAAATTGAGATCTTTAAAATTTCGAAAGAATTATTTACTAATAGAAATCTAAACTAATATTTAAACATCGATATTTTTAAGTTTTAATTTATTGAAGTTTCAACTAAATTTAAATTTCAATTGTTCAAATTTTTATTGATTTAGGCTTTAATTATCCAAACTTTAATCAATCATTTCTCAATTATATTCTATTATATTTAATTATTTTTGTCATTTTGTAATTTTTCTTTCAATAATTAACTATTTTCTTAAAATTTCAATTTAATTCTTTAATCCTCAATTTATTTCTTTATTTTTCAATTATTTTCTTCAATTTTCAATTGCATTATTCCTTTTTCAATTATTTTATTCAATATTCAATAATTCTCGCATTTTCACAATTATTATCAATTATTTTCTTGAGATTTTAATACAATTCTTCAATTTTCATTTATTTTCCACAATTTTTTCCATAATTTTCATCAGTTTTCAATTGACAATTTATTATTCTCCTTCAATTTTATGATTATTCATAAATTTAAAAAAAAAAATTTTTGCTCAAATGCCGATTATTCTTACCATTTTTAGAATTTTTTTGTTCAATTGTTAATTATTCTTTTTAATAGTAAATTATTTTCGTCATATTATAATTTTTCTTTTAATTATCGATTATTTTCTTGAAATTTCCATTTAATTCTATAATTTCCAATTTATTTCTTCATTTTTTAATTATTTTCAATTATTTTTATCGATTTTCAATCAATTCCTCAATATTCAATAATTCTCTGATTTTTTAAATTATTTTTTCCACTTATGAAAATTGTTTTACAATTTCAATTCAATTATTCAATTCTGGAACTATTTTTTTCAATTGTCAGGTATTTTCTTCAAAATTCCAATTTTCAATTATTTTATTTAATTTTTAGTTCCATTCTTCAATTTTTATTTCCATTCTTGAGTTTTCAATGATTTTTTTACTATTTTAATTAATTCTCGGCTTTTTTTAATTACATTTTTTTTCAATTATTTTTTTCCATTTTCGATCCAGTTGTTAAATGTGCAATAAATTATTCCCAAAACTTATTCCTATATAATTTTCCTAATTTTTCAATTTGCAAATATTTTCTTCAAATTTAATATGTCTTGTTTAATTTTTTCAATTATTATTTGCAGTTGTCTATTAATTCAGTCATTTTTCTAATTTTGTTTTCATTTGATAATTATTTTCGTCATTTTCACATATTTTCTTTAATTTTTCAATTATTCTCGTCATTTTTCAAGTGTGTCCTTCAATTATTAATTATTTTCCGCAATTTTCAATTATTTTGCTACAACTTTTTTAATTTTCAATTTTTGTCTTCAAATTTTATAATTATTCTTTGATTTTTTAAATTATTTTGTTCGGCTCTGTAATAATTTAGCCATTTTTTGAATTTTGTTTTTAGTTGTCAATTATTTTCGTCATTGTGTAATTTTTTTTTTTCAATCACCAATTATTTTTTCAAATTTTAATTTACTTCTTAAAATAATAAATAAAATTCAATGAGCAAAATTACTGCGTAAAGAATGTTTCGTTTTAGGGTATTTTCTCCACGAAATATGTGCTTTCTAAATGGTGTTTAGTGATCCTGGAAAATTCCGGAAATTTTAAGAAACTGAAAATTCGTAGATAAATCCTAAAATATTCAATCTTGTATTCTTCAATAATTTTAAGAATTGAATTTGAAATGGTCAAAATACGATCTAAAAATTTTTGGTAGAAGGAAAGTAAAAAATTATATTAAATTTTTAATAATCTCAAGTTATTCTAATGGAAATAAATCTCAAACGCCAATTATAAATCAAACTTTGGTTTGTTTAATTTAAACTTTCAAATTATCTTTTCAATAGTTAAAAATTAATTCGTCTGCATTTTGTTTTACGTTACTTCAAGCATTCATAACTTTTTCTAATTTTTTTTAAATAAGTTTAAATTTAATTCCTATTTTTATTTCTTCACTTATAAAATATGATATTTTATTGTATTTAACGCTAAAAATACATCTTAATGAACAAAAAAATTACATTCCTTATTGTCTCAGAACGAATCAATTGACATATATATAAATCATACGATGGGCTAAAAAGTCGCACAATCATTCATGATTTTTGCCATTAAACTTTTTTTCTTTATTATAACTTTTCCAATTTTTTTATTGCTTCCTCTATATGAGAAACAATGACCATAATTTTCACCTAGTTTTGAATGTTTTTATTTTTTCATTCTTCATTAAATATTCTTACTTTTTTTTAAATTTTAATTATTTAGTATTTTTTACTGTCTCTGTAATTTCTTTTCATACCACATTTCCAATCTACTTAATATTTAACTATTATTTTGTTATTAATTAGTCTACGATCCGGGAATTACAATTTTTTATTCGCTACAGACACCCTATTTCTAAGTTTTTAGAACGTAAACTTTTTTCTCCAAATGCACTATATATAAAACTGATTATATCATTTCTAACTATATGTATTTTACAATTGATTATAAAAAAGGCCAATGTTGCCTTGAAATAATAAAAGCTAGACAGACATTCTTTGGTTAATTAATTTCGAAATATTGCCGGGAAACAATGCGCCATAAATATAAAACGATTTCAAGTGCTGGGCAATGTTATAGATTGTTCTTGATCTCTGATAATGATGTTGAAAATTAGAATCGTGGTTAATACAGCACCAAGTGTTTCTCCCGCTGAAATGTTCTCCGTCTGTATTCTGTGAATTCTTCCTCGATTAACATTTATCTCATTGTCAGATAGAGTTCTCTGTTATTTCAGCGTTTTCTGCTCTGTACAGGTTAACAATCCCGTTAGTGAAACAGCATCAGAACCCAACGATCGGTTTGATATTCAAAGGTCAGAAAAGGTCAGGAATCACTGAATCTCGCGCTCTTATATAACACTTTAAAAAACACCTATAGAACAATCGTGAGTGCTGAAATAAACTTCAAATTCACGATTTATGAACTTTTTACTATCATCCGCATGCGAAACGAAAACCAAGACTATAATCTTTATGTTCCTCTCGTGGTTACAAAGAAGCATTTATCCTTCATGAGTGTTGCCATGCGGAAATTTCTCATTCTGCATTACAATCATTGCATTTTTCTAAATTTGCCTCTAACTGTCTACCAGTATGGACAATCCAACAATTATTATCTTCATTGAAACAGTTAAATTGATTTCAAACACTTTTCACACTTATTTGCAAACAATTAACCTGTTATTTTATCGGAAAGGGTCTAGTATACTCGGACATAATACGGGCACTTTGAAATACTTTTATCAAAATTTCACCAATTTGTTGTTTAGTGATGGTAATGATTTTTAGCTAATTAGTGAAAAAATTCATTGTTTTACCAAATTTGTTCATTTTGATTAATATCTCTAAATCTGAATTAGTCTCACTAATTCAGATTTAGAGAGATTCGAGTTTTAGAATAATATTATCTTTAATCGATTTAAAGTGTTAGATCATACTTTGTCTACAGGTTTTTTAAAAATTTATCTGCCAGAATTTTTTAAAGGGTAGGTACAAAAATATTCTCATCGGTTGAATGGGAACGTTATGTTGACGATGATGTCATTTTGAAGCTCTCGATGTGTAAAGAATTTTAAAATGACGCACACAAAAAGTGTGTTAAAGAACGTTTACATTTTGCACATGCATCGTAACACTTAGTTCGTGACATCTGGCAAAGGTACATGTTAATTATTTTTTTTTACATATGCAATCTTGTATTAAAAGTATTTGATTAAATTTCTATTTATAGTTCGATGAATAAATATAATAAATATAAATAAATATTTAAATAATGATAAACAATGAAGATTGTATTTTCACTAATTTTATTAAATAATAATAATCACACAAAACCCGCAAGCATCAAAACGTTGCATAATGATATACTATTTTTTTAATCAATTATGAGAAATTATCTAATAAAATGGAATCATTATGCAACGTTTTGATACTTTTAGGTTTTGTGTGATTTCAAGTCCATTAAAAATTGTGGTACAAATTTTTGGCTTGGTTGATGATTAAAAATACTTCAAAGGCCCTGGTCCGAGATTAAAACACGTTTTTAAAGATCTGCAAAAATTTAACAATTATCTTATCATTAAATGAAAAGTGTTTAAGGGGTGAGACTTGAAAAAAAAAAAACCTTTTTTTACACACCTTACACTGTAAAAAATTTTCGAAATATATCGCACATAAAAGTAAGAAAATTTTCGAAAATGGGTACGAAATGCCATTTTTCCCAAGAAGTTTCGAAATTTTTCGACTTATTTAGAAAAATTTCGAAAAAGTATCGAAATTTTTCGAAAAATATATAGGGTTTTAAATTTATCAAAGAAAAAAGAAATTTTTCTAAATGATGTTGGAAATGTTCGAAATGGTTTAAAATAAAATTCGAAAGAAATTCGAAATTTTTCGAAAAATATATAGGACATGAAATTTCTGTAACGGGTAAGAAATTTTTCTAAACAATCTTAGAAAAGTCTCAAAATTTTTCGAAAAATATATAGGATTTTAAATTTCTCAAAGAAAAAAGAAATTTTTCTAAACAATATTAGAAATTGTTCGAAATTATTTACAATAAAATTCTAAAGAAATTTGACATTTTTTGAAAAATATATAGGGCTTGAAATTTCTGTAACAGGTAAGACGTTTCTCTAAACGATGTTAAAATATGTTTGAAATTTTTCACTAGTTCCTAGCTACATATTTTGGCAATAGTTTTTTAGTAAAGCGGAGTTATTTCTTTGTATTATCAAGAGTACAACTAAAGAGATGCTTAAAATAGGTAAGTTTTCCATTTCTTTTATTGAATTAGCTACAATTTTTTAAATTTAGATTATTATAAAACTTTTATGTAATTTTAAAACCGCCTTATTCCGATAGCTTAGAAATTATCTTTTAACTTTTAAAACTTGAAATATATATCTACATTTTTATAACTTTCTGTATAGATGTTCAATTAAATTAATGCAACTGATAATGCGCTTCATAAAAATTTTCAATAAAAATATTTCTGTTTATATTTTCATTGTCATCATCACAAAAATGTTTCCTGAGGTCTCAAAAATCTTGACCCCTTCAACAATGCAGCCCCACAAACAAGTTTTTTTTCCTATCGAGACAACTCGCTTTGTCCTTTTACGACTTTCAACATGTGTTTCATCTCAACTGTCACTGTCCTGGTAAATTTCCTCAGTTTTCGTTAAATTTTGCTTCAGTCAAGACGTACTAAAAACGCTCATTCAATGCTAAAAATTAAATTATACTGACAATTTGTTCTTCGGTTTTCAATATAAAAACTATAAAAACGCTTGTGAAAGTGCCATATAGACTGCTAAACTTGCTGGATAGAAAAGTGGATACTTACATTACTATGTAAATTATATAGGTATATATATAATATTTTTGTTTTTTACACCAAAAAATTATCTTTTATGTCAAAAATAAAAAAATGAAAATTTGGATTAATTATTATTAGTCAAATTCATTTTTAGATTATGTTAAAATTACTAATATTTTAGTAAAATTCGGTTTACAAATTCAATTACTCAAAATTTGAACTATTTTTTAGTTGTATTTTCACTAACAACTAGTCATATTTCACTAATAATTAGTTACCGTCAAGTGGGGCTATTTTGTGCACAAAACCGCTCTTTTTTTCACTCTATGCTTTATTAAAATTCAGAATTTGCAAAAATAAAAAATTTATTTATTCAGTTATGTTGTAGATATCCTTCTAAAGGTGTCCTATGAGTTAGCCGACAAGAAAAAATTTTCTGTCTGAGTTATACAAACTCAAAGTTGTGCTCAAAATAAACCCCATGGTGGGGCTATTTTGTGCATCAAAGTTTGCTTATTTATAAAGTTGTGTAAAAAAAAGTTTTTAACGTTTTTGCTGAGTGAAGTATTATTTCTAGATATTGTAGAGTACAATAAAGAAAAACAAAGCCAGAAATAATTTTTTTCTAGGAATTATTTAACTAATTTGAAAGTAAAACACTAAAATTTCACAAAAATGTAGATTTACAAAAAAAGTTATTTCTTTAAGAAAATTTTACTTAAAATAACTTCTTTTACATTTATTGAGTTATTTTGAGAGAAAAAGTTTCAAAATTAACTTGAAAAGCATGTAAATATTAATGTTACATTTTTGAGGTTTTTAAGGCACCATTTGTAAAACTGAAATTTTCTGCTTATTTCTTGTCTTTTGTAACAAAAATAAGACAAAAATGTTTCAAAACGAAATTCTAAAGTAATTTATACTAACTACAAAACAAATTATTGGAAAAAATGGGATTTTAAAGAATGCACAAAATAACCCACCAAATCTTGTTTTCCAGTTTTTTACACTTTTTTCTTAAAATATGCAATAAAAAGTTAGCGCATCACGTATACATCATCACAACTAAATTGTCAACAAGTATTATTAATACCTTTAGAAACACTTTTAAATTTCCGGAGATCTGAACAAAATTTTGAGAACTTTGAAATTTTCCAGCTTGATTTTCACGACTTTACGATTTTTTTCTGATTTCTGATAAAGAATTAGGTAAATTCATTTAGTACTCTCTGTAGCCTAGTCATCAAAAAATATTTATACCAAGTATCAAACTTAAGCAACTGAATATAAAGATTTTATTCATTAAAAACCTCGCGTGCACAAAATAGCCCTACTTGACGGTATTTTTAACTAATTTAAATGTAGAGAGTAATTCACTGATTATCAGTTAAAATCTACTGGTGAGTCAGTGACATACGACTGATTGTCAGTTAAATTCATCTGATTGAAATAAAGAAAACCCAGCCATTAAGAATCAGTTATACTCACTAATTGTCAGTGATATTTCACTGATTCAAATTTAAATATTATTGTAATATATTAATCTTATTATTAAGAATATATAATATATTATTATTCAAATATTTTGTAAAGTTCATTTAATGATTTTATGCCTATTTTAGAATGTTCTTGGATATTAATCCCAGCAAGGGGAACAAGAGGCAGAAAAAAAGAAGAAATCAAAAATCAGGAGATGAAGATTCCCGTGCAGTTAAATTAATAAATAATATTATCAAATTTTAAACTCAAAATAATATATAGATTTGTATTTTTCTTGCCATGATTGTTAACAATAAATTTAATTTTTCCAGTAATTTATTTACGTTAAAAAACTGTTGGTGCTTTTTAATTATAGTATGAATGGTTTCCTTCTTATATATCATTATATATGTATTATTAACGAGCGATAGTTTCTGTATTAAATTAAATTCTATTTCAATTTACTAATAGTATACTAGTCAGTAAAAAAATTCGAAATACGCTGATTGTGAGAAAAACAATAAAGAAGTTGTAAGGAGAAATTTCGCAATAACATGAATGGTTTTCTCCACACTTTTTTTCTCGAAAACTAAACCTATAATCATACATTTTAATTTACCAAAAATTTAAATTTGATAAAGTATTCAAAAATATTAACTCCGCAAATCCATCTATTTTTGGGATTCTATTTGTAAAATAAGTATCAAAACTGTTACACGTAACTATTGATATTTACTTTGCAAATTTAATCGCAATAAGTAGATGTATTTGCAAAGTTAAAATAAGTTTGGATTGTTTTTTAAAATTAAAATTTTTAGTAAATGAACCTTTTTTTATTACAAGTTTAGTTTTCAAGGAAAGAACTGTCCAGAAAACCATTGTCCCCGCCACTGAGGAATCTCTTCTTTTCTTTTTTTAACAAAAAACTCTTTTTATTATATTTTTTTATTAAAAATTTTTCGGTGAAATTGATCAGATTAGAAAGAAAGCAAAGAAAATTTTCAAAAATCGATTTTTTGCTTCTATATAAGGTACCTTTTTTTAAAGCGCGTCAAACATTTTAAATCTTTCCGAAAAATTTCTAACTGTACATGCAAGAAAAATTCTAACTTTTATAGCATGAAGTTTTTCCCTTCCTTTGCAGTAGGAGTGGGCCCTACTGCAGAGGGAAGGAAGAACTTCATGCTTTAAAGGTTAGACTTTTTCCTCCGTGTAGCTAGAAAGATTTCGGAACATTTTTTTTGAAAAAAAGGGAGCTAAGTTTTGATATTTTTCCCCATAATCTTTTTAAAACATTCCTAACTTTGTTTCGAATTATTTCAGAACATTCGTTTAGAAAAAAAACATACTATGTTTCGATATTTTTCCTAACAATCTTTTCGAAAAATTTAGAACTATAATTCGATGTAATTCAGAATATTTGTTTAGAAAAAAAATGGAAATATTTTTCGAAATTTTTCCTATCAATCTTTTTGAAGTTTTTCGAACTATGGTTTCGAATTATTTCCGAACATTCGTTTAGAAAAAAAAACGTACGATGTTTCGATATTTTTCCTATCAATCTCTACGAAAATTTTCGAACTATGCTTTGAACTATTTCAGAATATTTCTTTAGAAAAATTACGAACCAGGTTTCGAAATTAAGCTGGCAAACTTTTTTTCGAAATATTTCGAAAAAATTTTTTACAGTGTAGTGTTTATGCTTGACAATTTGGTTGGCTCAACCAAATTTTTGTTGATATGACTAAATATTTTTTTCCGTTTATTGCCTGATTTCTGTCCGGTTCTAATTAATTAGCGTATTTTCGTAAAAATGCTATATCTCTGTCATTTATGAATGAAACACTTTCAAAATTCCCAAAAAACTTGCTCTAATAGTGATGAAAAAATGTCTCACTGAAAGTCATGTCAACTCTTAGGTATAGCGATTTTTTGTCAATGATGTTGGGTAAATGAGTTTACCAATTAAAAGATTTCAATGTACATTACCAATAATTATACAATGAATGTTTTTTTTATTTTTAAGTATGTTGTAAGCTTCAATATACTTAAATACGTAAGCATACCCAGTGGTGTAACTGGGAGGGCAAGGGCCCTGGGTCAAAAAGAAAAATGGGGCCCCAATTATATAAAATAATTAACAAGTTTTATTCATTATATCCGCACATGACATTTGTCACTAGAAGCTTTTATCTTTTAAAATTTTAAATCATATGTCACCTTTTTAAAATGTTCTCAAATTTTAAATTTATAGCAATTTTAATTTCTTCTAATTTCAGTTAATGTTAACTTACATTGATTAAAAGTTCCATTAATCCATGCTCAAATATACTAAATTTAAAGTGATTTACAATTTTTTTTCAATTTTTAATCATTCTTTTCCATTATGATCTCAATTACTTAAGGGCATGTGATGGATTATGACGTCACTAGTCAAGGCAAAATTTGTCCGTAACTTTTCTCTTAAAATATTCAATATTTTGTCATGAAACTTGGTAGAATTACTTAAAATATCATTAGGAAGGTCTCTCTGACCCAAGTTTGTTTAAATTTTGGCTCAAAATTAATTTTTGAAAAATTTTCGAAAAATAGCAAATTTTTTAAGAATTACTTTTTACCTACAATTTAAACAAACTCGGATCAGAGAGACTTTTTTAATGATATTTTAAGTAATTCTATCAAGTTTCATGACAAAATAATCAATATTTTAAGAGAAAAGTTACGGAAAAATTTTGCTTCTACTAGTGACGTCATAATCCATCACATGCCCTTAAACTACAATTTTGTAGCATTTTTATCGTTTTTCAATTGTTTTCTACTATGCAATTTGTAATTATTTTTAAATTGTTTCCCTATATAAATTATAAATTTACCTTCTTCAAATTTCAATTATTTTGTTTAGTTTTTTCAATCAGTTTTTCAGTTTTAATTTTTTTTCCCTTGAAATTAAATCAGTTTAATTATTTATTCCTAAATTTTAAAATATTTATCGCAAATTTAAATTAATTTTTTTAACTTACCATTATTTTTGTTATTCTGCAATTATTATTTTCAATTTTTAATCATTTTCATAATTTCTTTATTATTTTCCTAAACTTTCAATTATATATTTGAATTTTCAATTATTTTGTCCAATTTTCATTTCTTTTTTATTAATATGAAAATTATTTTCTCCATCTTTTAATATTTTCATTATTTTTCAATTATCTCAAATTTAGTTTATTGTCATCAATTTTCCATGTTTTAAGCTATTTTTCAATTATTTTCTTTTGCTTAGAAATAAATTCTACAATTTTTCTATTATTTTTTTCCTTTTTCAATTATTTTCATTAATTAGTCATAATTTCCAAAAATTTTAATTATTTATCAGAAATTTTAATTATTTTGATCAATTTTTGATTATTTCTGAGATTTTTTAATAATTATCTTACATTGAAAATTTGTAAGTAATTTTGCAATTATTTTCTTTTTTAAACATATATTCTACGATTTTTTCAATTACTTCTCGCAAATTTTAATTACTGTTTTCAATATTTTTCATATTTAAATTATTTTCATCATAGCTAAATTTACTTTCTCAATCTTCAATTATTCTCAGCATATTTCAATTATTTTTTTCAATTTTAAATAATTTTATCATTTTTCAATTATTTTCCTCGATTATTAATAATTACTCTCATTTTCTAAAATATGTTTCTAAGATTTTTAAGTATTTTTCTAAATTTTTTTTTCAATTTTTAATTATATTCATTGATTTTTTATAATTTCCAAACTTTTAAATTTACTATCGTAAATTTCAATTACTTTTAACTTTATTCAATTCTTTTCTCCAATTTTTTAGATAATCCCATTTTTTTCCATTAATTTCCTAAATTTTCTATTATTATCTCAAATTTAGTTTATTGTCATCAATTTTCCATGTTTTAAACGATATTCCAATTATTTACTTTCGCTTAAAAATAAATTCTACAATTCTTCTATTATTTTCTTCATTTTCTAATTATTTTCATTATTTTGTCATTATTTTCAAAAATTTTAATTATTTATCTGAAATTTCAATCATTTTTCTCAACTTTCGATTATTTCTGCGATTTTTTAATTATTCTCTTTAATTTAAAATTATTAAGTAGTGATGCAATTGTTTTCTTTTTTTAAACATATAGTCTACGATTTTTTCAATTATTTCTCTCGAACTTTATTTACTATTTTCAATTTTTCATATTCAAATTATTTTCATCATAGCTCAATTTTCTATCTCAATCTTAAATTATTTTCAGCATATTTCAATTATTTTTTTCAATTTTGAAGTAATTTTCTCTTTTTGTCAATTTTTTCTCAATTTTGTCTTTTTAATAGTTTTAGCTTCTTTTTTACAATTATAAAGGGCGTAATTTTTTGTAAGCCCGTGTATTGAATAAAATAAATAAATAAATTTTATCATTTTTCAATTATTTTCCTCGATTGTTAATTATTATTCTCAATTTCTACAATTATTTTCTAAGATTTTTAAGTATTTTTCTAAAAATACAATTGATTTGTTTAATTTTTGATTATTTTCATTGGTTTTTTATAATTTCCAAACTGTTCGATTAGTTATCGTTAATTTTAATTACTTTTAGCTTTATTTAATTCTTTTCTCCAATTTTTTAGTTATTCTCGTTCTTTTCAATTAATTTCTAAGATCTTAATGTATTTTTCTCAAATTTCAATTATTTTTTTATATTTAAATAAAATTCTGTAATTTTTTAAATTATTTCACTCAAATGTCATTTATTTTTTTACAACTTATCACTGTTTGTATCATATTTCAATTATTTTCTTCAAGTTGTAAATATTAACATAATTTTTCTTTTTCATATTTCAATTTTTTCATTTGTTTTATAATTTCAGAAATTTTAAACTATTTATCTGACATTTCAATTATTTCATTCAATTTTCAATTACTTTAGGTTTTTTCAAAATTTCCAAAAAGTTTTTTATAATTTCTCTTTAATTAAAAATTATTCTCTTCAATTTTAAATTATGTTTATCTTTTCATTTATTTTCTCTAATATTTAATTATTTTCTCAATTTTTCAATTATCTTCTTAAAGCTTTATTAGTACTTTTTTGAAATTTTCTTTAACTTTCCTTTACTTAAAATATTATGTAGCTTTTTCAATTATTTTCTCAAATTTTAATTATTTTTTTCAATTTCAAATTATTTATCTCAATTTTCAATTATTTTCTCCAATTTTTCAATCTTCATTTTTTTTCAATTTATTTTTAAGATTTTCAAGTATTTTTCTTAAATTTAAATTATTTTCTTTATTTTTAAAACATTACTATGATTTTTAAAATTACTTTTCCCAATTTTTAATTGATTTCATTATTTTTTTTTTTTTATTAATTTGCAAAATATGGAGTTATTTTGTTTAATTTCAATTATTTTTTGCAATTACTTTTAATTCAATAATTTTATAAATTTTGTCCCAAACAAATATTTATTTTACTTATTTATTTATTTATGTAAATTTATTTTTAAGTATTATATTTAAAATATTTATAACAATTGTCAGTAACACAAGGTATAGAAACTACTCTCTAAATCTGAATTAGTTAAAAACTACTATTTTAAGGGTGAAAACTCGTTTACCATATTAAATAAAACTACTAATTTTATTAGTAAAAGTGATTTTTAGGTTATGTTAAACTACTAAAAGAATTAGAAGATTTCTATTTGCTAATTACATTAGTTATTTTTTACTATTTAATTAGTTAAATTTAACCACTGAATAAGTAGTTTTCTACTATTAATTAGTTATTTTTTACTAAATGAAAAAGAGAAAACTCATTCACGATTTTAACCTCTAAATAATAGTTTTTTTTTACTAATTTAGATTCAGAGAGTAATCGCGCGCCAGCGCGCTTTATTGAATTAAATGAATTTAATCAAACTTTAAATTACTAAAATTAGTAAGGTTTTTGGAATTTTTTCAAATAAAAAAGGATTTTTTGAGTGTACCAAAAGCCCCGGAGCATCCACTGAGCATACCAATTTTCAATTAATTTGATACAGAATTGTCCAAGATATGACGAATTATGTTTTGAAACCAAATTAAATTACAGCTACTGGCCTGAAACGTATAAGTTTTGATCAAGGATCGAGTTATTTGATTTGGACGCTCATTGTTTCTTCAATATTGTGACATTATTGAACCATTATTAATTTATTCAATCCTCAGACGGTTTTATATGATTGCTCTGCTTTTTCCCATTATTTGCCGATGATGTTATTGTGAATAGTCTGAAGCGGAAAAGGGAAAAAATTCCGTAACAAGGGAAAAAGCTCCCATTATCAAAAGTTGGCGAGTAGTTCGTGTGTCATTGTTGAAGAAAGAACACTCCTGAATGCAATTTTTCTCTGTGAGTGTATATAACAGTTGACTAAAAGACTGCAAAAGTAGTGCTTATGATAATGTGCGTTTTAAGTTCTTTCGTTACGAATGGAGGATTTTCCTTTTTTCTGAAATAAATTACAAAGAGTCGAGTTGAGCTGAAATAAACGTTTTCTTCTCAGTCTCACAGACGACAAGTTACTTCATTTTGCGTTCGTTGTCCTCGAGCGACATTGTTGCAGGACGCCTTTATCTTCACTATACATTTATACACAGTTTAACTAATTTAGAATCTCAAGGTTACATAATTACGAGGCAAAAACTCCAAGAGACACTTTTTATTTCTTCTTTTATCTCTTCACAACATCTGGTATACAATAATTGTTAAAATCAAAATCAAGACTACAAGTTCTGCTGATTATGGGGGGAATGTTTGTTTGAAAAAAGAAGATAACTGCAAGATTGTTAATAATTTTGCCAGATATTTTGATCTAAATTCAATCAAATTCGCGATAATAATGATGTATAACATAAAAGCACAATTTAAACTTTATCGATGTGATACAAGTCATTCTTAAAAGAATAATAATCGGGCCAAGGCACTCGTCAAGGCAAAAATAAAAATGCGACTCAACTAATTGAACAATGGCTGATTGTCAAATTAAAACTTTCAAGCGATAATCTTTTAAGTGCATCTTATACGCATCATTAAAACTTAATAGAACTGTTATTTGGCTTTACATAAGCGTGCGATTTGTTTCACGATATTTAATGTTGCTCAAAAACCATCTGGGATATGTAATTATAAACACGAGTACATAAGTTTAATTTTATTATTTAACGTTAAAATTAGAAATAAGTCTATCATTTTCAACTAAAACATTTTCTCGTCATCGCATCATCTTCATATTTATACGCGTATACTGACTGCATTATAAAAATTCCTTTTAGCTTGCTTAATCCAAAATAGAATGTGAAACACGAGCGAAGACAGAAACCAAGTGATTTATACCAGTAGCACAATATCCATTGCCTTAATTCAAAATCACTCAAACCATAACAGTTTTTAAAAACTGATACCAAGTTAAAGAAAGAATGTTTGTGTAATAAACACTATATGCTTCCTTATGGAAAACTATCCTTTTACTATTTTTAACGTCCAATTGACACGTTTTTAAAAGATCTGTGAATTGGTGATTATATATTAGAGCTTAAATGACAAATAAATTCCAAAAATCCAAAGTTTTAAAAATTATAATAACTTTGAATATATTGACAGTAGAAAGTTCAATGATACATTAAAAAAGGCTCCCAACTAAAAGAAACAATAAATTCCTCTTATGAGTCTTGAGATATTCATGAAAAGTACTGTTTACTCACACAAACATACATACATATTTTTTGGACTTCTAATGCAAGAATATATCAAAATAAGTCTAAAAATCGTATTTGAAATTTTTCGCTAAAAATGCACTAAAATGCACTAAACCTGAAACACATTTAACCTAAAATGCATTCAGCCTAAATCCTATTTTCCCTAAAATGCATTCAGCCTAAAACCCATTGAACCTAAAATGCATTCAGCCAAAAACCCATTTAACCTAAAATACATTCAGCCTTAATCCCATTTAACCTAAAATGCATTCAGCCTAAGCCCCATTGTACCTAAAATGCATTCAGCCTAAAACCCATTAAACCTAAAGTGCATTCAGCCTTAATCCCATTTAACCTAAAATGCATTCAGCCTAAGCCCCATTGTATCTAAAATGCATTCAGCCTAAAACCCATTAAACCTAAAATGCATTCAGCCTAAATCCCATTTAACCTGAAATGCATTCAGCCTCGATCCCATCGAACCTAATATTTATTTAGCCTAAATCTCATTGAACCTAAATCCCATTTAACATACATTCTATTTAACCTAAAATGCATTCAGCCTCAATCCCATTTATTCTAAAATGCATTCAGCCTAATACTCATTTACCCTAATTTCCTTTTAACCTAAATTCTATTTAACCTAAAATGCATTTAACTTAAATCCCATTTAACGTAAAAGGCATATAGCCTAAAACCATTTTTCCTAAATTTCATTGAATCAAATTTATAAAGTAAAATTTAGGTTCAATGGTTTTTATTACAAATCGTTTTAGGCTTAATGCGTTTTCAGTTAAATGGGATTTAGGTTAATTGAGTTTTTAGGTGAAATGGGATATAGATTAATGGAATTTAGGTTAAATAATATTGAGGCCGAATGTATTTTGGGTTAAATGGGATTTAGTATTTAGGTTAATTGAGTTTTTAGGTGAAATGGGATATAGATTAATGGAATTTAGGTTAAATAATATTGAGGCCGAATGTATTTTGGGTTAAATGGGATTTAGTCTTAATGCATTTTAGGTTAAATGGGATTTAGGTTAAATGAGATTTAAGTTAAATGAATTTTAGGCTAAATGCATTTTAGGGTAAATGGGATTTAGGTTAAATTGTTTTTAGACTGAATGCATTTTAGGCTATATGGTTGTAGGCTTAATGCATTTTAAGTTAAATGAAATTAAGGTTAAATAGGATTCAGTATAAATGGATTTTAGGCTGAACGCATTTTAGGTTAGATGGGATTTAGGCAGAATGCATTTTAGGTTAAATGAGATTAAGGTTAAATGGAATATAGATTTAATGGACTTTAGGTTAAATAAGATTTAGGCTGAATGCATTTTAGGGTTAATGAGAATGTAAGTAAATATTATTTAGGTTAAATGGGTTTTAGGCTAAAATGCACTTTAGGTTAAATGGGATTTAGGCTGAATGCATTTCATGTTTAATGGGATTTAGGTTAAATGAGTTTTTAGGTTAAATGGAATATAGATTAAATGGAATTAAGGTTAAATAAAATTTAGGCCAAATGTATTTTAGGTTAAATGGGCTGAATGCGTTTTAGGGTTAGGTAATGAGATTTCGGTTAAATAGGATTTAGGTCAAATGAGTTTTAGTCTAAATGCATTTTAGGTTAATTGGGATTTAGGCTGAATGCATTTTATGTTAAATAGGATTTAGGTTAAATGAATTTTAGGCTGAATGCATTTTAGGTTAAATGGGATTTAGGTTAAATGAGTTTTAGGCTGAATGCTTTTGAGGTTAAATGGATTTTAAACTGAATGTATTTTAGGTTAAATGAAATTTAATCTGAGTGTATTTTAGGTTAAATGAAATTTAAACTGAATGTATTTAAGTTAAATAAAATTTAGACTAAATATATTTTAGGTTAAATGGGATATAAGCTTAATGCATTTTAGGTTAAATGGGTTTTAGACTGAATGCATTTTATACAAAAAGCGGGATGTAGGCTCAAAGCATTTTAGGCTATATTGTTTTAGGCTGAATGCATTTTAGGTTAAATGGTATTTAGGTTACATGAAGTTTAGGCTGAATGTATTGTAGGTTAAATGCCATTTAGGCTGCATATATTTTAGGTTAAATGGAGTTAAGGTTAAATAGGATTTAGGTTTAATAGATTTTGGGCTGAATGCATTTTAGGTTAAATAGGCTTTAGGCAGAATGCATTTTAGGTTAAATGAGATTTAGTGTAAATGGGTTTTAGTCTGAATGCATTTTAGTTTAAATCGAATTAAGGCAGAATGAATTTTAGGTTAAATGAGATTTAGGTTAAATGGAATTTAGATTAAACGAGATTTAGGCTGAATGAATTGTGGTTAAAGTGGTTTTAGGTTAAATGAGCTTTATGTCATTGAATTTTAGGTTAAAAAGGTTTTAGTCTGAATGCATTTTAGGTTATATGTGATTTAGGTTAAATGGGATTTCGGTTAATTGGGTTTTAGGCTGATTGCATTTTAGGTTAAATGGGGTTTAGGCTGAAAGCATTTTACACGGAAAAAAATTAATCACAAAACTTGAAATAAGTTGAATTCTTAATTGCAGAGAGTTAAAAATATATCTAAATTAAGCATTATAATCAAACCTTTTATAATAAGTTATGCTTTATTTTACAAAACTTTATATCAGAAAATTACATTTTTATGAAATCTCTAATTTAAAGATATGTTCATTTGACAACTTATAAATCTGTAAAAAGGTTATGCTAAAACGTATTTTATTATTCGGAAATATAATATTTAAAATTTTTTATTTTGTGGAATGTAGAGAAGATTTGACTAAGTTTAAATCGATTTCTTTTTTCCATTAATCAATATTTGCTTTTAAAATTAATTATTTTTGTCATTTACTTTCAAACAAAACTTTTCACCATTTCTTTTAAATTCGAAAATACATACATTCTAATTAATTCATTTATTCTATACATTTCAATAATAAATTAAATTTTATTTATAATGGGCTATTATAGAATGTCGAATTATACAATGTATAACATTAAAATATTATTTCTTATTCTACTAATTTTAAAACTTTTTATCAAAGAATTGAAAAAATAGATAATATTGTATAAACTTAAAGTGAACGTTCAAATAAACCAAGCTATTTTGACATTTTTTAAATTCAAACTTGACAAAAAATAATGTTTTAAATACCAATTGATCATTTGGAATATTTTAAGAATTACATATTTTTTTAAATTCTGTGTAGCAAAAGTTATTTTTGAAAATATTCCCTGGAAAAAAGTTTCGGTGAATTCAAGACTGCAGGGACATGATAATCATAATAGTTGTGAATGTTGCTGCGATACATTGTCAGGATCAGTCATTTGATGTTTTTTTCCATATAGCACAGAATTAGAGATTTCTAATATCGTTTTTAGGCATAAGAATATGTATTCATCAAATTTTTAATATTTTAATAAGATATAAATCTTGATTTTAATTTTAAAGAATTAATTACATCTTACTTTTGTTTTTAGAGATAGTTTATACTTAAATCTCATTTTTAATCACAAATTTAGATATTAATTTTTTTCCGTGTAGGATATATTCTTTTAGGCTGAATGGGATTTAGGCTGAATAGGATATAGGCAAATGGGTTTTAGGGAATATTCATACGCCTAAAATTCGATTGCCCAAAAATCTGTGTAAATAAACCATAAATTTGAAAATTACAAACTTTGTTTCTAAAAAAGAACGTTTGTCCTTCCAAAAAATATTGTTTTCGAAAAGGTTTTGAATGCCTTAAAGGACACTAGAATTTTTTTTTTGACAGCCTATATTTAACCGAGAGATATACCTTAAGTAATTATATTAAGTTTTGTGACAAAAATTACGGAAAAAGTATGCCTATACAAGTGACGTCATTCTCCATCACATGCCCTTAAAAACTTATATATATATATCGCGAATAGAAGATTGTTTTAATTATGTGCTGCTGTATCGGCAAAGTTATCTCTTGACAAACTATCTACAATTAAACTTCATCCAATTATTATTGTTGTAAATTCAGTGAGATAATTCAATGTCGATATTCTGACTGGTAACAAATGAATGATATCTGAACGTTGCTCTATCGATAAATTAAATGTACACACTATTTCAATTGTGATCTATTTTTGAGCAGTGGAAGGTGAATACAATTTGTAAAGAAGTTATTACACTTGCTTGGAGTTTGTAGAGTGGTTGAAATTTATCATTAAAGTGTGCACATTTATTATTTCGGAGAAACTTGGCTGGGTATACGATTAATCGGCCAATTTAGAGCGATCACACCAGGGCATTCTTTACCTCCACCTTTCTCTCCACATATATTGAAACGTATGTATAGCTTCCTTTGAGGAGAAATCTGATACGGGTTGGTTTTACGAGGTGCGAAATTTGCCTCGGTTGCCATTGTAAACGCGAACCGTAACAAGTCAAGCCAAGAAAGATCTAGACTTTTAAATGAAGAAAAAATTTCGATTCTGTAATAAAATGAAACAGTCCCACAAATAAAACAGAAATTAGATTATACACGCGGTGTATAAAAATGTACACAACAATGGCTGTAAAGAACCGTCTTTTTTGTAGAATTAGAAAATAATTTTTTTTTTCGTCAACTTTCTACGAGCCAGTATTATTTTGACACATGACTTAATTTAAGATTATTATATTGTACAGAATGAGAATGTTATTTTGTACAAATGCTAAATGTTATTTTGTACTATTTTGAAAAATGAATTTGTATTTTGTACAAGTATTTAAAAACTGGATTTAATTGTGATCCCAAAGGTTTTTAGCTTCTTTAAAAAATTGTACAAAATAACAAATTCATTTTTCAAAATTGTACAAAATAACATTTAGCAGTTGTACAAAATAAAATTTCCATTCTGTACAATATAACAATTTTAAATTAAGTCATGTGTCAAAATGATACTGGCTCCTTTCTACTAGCGATTTTTTAACATGGGAGTTTTTACAATATTGTACTTTTTCATTATATGTAAAATAGTTAAAGTTTAAAATAAAACTTATTCTTTGAAGAGAATTTAAATTGCAAAACGAGTTCCTATCTTTTTCGATAATTTTCCAGGTCATAACCAGCTGCTGTACATTCTAATGTTATGAAATGAAAAACGAATCTTTTGAAAATTCTGTTTTGTATATAAAGTATAAAGACAAATTACAAATACTATAATGTGTATTAAAAGCTGATTTTTGCAATTTAATCTTAACGGAAATCATAATTTGTGGTCGTATTAATATATTATTCATGAGCGGCTAACTTTACGGGAGATAACTATCTAATTGCCGGGTGAAATGAAAATGATATAGTTGAAGGTCAACTGGATTTTTATTCTATTTTTATCGATCAGAGAGCATTGTATATCTTGCTTTAATTGCTTTTAATTACTTTTTCAAATAATTAGTGAAAAATACGATAGCATAATAGTCTAATAGATGCCTGACAAGTTTCTTAGGTAGTCGCACTGTACTACTGAAGCGAATAATAGGACGTTCCACTCGAAAGAAACTGACAGGAATCGAACGAGTCTAGACAATCGCTCCTCAAGACACGAAAGCACCTATGCAAATATTGCTTTGAGTCATGACAACTTTATCCTTTAAAGATCAACATTTTCTTCTTTTTTTTTTCACAATTTTAAGATCTTGAATTTTCGGATTTAGCTTTTTATCTTTAAATCACATTCTTTAAACTATCTTTTGTATGGTTTGATTATGAAAATGAGGACACATGTTATTAATAATGTGTACTGTATAATTACAGTAATAATGGTCTAAAATATAAATTAACTAACGAGGATCGTTAGCTGTTTAAGAAAGCTTCAAAAACTGATATAACGGTGAGGAAGAAAGAATCGAGAAAGCAGAAAAAAATGTTAAAATGAATAGATGCAGCCGATTGGCTTATTCGGACTCTCGTACATTGTATGGTAGACATAATGCGTAATGAGAGTGCGGCCCCAGTGGCGTGGGTGCTACATTCTTTTTTTTGGTTGCATGTTGTAGGTATTAAGCCTGCGCAAATCCAAGAGATAACGATCCTACCAAGGTGGTATCCCACTCTTCAAACTTTAATGGCTCTTGCTTGGTCGCTAACGGGTACCAGTGACTCACAGCATAATTGGAAAATTGTTGATAAATGTACATAGTGTTCCTACGCCATTTTCCGCAATTGTTTTGCAGTCATTCCTGTTTAGTGATTCGCCGACTTTATTACCCACTTCCTATTTTTGAAATCCGATTCAAAGCTTGCAAATTTTCACTGATCCAAAATTTCCAAAGATCACCAATTTCTATGTTATTCATCTCACTGTTTTCTTAGAAGTATCAAATTGATACTGGTATAGTGCATCAAATTTGTTTTTGATACTATCTTATCTCACTTGTGAAGAAGGTAATCATTGACACGTTCAGAAAAACATTGGTCCAACAATGATATAATTAACAGCGATGTCTATATAGAAGCTTCTACCATCATTAGGTTAAGAATACAGTTATAATCACCCAAAATTAAAACCTTGACACCTATAATATAGGTTCAAGAAGAACCTGACAATTACATTAGTAGCGGTTCTATTGTTTATACTGTATTTTTTTATATATCTATACCCAATTTAATTCATTGATCACAGAGTACACCATAAATTAATCCAATTTATGAATGTGTATTATTAGGTCATTAACAATAAAAACTGTAAAAATGACTCAATAAACCAATTTTAATAGACGCATTCTTTTTCTTAATGTATATTGCATTGATGGCGTGTGGTAATAGGGAATTCATTCGTTCGAGAGCTAAAGAACAACATTCAAGAGCATCATTAATTTTTTTTCCTCCAGTTGATTTACAATGCTAAGTAGAAAATCAGACATGAACTCGGATCGAAGAACAATTAGTGTCTCGCTCTAAAAAGGCTAGTTTGCTTTAATAAAGCAATTAGCGTCCGTCGCATTAGTTTAATTAGAGCCTGTAACCAGATGCCGTATTTGGTTCCGAGGCTTCGGAAAACTCGTCTCCTAATGGTATGCCATGCCGTATCCACGCGTCGCGTCGAGCAAGCAATCAATTTAAATTACCTACTTGTCGGAGAAACGCGTCTGCGTGACTAGTCGCATCACCTTTTTGTCACTCTTCCTACATCAAGATTCCTTTCACTCTCATTCTCCTTCAGGCTTTTGATTCAAACTTGATCCCATATACTTAAAGCTCGTACAAAATTTAATCTTCATTTATATTGATATACAGTTCAATTTGTCCAAATATCGATTGTTTTAGATTTTAATTTAATCCAAGGGGTCCCGTCCCGTTCATTTACCACGTGGACAATTTTTAATCACTTTTTGATCCCCCCCCTTGCCCCCCTCTAAATGTCCACGTGGACTTTTTTTAAAAATAATATGATTTTCTATGTTATGAAAGATTATAACTATAAAAAAGGATTATTATCTTAAAATCCTATCTAGGAAATCATGCAGCTGTAAGCCTGTTACGCTGTTCGTCCGTTACGGTACAGAGAGACAAAGATTGTAGGTAGCTTAAGATAGAGAAATAAGAAAGGTATAGGTATACTGGGATAGCAGGTAGCTTGAGATACAACACTCTAAAAACAAGTGTCTTATTTTGTCCTCACTTTTAAGACATTTTAAGGTGTCTTAATTTTAAACCATTGAGATAGTGTCTTAAAACTACCTGTAAGACGCTTTCTAAATGTCTTATGTCTTAAAATAAGACACTTGTAAGACACCTGTTTTTACAGTGAATACAAGCTTTTTGTAAAATTGTTTAACAGTCTATTGCTAAATGAGTAAATTAAAAAACTGATTATTGGATATAAATAAAACTTTCAGTAACATGAAGATTTTTGCATTTCAGATGAATATGAATCAATTTAGACTATTTTTGGAAAATTGAAAATCTTAACGATCACAAAGCTTCCTCTAGGGTGAAGCAAAATCTATAAAATTAATTAAAAAATAAAAATTTAGAGAAAATGATTAAAAATTATAATAATAATGCAAAACTAAAGAAAATAATTACACTTTGAGAAAAATAAGTGATGAAAGTATAAAATATATTTAAAATTAAAAAACATAATTGAAAAATAATGAAGGCAATAGAAAATTGAAGTAAATAAGTAAAATTTGAGATAAATATTTAGAAATTTTAGAAAATTAATTGAAAAATAATTTAAAAATTTCAAATTTGGAGAAAAATGATTGTAAAATAATGAAAATAATTATTAACTAAATTTAAGATAAATAATTTAAAATTAAAGTAAATAATTATAATTTTGATAAAAAAGGTTATAATTTCTCCTATATGAAAAAGCAAAATCAAAAAGTTTAATCGAAATTAAAGAAAATAATTGGAAAATGGTAAAAATAATGAAAGATATAAAGAAAGTAATTGATATTTAAAGAATTAATTGAAAATAGTGATAAAGAATTGGAAATTTAGAAAATTAATAAAAAATAATTTAAAATTTGAGAAAACAATGGCAAAATAATGGAAATATTTCAAAATTGAAAGAAATGATTGAAATCTGAGGTAAATAATTAAAATTTTGAAAAAAAGTAATAAAATTACAATATTTATTTATTTATTTATTGCATTATTTACGAGCTTACAAAAATAAAAATTTGCTCTTTTGTACTATAGTACTAAAATGAATTGGACATTGAAGAAAGTAATTGAAATGTGAGAAATAATTCAACATTTTGGAAATTAATAAAATATTGAATAAGTATAATAGAAATTATAAAAAAAATAGTTGAAAAATTATAAAAGCAATTAAAAATTGTAAAAAATATTTGCAATTTAAAGAATTAATTAAAAGTGGGGTAAAATAGTAGGTAGAATAATGATAATAATAGTTGAAAATAGAGAAAATAATTAAAATTTGTAAAAGTAGTAATTGAAAATTTCTTAATTGAAAAACAATAGAAAAGTTTGGTAAATTAGTTAAAAAATAATTAAAATATTAAAAAATTGGAGAAAATAATTGTAAAATGGTAAAAGTAATTAAAAGTCTTAGAAATAATTAAAATTTCAGAAAACTGTATTTATAAAATTATAAAATAGATTTAAAAATTATGAATATAAAAAAAATATATAATTGAAATTTGTGATAAATAATTGAAAATTCAAGAAAATAAAAGAAAAATAATTTGAAAAATTGAGTATTGGTAAAAATTATTGAAATTTGAAATAAATAATTGGAAAATTGTAAAATTTACTAAAAAATAATTTTAAATTTGAGAAAACATTTGCAAAATTATGAAAATATTTAAAAATTGAAAGAAATAATTATAATCTAAGGTAAATAATTGAAAATTGAAAAAAAATTGAAATTATGAAGAAAAATGATAAAATTATAAAAAGAATTTGAAATTGTAGAAAGTAATTTAAACGTGAGAAAAATAATAGAAAATTTAGGAAATTAATAAAAAATTGAAAAAATATAATAGAAATTGTAAAAAAAATAGTTGAAAATTATAAAAGGAATTAAAAATTGTAGAAAATATTTATAATTTAAAGAATTAATTAGAAGTGGAGTTAAATAGTAGGTAGAATAATAATAATAGTTGAAAATAGAAAAAATAAAATTTGTAAAAGTAATGGTCTTAAATTTCTTAAATTAATTGAAAAACAATAGAAAAATGTATTTATAAAATTACAAAATATATTTAAAATATAAGAAAATAAAAGAAAAAAAATTTTAAAAATTGAGCATTGGTAAAAATTATTGAAATTTGATATAAATAATTGGAAATTTGGAAAATACACTAAAAAATAATTTAAAATTTGAGAAAACAATTGCAAAATAATGGAAATATTTATAAATTGTAAGAAATAATTAATTTCTGAGGTAAATAATTGAAAATTGAAAAAAAAATTGAAATTATGAAGAAACGTGATAAAATTACAAAATTAATTTGAAATTGAAGAAAGTAATGGAAATGTGAGAGAAATAATAGAAAATTTAGGAAATTAATAAAAAATTGAAAAAGAATAATAGAAATTGTAAAAAAAAAAACAGTTGAAAAATTATAAAAGCAATTAAAAATTGTAGAAAATATTTGCAATTTTAAGAATTAATTAAAAGTGGGGTCAAGTAGTAAGTAGAATAATAATAATAATAATAATAGTTAAAAATAGAAGAATGATAATTAAAATTTTTCAAATTGAGCATTGGTAAAAATTATTGAAATTTGAGATAAATGGTTGAAAATTTTAGGAAAAAAAAAAATATTGAATATAATTTAAAATTTGCGAAAACAATTGCATAATATTGAAAATATTTAAAAATTGAAAAAAAAATAATTAAAATTCTAGGTAAATAATTAAAAACTGAAGAAAATAGTTGAAAGTTTGAAAAAAAGTGCACTGAAAACTTTTATGTTTTAAAATAATCTGCAGCGCGATTGTTTTAAGCCAATTTCAGATTATTTAAATCCCATTTAGTATTAAAAACAAGAGCGTTGCAGATTAATTTAATCTAAAACAATTTTCTGTGATAATAAAATACAAAAGAATGGGAAATTGAAGGAAATAAGTTAAAAATATGAGGGAAATAATTGTAAATGTTAAAAAAAATGTTATAAAAAAGATAATGACAGTTGAAAAATGTAGAAAATATTTGAAATTTGAAGAATTAATTAAGAATTGAGAGTAATAAGCCATCCAAGTGGTATATAGAAATCCATGAAAACGCTGTTGAGATATCCTGTCGAAAAAACAGTGTCGCGAAATTTGAAAGTCAGATAAACATTTTAAGGGATAAAATAAAATTTTTACTTGGTCCACGTGGACATTTGTTTTGACCCCCCCCCCCCCCTTTCCCCTCCGAAAACTGTCCACTTGGTATGGGAACGACCCTCAAAATTGATATGCATTTTCAAATTACATACTTTAAAAACTCGTGTTTTGTTTTATATAAGACGCTTTCATTTTTAAGAAATTTGTGGATGTCTAATTAAGTTTTATTTAACTAAGCTATCAAAATTGATTCTGATGCATTCCTTTTTACAAACGAAAAGAATTTTCTCTTTTTAATTATTTTTTACTGACATAAGTCGGGAATTAAGATAATCATGTTTTCGCCCACAATGTGTATATTAAGGGCGGTTATCTTTTGATATCCTTTCGCTCGGATCGTTTTGATAAAAAGTGAATTTAAATCGCGATTAAAATGCAGAGGATGAGAAAGATAGTGAAATTTATGAATGAGAGTCGCAAATTTTTTAAATTTGCTATCTTATTATTTATATTGCATACTTTTGCAAAATTCATGAAACATCTTCTTGATACATATTCAATTTTATATTTATTTGTTTCTTTAATATATCTGGGTTGGTTTTCTTAAGTTTCTTTTAAGTCAGCACTGCGGATAAATATTATATTAAAAGCTAGTACTTTCCTCGTATATAAATAAAAATGAAAAATTCCACTAGGCAGCCGGTAGACTATAAAGGTATATTATAGAGAAGAAAATAGGCTGAGATTGCAAAGCTTTAGATTCGAAAAAAGGTGAATGGTATGATGTGATATTGGAAATCGATGGTAATAAACGCCCTCCAAAATTGGAAACTGAAATGTTAGAAGTAGCATATACAGTACTTACAAAAGAATCGAACAGCAGGAATGTTAATGAAACTTTTTTTACAATTCAAAAAAAGAGTCGACATTTAGAAATAAATCCAATAACACAGAACCACGAAATTTAATTAAGGGAATTTTCATTAATCTTTTCGATTAATTGTAATAACTTTTTTTTGTAGTTGTTTAATTGCAGTTTAATTTTCTAGAAAATTTAAAACTAATTATTCTTTCTTTTTGTGTTTCAGGTGAGTAGCATTTTTTTCTATCTTCAAGCAAGGTTTTAGTAAGTACAGAAATGTTACAAATTTTACCCTATATCCATATATGTGTACGTTCACATGAAAAGGGCCCACTTTGGCACTATTGAACTTATCTATATAACCATATTCTTTATTAAATTTCGAACATTTTGAGGGGTTTTGGACCCCTTTAGATGAAAAATTCACAAAGTTATAAGTAAGTCAATGTTAAATTGTATTGTGGGATACCAACAAAATGTCCGTGCGTCACAGACTTTTACGCTTTTTGAAGTTCAATCATATATCATATATGGTAAAAGTTTCTCAATTTATTCGCAACATTATACTCATTCTACACTTTATACTCAAATATTAAATAGCCTTAGAATATTTTAATTCTCATAATTTGTGAACTATTCATGCATTATATTTGGTTATATTAAAATTCGTGTCCAAAAAAAGTCCTTGTGTCACATTACATTCTTTTACGTAAACAATGCACAAAGAAGAAAAATAATATACTTTAAAAATTTAAGATTTTGAAAGTAATTTTGTATTATAAATTCAGAGAAAGCTAGGATCATGGTAAAATAGTAAAAAATATTGCAAAAACGTCCTTGCGATTATTTTATCCTTTAGAAAAATGAGAATCTCTCGGTAAATAAAATCGAGAACATGGGCCTTTTTCATGTGGACGTACACATATAGTTACTATTACATTGAGTAACCAAATACTATTGAAATTAGTCAAATTTCCAGTAAGATGTAAAAATTATAGAAAGGCTTATCAGGCCAATATTGTATACCAGACTTGCGCCAGTCGATAATCTTCCATTCTTCCGCACCTATGAGATTTTCATTTAAGAATGAAAAATCGTATGGTTTCAATACAATACCGTTAATCCGAAACTGGGAAAAATTAATCTCGACCCCTCATACGTGAATCAATGAAAGCATTGAGTCGTGAAAAGGAGTTGATTAATGGTTCTCGTAGCCACTTATCATTCTAAGCCTAAGGTCTTCAATTATCCTCTTGGATAATTTGAAGGCAGCTGAGCAGCAAGTGCTCGGTCAAGGATATCGCTCGTGCTAGATTCATTTTCTTCAGCATCCACGAAGAAGCGATTCAAGATGATTCAGGGCTCCCCTGCTGTCTCGGTACACCTGAGGAGAGGTGCAGCAGGTTAATCGTGACGTAACATCCGGGAGATTATATCCAAAAGGAGGTGGAAATGGCAGAAGTGAATTGGCGTACCGTACAGACATCACGGTGCTCGGTGTGTTACACTCGTATTATGCAGCTTAGTCACTCCATTTCTCATCTCACTTGCTCTTATCGCACAATTCACTATACTCCAATACCAACTTCCGTCAATCTCTCTCTCTGTCGCTTGAAAATCTTCTGGTACCTTATTCCATACTATTTCTATTTCTTTGTCTCTCTTTTTCTCTCCATCTCTCTCTCTCTCTCTTACTCTTTCGCGGCGTGTTTTATCCGCGCGACCATTGCCACATCGCATTCTCCAAGAATGAATCACTGAGAAGTAAGAACCTGATGTTGAACCGTGAAAATGTGTAATTCCATCAGTACCGCACCAGCCTATGTAAGAGCTCATTTTCGAGATAATTAAAATACGAGTGTAGTTTAGGTTTTTACTTCTCGCTACGATTTCTTACAGTCTTTCAAAAAATTTGGTCTGGTTTCAAAATATCAAACGGACTAACGGAGAAGAAGGAATGCTTTATGGAATAACTATTTCAATTGATAAATTATATATATATGTAGCGCAACTATTTCATATTGTATCGTCTTCTTTTCTGGTTGAGAATCGTTCTCTGGTTATAACACATTCACAAAACTGAAAGTAGGTACTAGATTGGGATAATAAATTGCATTATAACTATCGTCGTTGTAATGCTATGGTCTTAATTTGATCTACTTGCATCAATCATTATCGTTACCATCATTCCTTTCAGTTTTTGTGTGGTAACTTTATTCTATGATACACACATGCATGTAAAGTTTATATGTATATACAAGTAATTGATTGTATACAGGACAAACCAAAATTATGGTACTATACCTATAACAATTGGCTTAAAATTATGACCGTCTTTATAAATCCTAATTCTATTGGACATCATCGAAATGAAATTTTTTATTGCTTTTATAAAGAAAGATTGTGAAATTTTTGGTTAAATGGTTTTATGAAGTGGCGTAACTGTTAAGGGGTCCTTGGTACACCTTAAAAGACCTTTTTTATTTTAAAAATTCCAAAAACATTACTAATTTCAGTAATTTATAGTTTGACTAAATTCAATAATGCGCGTGGGCGCGCGATTAATTTCTACACCTTGTGTTACCAATAATTATTATAAATATTTTAAAAAAATAATCAAAAATAAATTTACATAAATACATAAATAAGTAAAATAAATATTTCTTTGGGAAAAAATTTATAAAATTGTAGAATTAAAAAAAATTGCAAAAAAAATTGAAATTAAACAAAAGAATTCAATATTTTGCAAACTAATTTTAAAAAAATAATGAAATCAATTAAAAATGGAAAAAGGTATTTTAAAAACTCATAGAAATGTTTTAAAAATATATAGAAAATTATTAACATTTGAGAAAAATACTTGAAAATCTTAAAAATAAATTGAAAAAAATTGAATAATGAAAAATTAGAGAAAATAATTGAAAATTGAGATAAATAATTTAAAATTGACAAAAATAATTAAAATTTGAGAAAATCATTGAAAAAACTGCATTATATTTTAAATAAAGGAAAGTTAAAGAAAAATTCAGAAAAAAATTTAATGCTTTTAGAAGTTTATTGAAAAAAAAAAATTAAATATTAGAGAAATAAAAAAAAAAAAAATTAAAACATAGTAATGTTTTAAAAATAAAGAAAATAATTTAAATTTAAGAAAAATACTTGAAAATCTTAAAAATAAATTTAAAAAAAATGAAGATTGAAAAATTAGAGAAAATAATTGAAAATTGAGATAAATAATTTGAAATTGAAAAAAATAATTAAAATTTGAGAAAATAATTGAAAAAGCTATATAATATTTTAAATAAAGAAAAGTTAAAGAAAATTTCAAAAAAGTACTTATAAAGCTTTCAGAATTTAATTGAAAAATTAATAAAATAATTAAATATTAGAGAAAATAAATGAAAAAGATAAAAATAATTTAAAATTAAAGAGAATAATTTTTAATTAAAGATAAATAATTAAAAACTTTTTGGAAATTTTGAACAAAAACTAAAGTAGTTGAAAATTGAATGAAATGATTGAAATGTCCGATGAATAGTTTAAAGTTTTTTAAATTATAAAACAAATGAAAAAATTGAAATAATTGAAAAATGATTTTAAAATTTACAACTTTAAGAAAATAATTGAAATATGATACAAACAGTGATAAGTTGTAAAAAATAAATGACATTTGAGTGAAATAATTTAAAAAATTACAGAATTTTATTTAAATATAAAAAAATAATTGAAATTTGAGAAAAATACATTAAGATCTTAGAAATTAATTGAAAAGAACGAGAATAACTAAAAAATTGGAGAAAAGAATTAAATAAAGCTAAAAGTAATTAAAATTAACGATAACTAATCGAACAGTTTGGAAATTATAAAAAACCAATGAAAATAATCAAAAATTAAACAAATCAATTGTATTTTTAGAAAAATACTTAAAAATCTTAGAAAATAATTGTAGAAATTGAGAATAATAATTAACAATCGAGGAAAATAATTGAAAAATGATAAAATAATTTCAAAATTGGAAAAAGTAATTAAAATTTGCTGAAAATAATTTAAGATACAGAAAGAAAATCGAGCTATAATTTAAATAATTTAAATATGAAAAATTGAAAACAGTTAATAAAATTTGAGAAAAATAATTGAAAAATCCTAGAATATATATTTAAAAAAAGAAAATAATGTCAAAATTACTTACAAATTTTATAACCTGTTTTCAATTTTTTGATAAAATTAATTCAAAATTGAAAAAAATAATTGAAATATGCTCTCTTAATCTGAATCAGTGGTTTTCCACTAATGAATTAGCGAAAAATCGGTCATAAAATTATTATAAAATAATTACACTATTTAAATAGTGAAATAGTCACTATTTAATAGTAACCTATTTTTCTCTAATTCATTAGTGAAAAATCACTAATTCAGACTTCGAGAGTGCTGAAAACAATTTAAGATTGAAAAAGAAAATTGAGCTATGATGAAAATAATTTAAATATAAAAAATTGAAAAACAGTTAATAAAATTTCAGAAAAATAATTGAAAAAATCATAGAATATATGTTTAAAAAAAAATAATAATTGCAAAATTACTTACAAAATTTTAATTAAATAGAATAATTAAAAAATCGCAGAAATAATCGAAAATTTATAAAAATAATTGAAATTTCAGATAAATAATTAAAGTTTTTGAAAATTACGTCAAAATAATGAAAAAAAATTAGAAATTGAAGAAAATAATAGAAAAATTGTAGACTTTATTTTTAAGAAAAAGAAAATAATTGAAAAATCGTTTAAAACATGGAAAATTGATGACAATAAGCTAAATTTAAAATAATAACAGAAAATTTAGGAAATTAGTTGAAAAATAATGAAAATATTAAAAGATAGAGGAAATATTTGCAAAATAATAAAATGAAATGAAAATTAAACAAAATAATTGGTAATTGACGTATATAATTGAAAAGTTTATGAAAATAATTAAGAAATTATGAAAGTAATTAAAAATTAAAAATAATAATAATTGCAGAATGCCCAAAATAATGGTGAATTAATTAAATTAATTTAAATTTGCGATTAATATCATAAAATTTCGGAATAAATAATTTAGCTGATGAAATGTCAAAGGAAAAATAATTAAAATTGAAAAAGTGATTACAAATAGTAAACAAAGTAATTGAAATTTGAAGAATGTAAATTTAAGATTTATACAGGAAAACAATTTAAAAATAATTAAAAATTGCAGAAAATTATTGATAAATGATAAAAATTGCACAAAATTGTAGTTTAACTATAATTGAAATCGTAGTAGAAAAGAATTATTAAAATTTGAAGAAATTTTTTAATCACTTTAAATTTAGTACCTATACCCATTTGAAGCGCGGGTTTATTGAACTTTTAAGCAATGCAAGTTTACATTAACTGAAACTAGAAGAAATTAAAATTGCTAAAAATTTAAAATTTCAGAACATTTTAAAAAGGTGAAATATGATTTAAAATTTTAAAAGAAAAAAATAACTAGTGACAAATGTTAGGTGTGAACAGAATGAATGATTGAAGCTTGTAAATTATTATATTATATATTTGGGACCCTATTTTCCTTTTTGCCCCAGGGCCCTTGCCCTCCCAGTTACGCCACTGGTTCTATGTTGAAGCTTTTTGACAAATGGAAACGGAGATTTGATGTAATCACAGAAAAATTAAGAATAGAACATCCTTATCTCATTACATTGATTATTGTATCAAATATTCAAAACCCCACCAAATCAAATAAATAACCAATATTTTTTGTTTATTAAATGCCTATTACATCAAATTAACTACATAAATCTTTTGTGAGAATAAATTGAAACATTGTGGTGGAATTTCATATAAAAAGACTAAACCACGGAATTTGATTTTGACGTATTTGTCATATGTCATATTAAAAGAACTAAATATAGGGGAGAGGGCCCCAAGTTGGACACCCTTTCGTCTTATTGCTGTAGAATCCAAATCAAATAAAATATATTAAAATGTTTTATACCGGATGAAAGTACAATTTATAAGGTAACTTATGGCCACAAAGATAAAATTTTATTTTGAACATAAACATTTTTTAATGCGTTTTTTCTAATAGTTAAAATTTTCGGTCTAAAAAAAAGTGGCCCCAAGATGGACACCTTCTTAAAAGTCTCTTAAAATTGTAGTAAATAAAAAATTAACATCGTGTAACAATTCTTAAAATAATTTTAATCATTTTACGGAATTTATCAGGAAATAACATTTCTTAAAACTTCAATCTAATAGCTTAACAGTAAAAAGTAATAAAATATCGAAAAATATCGATATATCAAATTCTCTAACGATAACATCACATTTTATGGTGGAAAATAAAAAATTTTAGTTAATTAACTCAAAAAATTATTAAAAAAAGTGTAAAATCCGAAATATGCCAATAAATACATTGAGATTTGAGGCATGTTCATCTTAGGGTACATGATACCTTTTTTTAATCCCCAGTAAAAATATATATACGAACACTGAATTAGTAAAAATCCTTTTAGGATATTATTATACGATAAATAAAGAATATTTTAACGTTAAGTACTCATTCTAAATCATAAAATTAAGTAACTTTACCAACTTAAGAAAAAACTGTTACAAAACTTTTTTAGACCCAAAATTACGTGGTATGTGTAGAAGAAAAACCAACTGGTTATTTTTCTTCAAATGTGCATCAAAATCTTCGTCTAGACAAATAACAAAAATGACAAAAAGCATAAGGCGCTGCCACCTTAAACAAAAATTTTATACGAAATGTCCATCTTGGGGCCCACTCCCTATAATAAATATATAATAAATTATTAAATAAATCAAAATCAGTATCATTATGCAACGTTTTGATCCTTTCAGATTTTGTATGATCTCCAAAACAAATATTTTTATAATATAAAAAAATGTATCTTTTTCTACAAAGATCAATACTTTGGAGTTGTGTTGCTAAAAATAAAAGGTTGATCTATTTTGGGGCACCCTAATAAATATAAATCAACCAACTCTGCTATTCTACAATCATCTTCTGAATCTAGAAGAAGTTGCCCTAAAGAACAAAACGACAGATTAATAATGTTTCCATCACATACAAAAAGCATTTTCTCATATGATTAACACCATTGTCACGACAGAAATACATTTGTCTTCTCTGGATTTAACGTGTACATGACCATTGTAAAAGAAATGACAGAGACAACTTGTTCATGCAACGCGTGACCGGAGAGTTGACTCTTTAAAGGGACTTCAATCTTCCAGTTTGGAAGATGGATTAAGGTATTACGAAATTTGTTCATTCAAGAGGAGAATCATCTGATTGATTTGGTGCAGTATATATATATATATATATATATATAGTAAGACAAGTTAATACCGATTCAAATTTGCTAAAACCGTTTACAACGCATACACGTACAAGCAGTACATCAGAATTATGACGAGTCAGCATTAATAGTGCCCGATAAACCATCAGCCGCAACGACGTTGATCGATAGATCAGATGAACAGCTTATAATTGTTGGAGAAAGTTGAACTTCAAATTGAATACCATATTTCCCGTGCGTGATCTTCAAGTTGAAAAAAATGTTAAAAGTTATTCTAGATTATCAGTTTGATTTGTGTTGATTAACCCATTAATGCTTAGGGAAATGTTTTATTTGTTTAAACAAATTTTGTTTTAAAAACAATCTTTAATGGCAAAAATCATCATTTGATGACATTTTGGTATCAGCATTTCTCTAAGGGGCCATCCATAAACCACGTGGACATTTTTTTTGCTGATTTTTGACCCCCCCCCCCCCCGACCCCCCTCGTGGACAATCGTGGACATTTTACAACCCCCCCCCCCCTTACAAAATTGTCCACGTGGACATTGCAAAAAAATTCTTTGTATATTATAAACCAATAAGTTAATATAATTATAAAGCTTAATTCTGAATATTTTTCCAAAAAAACTGCTGGAATAAAGAAGTTTATGAAAAAATAATAAATAAACACAATTTACATTATTCTTAAAAGGAAAATTAAAATATACGCATAAATATACTATAAGATATCGTAAACCTAAGAAGTGGTTTGTAACAATAAGAAAATCACTATCCTCTTTTTAAAGACAATTTTCACTACTAGCAAATACATTTTTAAACAATCTTTATAGATCTTAAAAAATAACTTTGGCCATTGAGGTGGTCCAAAACGCATTGTAAACAAATTTTTTAATTTTTCATGCTCTCACCCACTAGGATTTTTCTTATTTATCGAAAAAAATACCTCTATTTTTTTTTAAGTTAAATAATATTTAGACTCTAAATTTTAGACGTAGTAGCTAAAAGCCGATGAAGTTTTATAAATGAATTTTGCATCAGGAAAAAATACTTATTCGTAGATTTAGTATAGAATTCACGAAAATCAATATTTTTTAATCGGACAACTCTGCATCTTCTTAGAAACGTTCAAAAAATAACATCCAAAAATTTATTAAAAATTTTTTGTGGTTTAATATTTTGTACAGGGTCGTAAAACCTTCCCTAAAATTGTAAAATTATGGAAAAACGTTAAAAAATAACTTTTACTATTTTATTGGGAGTTTTTTGCAATATTTTACAAAAATAACTTATAAGCTTTTACTATTTAATTCACGTAATTGTTAATTTGTTTAAACTTATTGTTGTTATTTACTAACTTTTGATAAAATAAAGCTTAACACTTGCAATTTTTTTAATTTTTGCAACTTTTATGTGTGATATGTAATTAAAAGTAATGAATAATTAAAATTTTTATTTATAACAATTATTGTTTAAACAAATTATTGTTGTTATTTATCAACTTTCGATAAAATAAAGCTATAGAGACTTACAATTTTTTCTGAAATTTGCAGTTTTTTTCGTTTGAAGTAACTAACAATTAACAATAATTTGAAATTTTATTCTTAACAATTGTTTAAAGAAATTATTGTTGTTATTTATGAACTTTTGATAAAATAAATATAACGACTTGCAATTTTTTCTCAACATTGCAACTTTTTATGTTTCAAGTATCTGAAAGTAAACAGTAATACCAGATTTTATTTTTAACAATTGTTTAAACAATTTATTGTTGTTATTTATCGTCTTATGATACAATGAAGCTAGAGACTTGCCATTTTTTCTCAATATTACAACTTTTATGCTTGGGACGGTATTGCAACTATTACAGAAACAGAATAAATTATTTATTATGAATATGAAGGATAAAATAATAGCTCTAGACATTTAAAATGTCCAGTAAGTTATCTATTAAAGTTTATTAATAATGTTTTTAAATTTTGAATTAAAATTAATGAAAGGACACTGTTATTGTGAGATCTAGAAGTACAAATTGAAGATAATCTTCTTTTAAAATTTATTTTCTAGTAAAACTACAATTCTAATGCTTTATTATATCTAAAGTTGATAAATTTAGAAAAAAAACTAAACCGCTCTATTAGCTTCAGTCTGAAAATATTAGTAAGTTAAAATTATTTAATAACTTAAACAATGACTAAAATTATAACTTTATCTTACAAATTCATAGTACATAAGAAAAAATTGCAAGTTACTATCTTTATTTTATCAAAAGATGATAATTAACAATGCTTTAATAATTTTCTTCAACAATTGTTGTAAATAAATTTTAAAGTTGCTATATATTTTGAGTTATGTAAAATATAAAAAGTTGAAAACTTCATTAAAAAATGCTCTTCTAATTTTTTTGAGCTGATAAATAACAAAAATAAATTGTTAAAACATTTTTATAAATAAATTTTAATGTTATAGTTTATTTTTAATTATTTCAAACATAAAAGGTTGTAAACCTTATAAAGTTAAAGCTGTATTAAAAGTTTATAGCTTTATTTTATCAAAAATACGTGGGAAACTTCATCAGCTTTGAGCTATCTCTCATTACTATATAATTTTAACAAAATATCATAGGGGTATTTTTTTCGATAAAAAATCCTAGGGGGTAAGAGCATAAAAAAATCCAAAAAAATTTTTGGACCACTCTATTGAACATCTTATAATTTATTAAGTACTGATTACGGAAAATAACATGAATTCCTAAATTGTTAACATTATAAATTACCCTGGTCGACAAAAATGACTTTTTTTTATTTAAGCATCGGACTAAGTTTTTCTTGTAGATTTTTTATTACTAAACACGAATCTGACCATGACCAAAACTGGTCCATGAGGTCAAGATTCTGAAAAACAGGGCTCAGAAACTCAGAAAGCCCTGGTTTTGATCATTTTTGATCAAACATAAGTCAAGAATTTGACATGCTAGAAATCTTTATGTACATGCTTAAATGCATGTCCACGTGGACATTTGCTCCAACTCCCCCTCCCCCCCTCGTGGACAATCGTGGACTTTTGATGGACCCCCCCGCCCCCCCAAAACTGTCCACGTGGTTTATGGATGGCCCCTAAGCAGAGGCGAAGAAACCTTGATTTCACAAAAATAACAAAAGTGCATTATGGTTACAATGCGTGGGTTTTTGAAGACTATTTTGTTACAATTTTTAAGATTTTGTCGTTTTACAATAAGAACGCAATAAACTTGGTATAATAGAAACGTAATAATAGGCTGTTAAAGGAACTGATAGAGCGTATATTTATATATGTTTTATCTACAAAATCGTAAGAAAATGTAGAACAATAAAGTTAGGTAAGATGCAATAAAGTTATATAAAAAACTGGGGAATATATATGTTGTTTAGTAGATTTTGTTGCCGTCACCTTTAAAACTATGTGAAACTATGTCTATAAAGTGTCATATGAGTCATTGTCAACTTCGGATATTTTTCTTCTCGTTTTCCAGAAATTTACTGTAAATAGGTATGAAATAAAAATTCGAAAATAACCAAGTAAAGTAAAAAATGAAGAAAGATTAAAAGTTATTGAAGAATTAAGGTTTAAAAAACAAAAGATGATTTACAGATTTTTTAATATTGGATTGTACTTTTAGACTTTTGGAAAATAAACAAATTTCGATTCATTGAAAATTGGATTTATTTATATTTGGTTCAATTGGAATTCTGATATAAAAATTTTCTTTTTTTTCCTAAAATTGGAAAACACTTTTTAGTTTTTATGAATTATATTTTGTATTTCAAATTTTCCATTACCCGGCATTATATGCTATTTTAACATCATAAAGCTTTTTCGTATTTTATTTCCCGGTTATTCTTAGGACTCATCAGAGACTTTTACTTTTATTAGTTTCAGAACTTGAAAACTGCCTGTAAATTCTTAAGAAATGTAGATCTAGGAAAGGAATTTTTACCGTAATAAACTCGTAACTTCACTTACAAATGGACTCCAGAATAACGTCTGACTTAGAAGTAAACTCACGGAAGTGTTTCTTGCAACCATTTTTTAACAAGGTTCATGTTGTGTATAAATCAAACTTTTCATACATTTTTTCAACTGAGAATGCACAAAGGGGGGTTGTTTTTGGTATAAATTAAAACCGAAAAATTCATTCGGATATATTTGAACAATTCAAACATAGCTAAACACAATATTCTATAGAAATAAATCACCCGAATATTACTAATAGTTTAGTAAAACATTATGTTAAAGTAATTTTGAGGTTATGTTAAAGCTCTAAAAAAATTAGAGAAAAAAAATTAGAGAAATAGAATAGAATAGATTGTACAATAAACAGGATTGTACATAAAAGTGTATATTATTCTAATATATTAATGCTAATAAAATATGTCTAATACACCATAACACTAAATAAAATGCAAATATAATTCACATGTAAATGACGTTTAAATTTCAAACAATTATTATAACAATCACCTAATAAATTCAAAGCAACTTGTCATAGAAATGAGACGTTCCGGGAACCAATAAATACAATCCTCCATGACTGCAATATATATGACTCTTTTCTCTTTAAGAACGACACATTTAGAGTATCATTTCTAGAGTCCATTGTGACTTAAAATACTGTTCTGCAATTCTGCATTAAAAGCGTTGCAAAAATGACATCAACAAAGCCGAATGCCACACCTCGAGAACTTTATGCACATAATCTCCAGAGATGAACGACTTTCTTTTAAAAAATTACTTTTTTTAATGAATGTAAAATGCTTCCTGATAATATCATTTGTCACACATAATTTCGTATTCCTGTCTCTCACTAATTTTTGTTTCTTGTATACTTTTTTATTTGATACTTTTTGGTAAAAAATAATCTCTTGAAAAGTACAATAAAAAAAAAACTTTAAACAACTTTTAATCCCAAACTTTAATTTATTCAAAGTTTCAAATTACACTGAAGCTTCACTTATTTTAACCCGGTCCACGCATATCCATGAGAAATGTCGCACTTATTTCAACCTCCATGAATTTATAGAGAACTTCTCTGATTGGCTGGTCCAACTCGCAGCAACCAATGAAAATGTTAGTTAATTTTAATTGGTCGCCAAATTAAAATAAGTGAGACTTTGAATTGTTAAAATAAATACGACCTCAAATAAGCGAGACTTTAAATAAGCGAAACTGTAGTGTACAATTGTTTCAAAATTTAACAATTAAAATTCAAAAATTAATTATCTTGTGATTTATATTTAACTTAAGGAGGTTCTCTCCATTTACATAACCTCAAACTAGAAAGCCGTTTTTTACCCTAAATAAAACTATTATTCAAATTAATTTCACCAAATTTTGAAAGATCCAGTTGTACATTTTTCAGAAAAAATTAGGTTCAGCTAAAATTTGTTGTCAGTTTGAAAAATGAGCTACTATTTATCAGAATTGGATGAAAATTGCAGTTGTTCATTAAATTTAAAGAAAAAACATAAAATGTTAAATAATTATTAGTTGACTTGTAATTTCAGCTAAACCTAATTTTTTCCGGAAAATGTACAACTGGATCTTGCAAAATTTGGTGAAATTAATTTTAATAATCATTTTATTTCTTGGGAATAGTAATTTTTTAGTTTCAGGTTATGTCAATGGAAAAAACCGCCATAACTTAAATCTTCCGGATATTTTAAAAATTTTCTAACTTTATTTTAAATTCTTTCCTTCCTTGATAATTTGCTTTTCTAATTGTTTAACTTATTAATAATGAATTTTCCATTTTAATAATCATGTTTCTATTTCTTTGAAATTTAAAACATATCATTTTATCGAAAAATTAAATTTTTTCTTATAATTTCTTATTCTTAAAAAAAAAGCAAGTATTTTATTATATTACTAGCAAAATAAAACGCGCGCCAGCGCGCGATTAGTTTTTCATACCTTTTAGAAATTATAAAATACAATAAAAAATATAACAAATCGGTAAATAATATTTATCTAATACGAAGAAATAAATATTTTAAATATAATATTTAAAAATCAATTATTTTAAAAAAATAAATATTTATTTAGGACAAAATTTATAGTATTTTAGAATTTAAAAAAATTGCAAAAAATAATTGAAATTAAACAAAATAAAAAGTAATTTAAACAATCATAAAAATGTTTTAAACATAAAGAAAATAATTTAAATTTGAGAAAAATACTTGAGAATCTTAAAAGTAAATTAAAACAAAATTGAATAATGAAAAATTAAAGAAAATAACTGAAAATTGAAAAAACATGGTTAAAATTGAGATAAATAAATTAAAACTAAAAGAAATAATTAAAATTTAGGAAAATAATTAAACAAATGACAAAATATTTTAAATAAAGGAAAGTTAAGCAAAATTTGAGAAAAATACTTAAAACTTTCAGAAGTTCATTGAAAAAAAAAAAGAAAATAAAAAATTAGAGAAAATAAATGAAAAAAGATAAACATAAATTAAAACTGAACAGAACAAATTTTAATTAAAGAGAAATAATTAAAAACTTTTTGGCAATTATGAAAAAGAACGAAAGTAATTGAAAATTGAAGAAAATAATAAAAATAATGAAACAAATGTAAAGAATTGAAATTTGAAGGAAATAAATTTTGGAAAATAATTGAAAAATGTTTTTAAATTTTATAACTTGCCGAAAATAATTAACATATGATTCATTTAAATTATTTAAATAAATAAAAAAAAATAATTGAAATTTGAAAAAAAATACATGAAGATCTTAGAATTCAATGAAAAAAAAAAGAAAATAACTAAAAATTGGAGAAAAGAATTGAAGAACTAAGCTAAAAGTAATTGGAATTTACGATAATTAATAAATTTTTTTGGAAATTATGAAAACAAAGAAAAATAATTAAAAGTTAAAGAAAACAATTGAAATTTTAGAAAAATACTTAAAAAATTTTAGAAATTTATTTTATAAAATGAGAAAAACTAAAAATTGGAGAAAAGTCTAGAAGAAAGCTAAAAATAATTGAAATCTATGATAATTAATAAAAAAAATTTGAAATTCTGATAACAAATGAAAATAATTAGAAATTGAAGGAAATGTTTGAATTTTCAGAAAAATACTTAAAAATCTTAGAAAATGAGTATAATAATTAAAAATCGAAAAAAATAATTGAAAAATGATAAAACTAATTAAAAATTGACAAAAATAATTTAAATATGCTGAAATAATTTAATATTGAGAAAGAAAATTGAATTATGATGAAAATAATTTAAATAATATAAAAACTTGAAAACATTCAATAATATTTGAGAGAAATAACTGAAAAATAGAATATATGTTTAAAAAAAATAATAATTACAAAATTACTTAAAAATTTTTAATTAAAGAGAATAATTAAAAAATCGCAGAAATAATCGAAAATTAATGAAAATAATTGCAATATCGGATAAATAATTGAAAATATTAAAAGTAATGACAAAATAATGAATATAATTATAAATTGATGAAAATCAAGAAAAATTGCAGAATTTATTTTTAAGCAAAAGACAATAATTAAAAAACTGTTATATAATGCAAAATTGATGACAATAATCTAAATTTGAGATAATAACTTGAAATTTAGGAAATTAATTGCATGTGTTTATGTATATTTTAAACTTCTTCAAAAATCATAATAAATTTTTAAAGCATTTTTCGAAACTGTTTTTTTACACAAATGACAATTAAAAACCAGTAAAACACGACACTAACGAAAAAGGTTACCTTATTCTTTTAATTGAAATTTCAAAATATTTCCTGATAAAGAGAGTCAAAATCAATAAAATAACAGGGAGTAAGACTAACTTCACTTCAGTTTTTAAAACATGGACAGAAAAAGATGAATAAATATTAATACTAACTAACTTCACTTCAGACTTTAAAACGTGGACAGAAAAAATGAATAAATATAAAAAGTAACTAACTTCAGGAGTTTACGGAGATTATTATTATTTAATAATTAATAATAATAATTAATAATTAATAATTTTATTATTTCTTTTGTACTTTTATACAATTTCTTAATGATAATCACTTTTTGAAGTTTTTTGTTTTATTGGGTTCTAATATTTTTTTTGTATTGTAGATCTTCTTTTTGCGCTAAAGTACTTCAGGTTATTTTATATTATTTTGGTTCCATAATATTTCGAAAAATTTAATAATTTTTTTTTTCTTATTTAATTTTATAATTTAAGGGGAGAGAGAACATTTTTTTCATTTCTCTGATTGCAGTTCAGATTACATAGTTTTTTATGTAAATTTATTCAGTTTTTCTACATTTTGTCTATTTTTTCGCAAATTTATTTACCCTTTTATAAAATTTTTAGATTCTAAGCTCTTTTAAACAAATTTGTTGTTAAAATTGTTTAAAATTTTGTTTCTTTTATTTTTTAAGTTTATTTACATATTCCTTTTAAATTTCTCTTTAATTTGTGAATAATTTTCTACATTTTTTCATTATTAAAGGTATTTGTCATTCTGTTTATACAATTTTTACATATTCTTATTTTATTCTTATCTTAAATTTCTTTTCTTATTTTATTCTTACTATTTTTTACTTTGCAGTTCATTTTTCACTATTTTTATTTTTTTTTTTTAATTTTTTACAGTTTGTTAGACTTTTTTTTTAAAGATTTTCTACCATTTTTAAATATACCCGAGTCGAAATTTTGAGGCTACTTTAACGCTACATAGTCCAAAATTTTTAGGAAATAGAGGTTTAAAGTAGAAGCAAATTCAATACAATTTAGCTTCTACTTTCGTGCTATTATTGGAAGAAATTTCCTGTTTTCGCGATGAGAGCGTTAAAGTAGAAGCTAATATTCAACTATATTAAGGCCTCTTTTAACGCTCAAGACCCCCTTTTTATTGATCTTCTAAAGTCTAAACAAAGAAAGAATCTGTTTTTGCGAATAAAACTGAAATTAATATGAATGAAATTATAAAAAAAAATATAAAATAAATATTCAAAATTCATGCGCTTTTAGAATTCGTCACACTTAATACACACAAGCTGGAAATAGTCTAAACTTACTAAATAAATTATTATAACGCAAGTGGGGATTCGAACACACGACATAACGACCTACGCACTTATAATCTAACGCACTAACCACTACGCTACCGACGCTTATGAACTTAATATTTAATTTTCTCAGTGTCCTTATGATACAAATTACGAATAGTTTTTTTAGGACTTTTCAACAAAATTGTTACATATCGCCAATTTCTGAATGTTTACGGAGATTTTTATGTATTTTTCATTTGTTTAAACAATTTATTATTGTCAAGTTACAGGCTGATATTGATTTAAATCATTGAAGCATTTGCATTAAAATCATGATTTAAATAAAAAAAAAACTTTACAATTCTCCGGATGTCTAATACTGCATGTAAAAAATCACAAACCATAAAAAAACCACAAATTTGTGGATAAATCTTAAAAATTTCATTTTTAATATTTTAATCTTTATAAAATTTAAATAATTGGGCTAATATAGATAATCAAAATACCTACGATTTACAAATTTTTGGTATGAAGATAGCAAAAAATAATATTAAATCTTTATATCTTTAGGTCATTATAATTTAAATAAATTCCAAACGTCAATAAACTCATATTCCAATTTTTTCAAACTTTTAAATGTCAATTAATTCAAATTTAAAGACACATTAGTTAATGCAAAATAATTAAATAATATTAATTATTTTTCATATTCACAATAATCCTTTTTTTAAGTCTTACAATATTTGTAATTCTTCTTTAATTTCTAATTCAGTTTCTTTTTCGAAACTGTTTAAATTTTATCTTATAATTTCTTATTTTTATAAAATTTAAAGATTTTTTCTCCTTTTACTAATGATATTTTTTGTTGTTGTATTTGTCATTTTATTTTATTGATAAATAAATTATAAATAATAAATAATAATTATTATTTATTATTATTTCGTTGAGTTTCATAAGTTTTTTCATATTTTTAAAAATAAATACGCTTATTTTTTTATTAATGAACCTAATCAATTTGTTTTTAAATCTTGGATAGTTTTTGCGAGGTTTTTTGCAAACTTAGTACTTATTCTTTTATAGAATTTTTAGATTTTCTTTATTTTTCTAAATTTATTGTTGGACTTGCTTTCAGTGTAATATTATAAAAATGTTTTTGGTTTAATTTGCCCAAACTTTTTTTTTCTGAAGGATTTTTAATTTTCTTTTCTGGACTTTTTATATACATTTTTTTAATTTTATTTTCATCAATTTTAATTTTTTAAACAAATTATTGCTAGTAATTACTAATTCTTTACAAATACACCTAGGAAGATACAAATTTTTCCTAATTTTACAAATAAATTACTGGGCTCTGGTTAGAAAAATAAAAATTATTGACCATAAATTATTATTTTTATATTTTAAAACAATTTATTATTGTTAATTTATAACATTTAAAAACACCTAGCAAGTAGTAGTTTTTTAATTTGTTTACTTTTTATATTGAAAAAAAAAGATATATTCATCATAATTAACAACAATCACCACTCAAAATTGTTTAAACAAATTATTGTTAATAATTGTTATTTTTTTACAAGTGCATCTAGAAAGATACACATTTTCCCTAATTTTACAAATTATTGGGTTTTGGTTATAGATTAAAATTTTTTCCTCTTAAGGGCTAATCAGAGGAACAATAATAATTGAAAAAAAAGTTAGTTTAACTCCCGTTTTTCTTATATGTTAAATAAAAAAGTATATTTCAATGGAAAAAATGACTGAGTTTCACTTGCAGGTTTAAAGTAGAATAAAAATTTTCATTTCTTTATAACTAGGAATGTGGAGCTTTAAAAGAGCTGCTAATTTTAATGATTGGAAAAATGAAACATGTGTATAGACGTAAAGTAGAAGGAAATATTATTATTAGAAGTAAGGAAGAGGCTAAAAATTAAGAAGTCGTTAAGTAGAAGCTAAAGTTCCTCATGAGCTTCAAAGTAGCTTCAAAATTTCAACTCGGGTATTGCTTTGTTTCTTTTTCCCTTTTTATTTTATTTTTTTTATTATTATTTGATTGAAATTTACTAATAATCCAGTCGTAAATGTATCAAAATTTCAATCTATTCATTACATTCAAATTTCAGTTGATTCTAATTTTGATTCTTTTGAGAACTGTTTAGCTTTTAAGAAATAAGAAAAAAACATTATTTTGCAAATTAGTTATTAAAATATATTATTTATTTATCTTTATTAACTTTTTAAAGTATACTATTTTTATATTTTAAAGTCCCCTATTTCCCCTAAAATATTCTTTATTGGCACTTTTTTGACTCACTAATTATTATAAATTTGATGTATTAAAATTTAATTTTCCGATACTAATCTTATAAAAAAACAACAATAAATCTACTTTTGTAAAGCAGAATAAATTTCTTATATTGTGCCCGTCAGTATATAAACAATTGGCTCACCATATTCTCTTTTAAATATGTAAAATTAATTCGTTATCAAATCATGTTTCAATTTGTTTTTTCAAGTTTGTTTTTAGATTGACAGTCATATATATATGCTGTGTGTATATTCTTACTTATTTATATTCCCGCATGTTCTTTCAATGTCAAGCAGTTGAAGTTCAATTAAGGTAATGGGAAAAGCAAATTGTTCATTTTTAATTTTGCTAATTGATGCTCGTACGCGTTTAAAAAATATTCCCACTTGATGCTTTCTGATACTGGTTAGCCCTAAGGAAAAAGTTTTCTACCCGACCCACACACTGCCTATTTTAATCTAAAGGGGCAGGGCACAATGGTAGGAAATACATTTTACTGGTGGACGTGAGTGACGTTTAATAGTGCGAAGGAGTGCCCCGTCAAAATACTGAAGAAATTGACGCTCCGTTAAACATTATCTTTTTCGAGAAACAATTTTGAATTTTTTTTTCTCAAATTTTTACCCATTAAAACGTTTTGATATTAAGATAAAATAATTCTTACATTTCAAGGCTCGAGAAAATAGTTGTGGTCCTGAATTTTGAATCGAAAAATTTTGTATATAATTAATTTTTGACACCAGTTTAATAATACTAAAAATTTCAAAAATTCCTGAATGCAAAATAAATTTCAGTTTAATTACTCAAAAAACGGTTAATGAAACTTCGTTTCCATTATTTTGCACTTTGGGAAAATTAAATGTTTGACATCAAATTCTAATCTTATCCTCAAACTCTAAAAATTGTTGTCAATTTCAACGTAATTTTTATTTTGATCTTATTTATCTAATTTTAGGATCTTAATTAATATATTAGAGCAATTTAGGGATGACTCAATTTTTCTCATTATTTCAAAATCTAACCAATTAACCTTTCACTTTTTGTTTAATTCTCTTAATGCAATGCTAGAAAATCATTCAGATTTTTTTTGGGTATAATTTTGCTTGGTTAGATATATTAGATAATAATTTAATGTTTCGCTCTGGCATTGTCATTAATTAATTTTAGACTAATCACAATTTTTATACAAGCGTAATAATATAGACATTCTGATGCCATAGTGAGGGATGTTCCTAAAGAAAAGAAGTTTACATTTTAAAACGTAAAAAGAAGTTTATTGAATCCTCGTTTATAAATTGATTGACACTTTTTGGCCTTTCTAGCTATATTCAATGAAAAGATAGAAATAAACATTATTAAATTGTTTAAACAACTTTTAACATTTATTTTCTCATTTTTTGGTTAATACTTGCTTTTATAAGCCTATAAAATTTGCAAAATTTAAAAAATTTGCATCTCTAAAGCTAGCAACTTTAATAAAAAGTTGATAATAAACAATATAATTTGTTTAAACAATTGTTAAAATTATTATTTTAACTTTTTTGTTTGTGTGTTGGCTCCAATGGCCTCGATAAGTAGCAAAATTAAGAAAAAGTTGCAACTGCGTAGCTCAATTTGTGCAAATCATGAAAATAAACAATATAATTTGTTTCAACAAATTAGCAATTACATGGAATAATGATTAAAAATCATCAATATTTATGTTATTTATTCAAAATATAGGAAAAAACTCTCATAAAATTAACGTAGCTCAGTCCAGCTCAACCGTATCAACAAAATTCCATTGATTTTCTGAAATGTTAAAACTTTCATGAAAATCTGTAGTTCTCAACATAACAAACAACACTTTTAACCGTTTTTTTAAATTCCATGTTTTTGTCAGTTTTCCTTGCATTAACAAACTTTAACAATATTTTAAAGAAGAATTAACAACTCAACATTAATTTACAATAAATTAATGAAATTTATGTGGATTATCTAAAAATGTTCACTCTTTTTAACGAATATAATTGCAAAATTTTAATATAAAAAATTACATATTTTTAGTAACAATTTTTATAAACAATTTGAAATATTTATGTGTTCTACCCCTACGGTTGAGATGAAACTCATAGAAAATGTACACAGAGGTGTTTTCTTTAAGTTTCTAAAAAAAAAAATTGGTATTTTCAATAAGAAGTGTAGATAATAAATTTATTTTCTCTTCGCGCGCCAACCGTTACGCTGTGAAAAGCTCCGGCGCACTGTGGTCAGAATTTGCAATTTACTGTTCAAAAAAATCTACAGCCACCAAATTTTAACGAAATTGGTTGACTCTTGATTTAAAACACTCAGGAATAAATTCTTAACAACTTTAAGAAAGCAGTTTTTTGAATTTCTGTTTTTATTATTTTAATGTTAATAACAAAATAATGACAAAGTGTTATAATGACAAAGTTAGTATATCTTCATTTTATCAAATAAAAGTCGTCTTTATGCCGAATATCATTTAAATTGACTGACTATTGATGTCTAAAAGGCAAAGAATGATGTTTTAATGAATAAAAAATTGTTTATTTAGTTAATTAATATTTTAATTCATTTGAGTTAACAAATGAATAACGCACATTTTTATAGTTGAAATAAATTAGTTTTTTTGACAATTATTTTAGTATTTAGTTACAATTGACAGTTGTACATGAATATTGTTTAAAAATGTTATTTGTTATTGTTATAAACAAATTAAATTAACAAATAAGCTGCTCAGTTCTTTTTTTATCGAAACTGAATTGATTTTTTCTTCAAATTTTTATAATTCTCTTAAAAGTAACATTTCTTTATAAATATTGTTAAAAAAGTGTTATTTATCATTGTTATAAACATATTAAATTAACAAATGAACAGCTCACTTGTTTTTTATCGAAACTGAAAGCTTTTTCTAGTTTTTTTAAGTTTGATTTTAGTGCTATTCATTTGTTAATTTAATTTGTTTATAACAATGATAAATAACACTTTTTAAACAATATTTATAAAGAAATGTTACTGTTGAAATAATTGAAAACATTTGTGAAAAAAAACGATTCAGTTTTAGTAAAAAGCAAGTGAGCTGCACTGCAAAAACATGGTGTCTTAAATTAGACAAAAATGTCTTAAATTAAGATATTTTTCGTGTCTTAAACACCAAAAGTATCTTAATTTAAGACATTTTTGTCTAATTTAAGACACCATGTTTTTGCAGTGATCATTTGTTAATTTAATTTGTTTATAGCAATGACAAATAACAGTTTTTAAACAATATTTATGTACAACTGTCAATTGTAACTAAATTCTAAAATAATTGTCAAAAAAACAAATTTATTTCAACTATAAAAATGTGCGTTATTCATTTGTTAACTTAAATGAATTAAAATATTTATTAACTAAATAAACAATTTTTTATTCATTAAAACATCATTCTTTGCCTTTTAGACATCAATAGTCAGTCGATTTAAATGATTTTCAACATAAGGACGACTTTTATTAGATAAAATGAAGATATACTAAACACTTTGTCATTATTTTGTTATTAACATTTAAATAATAATAATAAAAACAGAAATTCAAAAAACTGCTTCCTTAAAGTTGTTAAGAATTTATTCAACCAATTTCGTTAAAATTTGGAGGCTGTACAGACTTTTTTGAACAGTAAATTGCAAATTCTGACCACAGTGCGCCGGAGCTTCTCGCAGCGTAACGGTTGGCGCGCGAAGAAAAAATAAATAAATTATCTACACTTCTTATTGAAAATACCAATTTTTTTTTTTAGAAACTTAAAGAAGACACCTCTGTGTACATTTTCTATGAGTTTCATCTCAACCGTAGGGGTAGAACACATAAATATTTCAAATTGTTTATAAAATTGTTTTATAAAAAAATGTAATTTTTTATATTAAAATTTTGCAATTATATTCGTTAAAAAGAGTGAACATTTTTAGATAATCCACATAAATTTCATTAATTTATTGCAAATCAATGTTGAGTTATTAATTCTTCTTTAAAATGTTGTTAAAGTTTGTTAATGCAAGGAAAACTGACAAAGACTTGGAATTTAAAAAAACGATTAAAAGTGTTGTTTGTTATGTTGAGAACTACAGATTTTCATGAAAGTTTTAACATTTCAGAAAATCAATGGAATTTTGTTGATACGGTTGAGCTGGACTGAGCTACGTTATTTTTATGATAGTTTTTTCCTATATTTTGAATAAATAACATAAATATTGATGATTTTTAACCATTATTCCATGTAATTGCTAATTTTTTTAAACAAATTATATTGTTTATTTTCATGATTTGCACAAATTTAGCTACGCAGTTGCAACTTTTTTTTAATTTTACAACTTATCGAGGCCATTGGAGCCAACACACAAACAAATAAGGTAAAATAATAATTTTAACAATTGTTTAAACAAATTGTATTGTTTATTATTAACTTTTTATTAAATAGAGCTACAGAGATGCAACTTTTTTAAATTTTGCAAATTTTATAGGCTTATAAAAGCAAGTATTAGCAACAAAATGAGAAAATAAATGTTAATAATTGTTAAAACAATTTAATAATGTTTATTTCTATATATATATATATATTTATAGAATATATATATATATATATATATATATATTTATTTCTATCTATCTTCTATCTTTCTATATGAGTTTCATCTCAACCGTAGGTGTAGAACACACAAATATTTCAAATTGTTTATAAAATTGTTACTAAAAATATGTAATTTTTTATATTAAAATTTTGCAAATTATATTCGTTAAAAAGAGTGAACATTTTTAGATAATCCACATAAATTTCATTAATTTATTGCAAATCAATGTTGAGTTATTAATTCTTCTTTAAAATGTTGTTAAAATTTGTTAATGCAAAAAAAACTAACAAAGACATGGAATTTAAAAAAAACGGTTAAAAGTGTTTAACATTTCAGAAAATCAATGGAATTTTGTTGATACGGTTGAGCTGGACTGAACCAGTTAAAAATTACTTTTTAACGTTTTTTTCATAATTTTGTAATTTATGGGGGTTTTTTGGGGTCCTATAAAAAATAGTTAATATTAAAAAATTGCAGGCCTCATACTCATGCCACTATTGCCACTTTTTGACACTTTTTTCAGCTAATGCCACTATTTAGCTACTATTTTGAAAAAAAATGCCACAAATGACACTTTTTTTAAAAAAAGGCCACTAAAGACACTATTTTCAACTCAGATGTTTAATAAGTCTCTAAGTATTTGCCTGCTCCCCTTTTCTTTATTAGAATTCAATTATAAAAATGCATTTAATTGGTTGAAATTATAAAATTATTAAAAATTATTTTCATTGAGACGGAAGAAAATGACCGAAAGACTGAACCAGAAGCCAAAAAAGAGGAAACGTATTGTAGTTTATTGTAGGATTTGTTTCTGAACTTTGAAAGAAAATCCATTTTATTATTCTGAAAATTTTCTAATCTTTAGGACTGATTCCCGATTTTTTTTTGGAATAAGTTCATTTTTCTGAACTACGGAAATATTTTCATATAGAATTAATATTCATATTTTTTACTTTTGGGAAAAAATCCTTCGCATTTAGACGATTTTCAATTTTTTGTAAAAAAATTCCAATGATTTGATAAAAATATTTTTTCTTGAAACATTGGAATTTTTTCCACCAATTCCTGGGATTTACTTACGAATTTTCGGAAAAAACCACTAGGGTAAATGTACCAATTACTACGAATGCTCCAATTACTACGAATCAGCCTAAAATAGTGGAATAAAAATTTGTTTGAATAAATAATGCATTACAAACTCATATTTTATCATTTTAATGTATTAAGAACATTATTATTGCTGAAAACTTCTGGAAAATTGTTTTTAATTTATTTAAAATTGCTTTAAAAGTTACTACTCAGCATCACAACACAGAATTTTGCTTTCAGTAGGTTGAAAGTCCTTTTTGATATTTAGTTATTTGAATATATTTGAGACAGAAACATTTAAAGTAAAGTTATTTCCAGATAAAGTAAATATTGTAATATTTAAAAATGTTGACAATTTTTAATGTTTTTAATATTTTCATTATTTATTTTTAAATGTAGTAATGCATACAGTATTTTATGCGCATGTATCTATTACGACAATACAAAGTTGATTGACCTAACCTACAAATATGTTTTGAATAATGACAACTGTCAATGAGCACTGTGAGTTAATATTAGTTTAGATATAAGTGCTTTTAGTGAAAGAAAAGATGCCAAAAAAAGATATTATTTCTAAGAAAAAGTGGTCAATTAAAACGAGAGCATAAAAAAAAGCTGCAAGAAATTAAAGAAAAAAGCAAAAAACTGAAGAAGCAGTACTTAACATCTTAATGAAAAGAAAATAGAAGGGGGAAATCGAGAAAAAAATTAAAGATCTCCAAAAAAAAAAACACGAAACATTAATTTAATACGTATATTAATATATATTTGATTTAAACTTTGCTCAAACAGAACCTATTTGTTCTTTTTTGTGATTCTACAAAGTGATTTTAAACTTTATTCTACATTATTCTATTTCAATATAAAATTAGTTTAAAGAAATATAAATGTTGATAAATAAATAATAAAAACTATTGATTTATAAAAAAAAATTTTCCCCGTATAATTTGCATATTAATAGCGAAAATCAAAATTTTTAAGTAATTTCTAAGGTGAAATTTATTCGTAGTATTGCCATCGTAGTAACACAAACACTTGTAGTAATACACGTGTCGTAATGCAAACCATCTCGTAGTAATACCAACATTGTATTTATTTTTTAAATTGCCTTTTTTAAATATTATTAGGCATTTACCAATGATATACATCGATTTTTTCAATGTTAATAATGCTCAAATATTTATTATAAAAAATTCAAGGATGAATTTTTAGCTTAAGGGCATGTGATGATAATGCTAAATTTGTCCGTAAACTTTCTCTTAAAGTACTCAATGTTTTGACACCAAACTTTGTAGAATTACTCAAAATACCATTAGAATGGTCTCTCTGACCCAAATTTATTTCATTTTTATCTTTAAACTAATTTTTTTTTCAATTTTACAATTTTTGGAAAATTTTGAAAAAAATGTAAATTTGAAAAATATTTAGTTTAAAGACAAAAATGAAACAAAATTGGGTCAGAGAGACCATTCAAATGGTGTTTTGAGTAATTCTACAAACTTTGGTGTCAAAACATTGAGTACTTTAAGAGAAAGTTTACGGACAAATTTAGCATTATCATCACATGCCCTTAAACTATTAAAACGTAGGTTTAAAAACGACGATTTTGAAAACTCGTAGTAGATGGTACATTTACCCTATGATCGGAAATTTTTCCAATCTTTAAGAATAATTTCCAATTTTTTTTTAAACCGGGAATTTTTCCAAACATTACGAAATAAATCCACTAGTTGGGAAGATTTTCTAATTTTCGCGGAAAAAATTGAAAACAAGGATTCTAAGACTTAAAATAAACCTTAAAATATTGAAGATTATTAAAACATCACAAATCACACAAAATTCAAAAATGGCCAGGTTGATAATGTTCCCATTAGTCCAGTTAAAATAGAAAAGAAAAATATTACTATTCAAAAACTTTTGTAAATGAAGTATATTTCATATTTTTTTAATTTAATGTATTTTTAATATATTTTATAAAATAAAAACAGTAATATTATTAATTTTTGTTATTTTTACAACCATAAGATTAAATAAATAAATAAATTTATATATATTTGTTAACAAAAATATGCCACTATTTTGCGACCTTTTTGAACAGTTTATGACACTTTTGACACTATTTTTCATTGCAAAACTGAGTATGAGGCCTGAAATTGTTAAATAAACAATTTGGCATTGTTGTTTGAAGTCTCCTGAAGAGAAACAGAGTTGGGCCATTGAAAAATATTGATTTTCAAGTGTTGTAGGGGAGAGTGGCCATCAATGTACCAAGTTTTTCAATGAACCATTTCAATTTTCTCAGAAACAATTAAATAAAAATTCTCCTAATTTTAAATATAAGTGAAGTTTGCGTAAACACACTACGTCCATAAATTTGAGACATGTGGATTTATTCTTTATAGAGAAAACTGAATAAAACTGTTTTTGATGCTCTGAAGAAAAAATTTACCTAAAATACAAACACGTTTTTTAAGGTATTAGTCGCGTAAAATGATTTTCGTCAGATTTTTTTAAAACTTTGTATCTGTATTCATGAGGTATTTATCTATTAAATGAGATCTATCCTATTAATTTTGACCACTTCTGAGCTTCAAAATATTAATTCAAAGTTTATACCTTTTACATGCAATAGCACAAAATGCATGTAAAAAATGTCTCTTATATTCGATTATAAAAAAACAAGTCGTCAGTTTTTCAAATAAAACTACTAAGTTACACATTGAGATAAAATAAATCCTTTAAAAAAAAATTAATTTTATTGACCACGCCGTATAAAAAATACAATAATTTAAAAATTCATAATTTTTCATTTTCGCGTGGTTTCATTGAAAAATGTCGAAAACGTGTAAGCAATACATCACGATAACTTATAGTACCTGACTCAAAATTGTGAAAATTATATATATTACATTAGAAGAGGTCACAAGGAAACAAGTGAGTTGATATAAAAGTTTATTTTTTGTTCTTTTTATTTTGCGGGAGTTTTGCGGGAGCATTTACGCGACTAATACCTTAATTGAAATAAGACAATTTAAAAATAAATGAACTTACGATTTATTTTGTATCGGGCCTGAACTACAATATTCTAATGAGATAAAGATTTTGAAATATTGCATTAAGTTATAAAAAACCATTTTTGTTGCAAATGTCATGTTGATTCAATGTACCAGGGAACAATGAACCACCTGGAATTTCAGTGTATTTTCGATTTCCAGAGTGGTATGCCTGATTATAAAACTAGGCATGCGTACAGCATGTGACAGCGATTGTTATCAGTACTCTTCTCAACATAGAAAAACTAAAATGCCATTTTAGCTAGTTACCTTAAATTTGAGGTATATTTATGTTATACATTATCAATTAAAAAATGTTAAGTAATAATTTTTTATAGTATTTGATAGAAAATAAGTTTTTTCACAAAGTGAAAATTGCAATATTATTATTGTTGAACATTTTTAGTGTTTTTATAGAGGTGGTTCATTGTGTACCCAGGTTGTTGAAAATGGAAATAGCGTGTTAGTTTAGAAAAATCCTAAATTTTATTATTTAATCAAAATAAATCGGGTATAATATGTGTGCATTACCTAGAGAAGTGTTGTAGTTTTATATTGATGCAAAGAAGTGCTTGAAATTAGTGAAATTGAATAAATACTATGACCTTGAAAAAAACCCGGTACATTGATGGCCACTCTCCCCTATACCATTTCTACGAAAAAGCCTTTTTTCCCATGCATTTTGCATGGGAAACTTTGAGCGCTTTGAGCCCCATCTAAATATTACAAAATAAAAAAATAGGGGTACTTTATTTCGATATAGAACAATCCTAGGGGGTGAGAGCATTAAAAATATATAAAATTTTTGTTTTCCCATGCATTTTTGGACCACCCTAATTTGTCAAATAACTGTACCAGTCACCAGAACTAATTTCTACAAACTTAAGACTAGAATTCATTGACCACCACTATCGATCGCTAGATCTGAAAGCTGTAAATAAAATGAAATCATGATTTGCCAACGCGGATGGTGGGGGTAAGTTTTTAATACAAATTTATGAGGTAATGTTTTGTCGTATTTATCTATTATGTATATAGAAAGGGGACAATTTTCTGTACAGTGTTGGTTCGTTGTGAGTGATCGGTGACTCGGTGGTGAGTAAGGTGGGAGTGGGTGGGTTAGGGGGGGGGGAGTGTCAGAGAAGGGTCTGTAAGAATCGTCAGACAAACGGGGGTGGTGTGACTCACGGACCGGTGTCGATGTTCGGTGCGGATTCCCCGTCAGTTCATCGCGAATCGCCACGCCCGTACATTCGTGGTGAATTTTTCACAACGTCTGCGAAAGCAAAGTTTGTTAATCAGTGCGGCGCTCGTGTCGGAATCCTTCAAAAGCAACGTAACTTGCGCAGTCCACGACCAAACTAAAATTCAAACGGTATACCGTTCATTTCAAATTTCTGTTACGCCGATTTTATATATTGTGATTATTTATCTTTAATGTTACTTTTTATTGTTATGTGCTAAAGGATTATTTTACACGTTCTGTTACCTGTGATTTGAAATTTAATGGTGATTATTTCATTTTGGTGAATTTTGTCTTCTTTACTACAGGGTTTGTACAATTTGGTTGTTTCTTTTAATTGGTTGCTTTTTTTGATGTTGAATAAAATATAACAATAACAAATTGTTTGTTGTTAATAATTAATAATGAATAATGATAATTTTATAATATTTGTATTAGTAAATTGTAATAAATTATTGATATTATTTATGATTATTAATTTTTATTATTATATTAATGTGATAAAAGAGTACCTATACTTATATTATTGTAAAATATTTTGTTTTGTTTACAAATATTATATTATAGCTTATAGTAAAATAAGGTTTATAAAACATGATTCAAAATTTTAAAGAATGCTTTAAGTTGTTTAAATTTTAAAGCGATTTTTAATAATTAAAATAAATTGCTTTTGAAGTCTCAAGGTTTGATTAAATATTTTTAGTAGATTTGAGATAAATTTGCACAATTGAAAAATTTAGTTTGTAGTTTTAACTGTGATTGCAATTCAGTGTTGTGAAGTTTTGTTGACAAATACTTAGTAAAATGACATTCATCTGAAACTTATCAAATTTTGAAAAAGTCGAAAGTTATATTTACTTCAAAATAATATTATTTTGCTTGTTATAATGATTCTAAAACTATTATTTTATAATATATTTTTTGTGTGTAACATAATAAATTAATATAATTGTTTTTTAAAAACAATATAATGCCAGTTTTGATAAAATAACTTTAATTCTGTAATTAATAATAATAATTTAAAATTAATCTATATGTCTAAAATTAAAAATCTTAATGTAACGTTTTTTTATTCTATTTTCGTATTTTAATGCTTAATTGTGCTTAATTTATCTCTTTTATTATATTTTTGGAGCATATTTACATTTCTAGATACATAATATGTAATTAGTATAAAGGTTTAACCTCTTTGTATTTTTTTTATCACATTTTTAATATATTTGATATTCATCACATTTTGCAAAAATCAATTAGTATATTTATTTAAAATTATACAAGTTGAGTATGGCGTAAATAATATTATAAATAAATCATTATAATAATTAATTTGTTTTAAACGATGTTTTAAAGTTATACGATTCATAAATGATTATATTATATTGTAATATTAAATATAGGAAATTATATTGATAAATTATTAATAAAAATAAATAATACTAAATATAACTAATATATTACAAAAAATAACATCAGAAATAATTAATTTATGTCTAATTTAATTGGAAATTTATAAGATACATTTATAACGCTTTATAAGTTTGATTTGGCCAATTTCGTGAAAGTTGGGGAAGATAAACTTTCGTCCGTTATTGTATGAGTCACTTTCTTTTATTATTCTCCACACATACGCAAACACGAGATTTTTATTGATTCCATAAATATTGTCCTGCCAAATGTTTCTATAGGGTTCGGAAAAATATTTTTGTTTTGGAGAAAAATATATTATTGCTTTTTTTATTCAATCCATTGACACACGTTACTTCTGATGAAAAAAATAATCAGATACGAAAAATATTTACAATGCAAAGGAAGCTTTAAAATTCCCCTTTTAGAAACGTTCTTTTTCCGTCACGCATGTCTTTTTGGAAAATCGATAACAAGGCCTACTGTCAAACTTCACCAAACTATAGCTACTCAAGCTTTTTAAAAAAAAACTACTTTTAAATTATTGTATACAATTTTTTTAAACCTTTTTATTCAACTATTTTCAGTCAACTTGAAATTTGTTTTGTCGAAACACGTGAAAAATAGTTGAAAATGGTATATTTTCAAGCTAAAAATTCTTGCAGCACTCTCTAAATCTGAATTAGTTGAAAAAATTATTATGTTGGAAGCAAAAACTCAACTAATTCAAATAGTTATATTTCTACTAATTATTTAGTAAAAAATAACTAGTTATTAGTCAAATTCAATTTTAGGTTATGCCAAAATAACTAATATTTTAGTAAAATTCTATTTACTAATTCAATTAGTAAAAGTTTACTATCTTTTGGTTATTTTTTTTACTAATAAAAAAAATATTTTAAATAATCTAGAATTATTTAAAGAATTTATTTATTTAGATTCCCGTTTATGACACTATGTAAGTCAAATTAAACTTCAATTATTAATTATTTGGACGATTTGATTTTCAAATTAAGTTATCAATAATATTTTCCCAGACCTAACGACTAAATGATCAATTGATTTTTAAGAATATTAATTTAATTGTTGCACAAATTAATTTTTACAAATTCTAAAATTGAAACAATAAGGACAGAATCTCTCAGTCAATTTATTTCTTTATTTTAAAAAAGTGATATAAAACTATAATATTGTAACCTATTAATATGGTGTTTATTTTATCATGAAAATACGTTAATTACTAAATTAAATGCACTTTTATTACTTTTTTAAATGAATTATTGTAAAAACTAAAAACATATTGTGACTGGGGAAGCGATGTTTCAAAAAATGATGTTTTTCAATTTGTTTCAGAAACTGTTTTAGATTTATTCACTTTCTTATTTAAGCTCAGATGAAATAAAATAAAAATTAATGTCCAGTTTTTGCAAAATTAATTTATAAAAAACATAATTTATGGTACGTTTATTGTAAAAATGATAGTAAAAAAGAAGTAAAATAAAAACATCTTTTTTTAAAGCATTTGATTTCTTAATTTAGATATTAATATGTATTTCAATTTAAATCATTATGTTTATTTTAATTGAAATATTTATATTTATTTAAGGGGTAACATCATTCAAAGCACATAAGAAATAGAGTATTACAATTAATATTTAAATAAAACAGTTCATTATTATGATGCTGGGTTTTTTTTTTCGTAAAATACATGTATTAAACTAAATTAAAAAATAAGTTATTATTATTATTTCTTTTTATTACAAAATGGCGTTAGAGAAGTACGTAGAATATTTCAAAAATATCAATTTTTCGCAAATAACTTTGATGACAAAAATGTCATTTTTTGCAAAAAAAGATCACCAAGATAAATAATTAATTGAAATAGACTCTATTTTTATAAATGTTCTGTGTGATGTTGCCCCTTAATGCTTTTGAGATAAAAATTATTGGAGATCAACTTTTTTAAGATTCTACAAATTTAGCTTTTAAAAATTGTTTAATTTTTGTAAAGCTAAATAAAATTTAAATTTGTATTACAATATAGTGGAAAACAATTTATAGTAAAGAGTATTTATAAAATTAAGATTAATTACATTGTGTTACAAAATAAAAAAAAGTAAAAGAACTTCTTATCTGACCTAGTGGAGGTTGCAGGCAATAAAAAACTAAAAAGAATGGTATATATTAAATCTCTAATAAATCCTTAATATCTTGTTTTCAAGCCAAAAGCCGTTTTTTAGTAGATTCATGTACACAATACCTTGAAACTTTGCCATTTTTTATCTGAATTAAAAAGTTTATTTTTATTTTAAAGTTCAAAATACACGCTTCCAAGTTATATAAGAATTTCTTTATTTTCATTTAAATTCATGAAGATATAGACCAAAAACCATCAAAAAAATGTATTCTTTCATTGATTTTTCAATTTTGAAGCTAATTCAAATTTCTTATCTTATTAAAATTTTATTTTCTCTCAATGCACATCAAAAGCTTAGCAAATTATCCCAAAATGAATACCATTCGATTGAAATTGTCAAAGTTATTCTACTTTTAATTTTGTAGTATTATAAACATCATTAAATTTTAACGTTATTAATATTTTTTCATTCATAATTTTGACTATTTTTCAATTTTTATGTATTTTTGCAATTACAAAAACACTTTTTAAAGTTTAAGAATTACCTAATAGTACCTATATAATATTACAATTTTATTAAATAATGTTACATGTATTTTTTAATAGTACCTAATATTATAATTTTATTAAATAATGTTACATTTTTTATTAGACGATTCTTAAATTCTAAAAATTGTGTCTAAGCATTGCAAAAATGCACAAAAATTAAAAAAGCAGACAAAATTATCAATACGAGGAAAAAAAATAATGAAAAAATGCTCATAAAGACAAAATTTAATTATGTTATTACAAAATTAAAAGTGGTATAACTTTGACAATTTTAATTGAATGTTGATGTGCATTGAGAGAAAATAAAATTTTAATAAGATAAGAGATTTGAATTAGCTTCAAAATTGAAAAACCAATGAAAGAATAAATTTTGTTGATGATTTTTGCTCTATACCTATCTTTATGAATTTTAATGAAAATAAAGAAACTCTTATACAACTTGGAAGCGTGTATTTTAAGCTTTCAAACAAAAAAACAACTTTTTATTTCGGGTAAAAAATAAAGTTTCAAGGGTATGATTTACATGATTTACTCTCTAAATCTGAATTAGTTAAAAACTACTATTTAGGGGTTAAAATTGTGAACGAGTTTTCTCTTTTTAAATTAATAAAAAATAACTAATTATTAGTAGAAAAATACTAACTCAGCAGTTAAATTTAACTAATTAAATAGTAAAAAATAACTAATGTAATTAGTAAATAAAAAATCTACTTATTCTTTTAGTAGTTTAACATAACCTAAAATTTCTTTGGCTAATTAAATTAGTAGTTTTTTACTAAATTATTAGTAAGAATTACTATTTGACATGGTAAACGAGTTTTCACCCTTAAAATAGTAGCTTTTAACTAATTCAGTTTTAGAGAGTAGATGAAAATGGTTTTTGTCTCTAAATTAAGATTTTGAGGATGTATCAGAGATTTGATTAAAAATGTAATTAAAAAATTTTTTTTAAAAATGGTATATATTTATATACCATTCTTTTTAGTATTTTATTGCCAACAACATTCACTAGGTCCGATAAGAAGTTTTTTTTTACTATCACGCAGATAGTTATATTATTTTTTGGGTTTAGCTAGTGATGCTGGTTAAAAAAATATTTTTTTATTTGTGTCGGACTGATTTGATATTTTTGTTCCAAATCTTAATAAAGTGTTTTCTATTTTTCAAGGCAATAAATTATTTTAATATAAAAAATACAATTCCTTTTTACTTTTCTATTGTATCGAACTGAAAATAGTGTTTCAGAATATGAAATTTCAGGCATCACAGACAGTTACATTTTCACCTTTTTTTCAATTTTGTCACCTTTTTCACCTCTTTTGATGATTTGTCACCATTTTACATATTTTTTAACCTTTTTTTGGGGTCAAAAATATTTAATTTTTTGTAAATATTTCGAAGTATGTTCATAAAATTCAGATTCAATGTTTAAATTTAGTTTTATTGATGATTGATGTAACAACAAAAATGTGATTTACTAATATAAAAAAGCCATAAAAAAGAATATGTCCCTGCTATTTTTGTAAATATAATTAACATTACCGTCACATATATACCATTTTCGTCATTTTATAATTTTTCTTTCAATTCTCAATTATTTTCTTCATATTTCAATTTAATTCTTATATTTTCAATTTACTTCCTCTATTTTTAATTATTGTCTTCAATTCTCAATTATTTTCTTCAATTTTCAATTATTTTATTCAGTGTTCAATAACCCTCGTCTTTTTTCAATTGTCAATTATTATTTTGAACTTTCAAAAATAATTCTTTAATTATCTTCTTCAACTTTCAATTAAATTCATCAATTTTAATTTATTTTCTAAAACTTTTGCTATAATTTTCTTCAATTTTGTAATTTATTATTCTTAAATTTTTGTAATTATTTTGTTCTGTTGTAGATTATTCTCGACAGCTATCGAATTTTTTTTACTTTTTTTTTCAATTTTGAAGTATTTTTCTTAATATTTAATTAATTTAGTAATTTTCCTTTTAATTATCAATTATTTTCTTTCAACTTTAGCTTAATTCTTTAATTTTCAATTTATTTCTTCAATTTTTAATATTTTCTCCAATTATAATTCTCGTCATTTTTCAATTATTTCTTTCAATTATTAATTATTTTCCACAATTTATAATTATTTTCTAAAATTTTTTCTATTATTCCCTTAAAACTGTATAATTATTCTGTTTTTTTCAATTTTGTTGTTTTGTTGTCTATTAATCTAGCCATTTTTCGAATTTTGTTTCCAATTGTCTATTATTTTCACCATTTTTCAGATATTTTCTTCACATTTATTCTCGTCATTTTCCAATTATTTCTTTCAATTATTAATTTTTTTCGCAATTTTCAATTATTTTCTACAAATTTTTCAATTTACAGTTATTCTTAAAGTTTATAATAAAGTTTATATAAAAATAAAATATTCTTTAATATTTTGTTCTGTTGACAATTATTCTCGACAATTTTCTAATTTTTTTTCAATTGTCAATTACTGTCTTAAAATATTAATTTAATTCCTTAAACTTTAATTTATTTCTTCAATTCTTAATTATTTTCTTTTCTCAATTATTAATTTTAATTTAAAATTCCAGTCTTCAATTTTCGATTATTTTATTCAATTTTCAGTAATTCTTACCTTTTTTCAAATTTGAATTTAATTCTTAAATTTTTAATTTGTTTCTTCATTTTTTAATTATTTTCTTCAAATTTTAATTTTTTAGTTTTCAATTATTTTCTTCTATATTCTACAATTTTCAGCTTTTTTAATGACTTTTTTTCATTTTTTAATTATATTCTTCAAATTTCAATTCCATTTTTCAATTATTTCCTGAAAATTTGTTAATTTTCAGTTATTTTCTTAAAATTTTATAATTATTCTTCGATTTTTTCAATTTTTTTGTTCACCTATGTATTAGTCTAGCCATTTTTTGAATTTTGTTTTCGATTGTTCATTATTTTCGTCATTTTTAAGATATTGTCTTTAATTTTGTAACTATTCTCGTAATTTTAATTATTTATTGCATTTGCAAAAATTTAATTTTAAATGACTAAAAACAATGCAAAGCTTTTCGCGCCCTTGGGCTCGTGTTAATATTGCTATACTTATTTTATATTTGGTCATGGAATTTGATGAAAAATGGTCTGGAAAACCTGGTAGTCATTGAACATTGAAATTTTGAAAACACATTCCAGTTTGTTGTTTGTTATATTTTTTGTCACCTTTTTGTCACCTTTTCGAGGGAGAAAATTCACCTTTTCACCTTTTTTGAAGATAAAGGTACTGTGATGCCTGAAATTTGTATCCGTAATTTTTCATTTTCAGTCCGTAAAGTCCGTATATTTTTAAATAATTCTACTAGTTCGAGTCCTAAAGTTCTAGCTTTTTTTTTGTATCTAATAATGACACTTTTTTTCTGTATTGATCAAAAAATTGGAAAAATACAAATAAGAATTTTTTTTCTCTATTTATGAAAAATATACGCCTGAAAGGGTTAAGGGGATTATTGAAGTATGGTGCTTAAGCTTTTTACTGGTGCAATAACATTTGTGTGAAAGGGTTCGGCTGGTTTATTTTATAGAGGATTAAAATAGAATGGAGGTCCTTTTAATTACGTATTCGCGTGACGAACACATTCATCCACGTATATAGCTTCGATCATGTCCAGCGTTCACACACAGTGACAAAGTCGAGGCAGCCTAGACACAGCCAGGCCGGTAATCTAATATTTCCTTGTAATTCAAAGCGTCTTGTCTCTGACAAGCAGGCATGATACGTGGATTATACATATATTGCATTGTAGGGATACAGGGCACACATTTTATTTTAACCGCTCCCGCGTGGAAAAGTGATGCCTCGTCTTGGGTTACGTTTCGTTAACTATTCATCGACAAAATAAGTGCTTTCAAAACAGTATACTAATGTAGTCAAATTTTATCAAAATCACTCATTCTTTATCAATTTTTCATACAAAATTTTATGATACTTACATACTTGAAAATTGAACTGTAACTTCTTTATTAGAAGTACACACGTTTTTCATAATCGATGAAAACATTTCTATTTATAAACAATTAAAGTCGATTTTTTGTTTTTTGTCCCGCAAATCTACAAAAAAAAATTCTAAAATAATAATCGTGTGTACTGCACTAGATAATTTCACCTAGTTTATAAAAAACATTTTTTTATGCTTCAGTTTTTTAAAAAGTCCGAGAACGAAAATTTTTTTTTAATTACAATTTTAGCGATACACTTGAATTAAAGTTAAAAACAGAAGTAATAATTACATTATTTGAAACTATATAAGATTTCATTGGAGGTATTTAGCTGTCAATCAAGTGATTGATCGAGACACGATAAAAGTATGAAAAAATGAAATAAGTATTGCTTGTTTCGAAAGTAATTTTCTTTGGAGGAAGTAATTTCTAGATCCAAGATCAAATTTAAACGGCGCAATAAAACTCTGTTTTAGAAGCATTGAACTGGATTGAAAAAACAATTTGTTTCGATGATGTAATTCAGCATTCCTTGAAGGAAAGAAAAAAAAAACACCTAAATCACTGTCAGTAATTAGGATTATTCACGCAATATATATATATAGGGTGTTCTTGACATATTAAAGGATATATAAGACATTAAACGAAACCAATTAAAGTGTCCTTTTCTATTTTTACATTAGATGATTAGTTTTCGAGTTATTAACGCCTGAAGTTAAGTAGAAACGTTTGACTCGGGGAATGAAAGAAATCTTACGCCTCTTTCCTACATCAAACGTTATTATTATACTTAACTTTAAGACTTTAATAACTCAAAACCTAATCATCTGAATAAAAAGTGAAAAATGACTTTTCGATGTGTTTTTTCAAGTCTGCATGATCCTTTAATATGTAGAAAACTTGCAAGGACACCCTGTATATTTTTTAATTCGATCGAATTGTGTTGACTCATCGGTGTATAATAGCAAAGTTGATATTGAATACAGGGGCTGAAAGGCGTGTCACGTGTTCTGGACAAAATTTGTAACTCAATGAACGTTCATCACGAATCTTATACTATTATAATAGTAGTGGTATAGTGCTTACCTTATTAGGATCTCAACATGCATTTAAATCTCCCTATTTCGTTCTGCACTTCCTCACAGCCCTTTATTATTCCCTTAGGCATTATAATAGTTTATCTGACATTTACCCAATAAAACCGTATGTGTGTATTTTAATTTTTTTTTGTTTCTTCGGATTGCATTTTTTCCAGTTTTTCTTAAAACACTGGTGTAGTCTATGGCATTTTGTAAATATTACCTACACTGAAAAAAATCCCTTGCACCCGTACACAAGGAATCAACCATTTTTCCTTGTTAGTTAAGGTATTAGTCGCGTAAATGCTCCCGCAAAACTCCCGCAAAATAAAAAGAACAAAAAATAAACTTTTATATCAACTCACTTGCTTCCTTGTGACCTCTTCTAATATAATATATGTAATTTTCACGATTTTGAGTCAGGTACTATAAGTTATCGTGATGTATTGCTTACACGTTTTCGACATTTTTCAATAAAACCACGTGAAAATGAAAAATTATGAATTTTTAAATTATTGTATTTTTTATACGGCGTGGTCAATAAAATTAATTTTTTTTTAAAGGAATTATTTTATCTCAATGTGTAACTTAGTAGTTTTATTTGAAAAACTGACGACTTGTTTTTTTATAATTGAATATAAGAGACATTTTTTACATGCATTTTGTGCTATTGCATGTAAAAGGTATAAACTTTGAATTAATATTTTGAACCTCAGAAGTGGTCAAAATTAATAGGATAGATCTCATTTCATAGATAAATACCTCATGAATACAGATACAAAGTTTTAAAAAAATCTGACGAAAATCATTTTACGCGACTAATACCTTAAGGCGACAACTAGGGAAGCCTAGTTAAAATACAAGGATAATTTTCAGTCTAAGAAATTAGAAATTATATTATATTGAACATCAGAAATTGTGGGACCGACTGATTTTATTACTCAAAAAGTCTTTTATTTTATAAAATATTAATATTTTGTATCTCTAAACCATTAGTGGTTACGGTAAATGACCTAGTTGTGGCCGTCATATATTTGAAGGTTATGTTGATTTAACATTTTCAAAAAACACTATTAAAATTTTAGTGTATACTTTTGTATTATTTTAAAGATTATGTGTTACAACTTAACTCATTTGCACTATAGAAAATTGTAAATTTTTAGCTGATTGATAATTTTTTCCCTCGTTTTTAAGAATTACAAACAAACAAGTTTGATATATTAGAACTAACTTCGCTTCGGTTGCAAGCTTAACTTGGAATCCTTGTCATTTTAACTAAAATGGCTTTAACTATAGACAAATAGTTGATTTTGACAAACATATTTTTTTCAGTGTACTTAAGGATCACAGTTCATGGGTCAAAACACTGACTTTCGACCAAAGGTGGTCGCTGATATATTTAAAAAAATATTAAAACCTATATTATATCTATTATTGAAGTATCTAAATTCAACTTCTGAAATTGTTTTAGCTAAATTTTTTTATTTTTTAGCGGTAAATTATAATTAAAGGAGTAAGGGTCAAGAAAAAATGGCGTTTTTAATGTTTATTTTAAACGCTTTTAATTCAGAAAAAAAACATTTAATTCCTGTGCTATAAAGAGAATACGTTTAATCAGTATCCAAATATTTATTTTCATTAATACAATTTTGTGTAAAATGAAAAATAATAGTAATAAAGTTAACTTAAAGTTTATCAACAAACTGTCAATTTTTGTCACTTTTAAAAGTCTATTTTTTAAAAATCTACTTAACAAATGTTATTGAAACTTACCACAATGATTAATTTGTGTACTTTAAACGTATTTTCACTGGAAAGAAGACAAATATTTATTTTATTATTAAATAATCCCGTCTTGAAATTTCAAATTTAACCACAAAACACGCATTTTTGAACTTACCTAACTTTTTTCTGGATGAATTTAAAAAATTAAGACTTTCCAAATATCTAAGTTTTAATAAAATCTACAACATATTAAATTTTTGCGAAGGTTAGTTGCTCGGTTTATGAATTATTTAAGTTTGAACTTTAATGAAGGAAAGGTTATTTTTTATATTTTAAAATACACTCTGAAGTTTGACAATCGATTATTGATTTTAAATTCAAAATTTTTATTTATATTTTGTCAGTTTATAATAATTAATAAAATAAATCTCAACAACTAATGATAAGCAACATTTTCAATTTGCAATGTTAATTTGTTAAAATAATTAGGAAAAAGAAATCTATATTTTTTATTCTATATTTCTCTCCGTTAATTAATAATTTTATAAACCTTAATAAATAATAAATATTAATCAAAATAATTATCAATTTGAATAAATTCATAAATAAAATACAAAATTTTAAATATATATTATATGTATTACTATACAAATTATAAATAATATATAATAAGAACAATTTCAATATAATTTTAAAAAAACTTTATTATTTTCGATTAATTCCTCGAAAAGTTGAAAAACACGTTTTTTTCTTTTCTCGCACTTCTCATTGCACAAAATTTTAAAATATTTAAAACTGATTTAATTAATGTTTTGATTAATAGGTTACCTAAACTAATCGTTATAAACTGACATAATATAAATAAAAATTTTGAATTTAAAATCAATAATCGATTGTCAAATTTCAGAGTGTATTTTGAAATATAAAAAATAACCTTTCCTTCATTAAAGTTCAAACTTAAATAATTCATAAACCGAGCAACTATCCTTCGCAAAAATTTAATATGTTGTAGATTTTATTAAAACTTAGATATGTGGAAAGTCTTAATTTTTTAAATTCATCCAGAAAAAAGTTAGGTAAGTTCAAAAATTCGTGTTTTGTGGTTAAATTTGAAATTTCAAGACGGAACTATTTGATAATAAAATAAATATTTGTCTTTTTTCCAGTGAAAATACGTTTAAAGTACACAAATTAATCATTGTGGTAAGTTTCAATAATATTTGTTAAGTAGATTTCTAAAAAATAGACTTTTAAAAGTGACAAAAATTGACAGTTTTTTAATTCACTTTAAGTTAACTTTATTACTATTATTTTTCATTTTACACAAAATTATATTAATGAAAATAAATATTTGGATACTGATTAAACGTATTCTCTTTATAGCACAGGAATTAAATGTTTTTTTTTTCTGAATTAAAAGCGTTTAAAATAAGCATTAAAAACGCCATTTTTTCTTGACACTTGCTCCTTTAATTACAATTTACGGCTAAAAAATAAAAAATTTAGCAAAAACCACTTCAGAAGTTGAATTTAGATACTTCAATAATAGATATAATATAGGTTTTAATATTTTTTAAAATATGTCAGCGACCACCTTTGGTCAAAAGTCAGTGTTTTGACCCTCATCCCCTTTTTCACCTAATCCCCTTTTTTTACCTTTTCCCTTTATTTACCCCTTTTTTAAAAAAAAATCACCTAAAACCAAGATTTTTCTCTTTTTTGACCTTTTTTCCCAATAAATGAGACTCTGGATTCAATAAGGGGCACATAAAATTTCAATTAAAATGAAAATTTTTTAATATTTTTTCAAGAAATTTATTGGAGTTATAGTTTAAACTACTTTTAAGATGATATGCTTATAATAATGCTTAATTATTTAACTAAACAAAAGTTATTAAATTTTTTGTTGGTCATTGTTATATTATTGTTTGATAATTTTCAACTGCTTCGTTAAACGAGGAAATTCTTAGTAAACACAAAGTGTCATATGTTAAAATAACAGTGGCGTAACTGAAGGGTGCAAGGGCCCTAGGGCAAAAAGGAAAATGGGGCCCCAATTATATATAATAATTTACAAGTTTAATTAATTAATTCATTCATTCTGTCCACACCTAATATTTGTCACTAGATATTTTTGTCTTTTAAAATTTTATATCATATTTCACCTTTTTAAAATGTTCTCATATTTTAAATTTATAGCAATTTTTGTTTCTTCAAATTTCAGTTAATGTAAACTTGCATTGATTAAAAGTTTAATTAATCCACGTTTAAAAAAACTAAATTTAAAGCGATTTAAAAAAATCTTCAATTTTTAATAATTCTTTTCTATTATGATTTTAATTACTTAAAATACAATTTTGTACTATTTTTTGTCATTATTTTATCAATTCAATAATTAGAACCTAAAAATCTTTTTAATTCTAGCAGTTGTACAAAATAGCATTTGTTTGTACAACATGACAATTTTCATGGTAACTTTTGTGTCAAAATGATACTCATTTCGTTTAAATACCCATTATATGTTTCTGAATTTAATGGAAAATTTTTTTTTTCAATTCATATAAAATCAAGGGGTTACAATTTAAATAGAATTATTATTGAGAAATTTTCTCTCTAAATTTGAATTAGTTAAAAGCTACTATTTTAAGGGTGAAAACTCGTTTACCATGTCAAATAGTAATTCTTACTAATAATTTGGTAAAAAACTACTAATTTAGTTAGTCAAAGTAATTTTTAGGTTATGTTAAACTACTAAAAGAATTAGCAGATTTCTATTTACTAAGTACATTAGTTATTTTTTACTATTTAATTAGTTAAATTTATCTACTGAATTAGTAGTTTTCTACTAATAATTAGTTATTTGTTACTAATTGAAAAAGAGAAAACTTGTTCACAATTTTAACCCCGAAATAGTAGTTTTTTACTAATTCAGATTTAGAGAGTTGCTTTCTCATGGAGGAAGCTTAAATTATTGTTTTTTTTTTAAATAACTTTTCCAATTATTAACTTTTTTGTTATTAATTTATTGTTTTCTTCATGAGGAAGCGAAATGTTCACGAAATTGACATAATTTTCATCTAGTTTAATTATTTACAATATTTCACAGTAAACTTTCAATATTAATGCATTTAAACTATGAGTAAAAAGTTCTTTTTTCTTTCCTTGTTTTAAATTATTGAATTGACGAAATATTAATTGAAATGAAAATTAGCACAGTTATTAGTAATTATATTCATGAGCTGTTCTGTCTATCTGTTAAAATTTTTTTCATCGCTAAAATTGCGCGATAATAAATACATTTATCTCTAATTTTATAGACTAACCTTGTTATTTATTCGAATAAAATGTCGAAAGTTAGTCACCCTGAACGATTGTCACAACTGAACCATGCGAGCTTTTACTAATCTCCAGAGAATTGCAATCGATACTGCCATTTTTGTAAATTGGATTTTCATAAATTAAAGTTCAATTGATAATAAAATATATACGGTTTTATTAAGTCAAGTAAATTTATTTGTTTACATTAATGGTATTTAAAAAGGTGGTTTTTTATTTATTTTTTAAAAAAAGTTACACACAAAAAAGTACAGAAATGAAGGTAAACGGAAAAAAAATAGATTGTGATTTACAAACCGATTTAGATTCTGATGCACAAACTTTTTTATAACATAACCTATAATTTCTAAGCAAAACTGTAAACTACATGAATTTTTAATTGGAAAACATAAAATTTCTATAAATGCAACAATTATACATAAATATTTTACTGTTACCTTGAAATGGACATAGAAAAGTTAATTTTTTATTAAAATACACAGACAAAACGATATTCTTATTCTAAGAAACACTTCTTAAATAGGCGCCAAGAATATTTCCCACTTAAATTAAGTGGGAAATTTTCTTACAATAAGAATATTAATCTTATTGTAAGAATATTTAAGAAGTGTTTCTTAGAATAATAATATCGTTTTTTCTGTGTAATAAGTTAATTATAAAGAAATTTTATACAATATCTTTTGACAAATAAAATGAATTCTTCATAACAAATTTATGTTTTGCAATAATAAGGAAAAGTAAAACTAGGTGAAAATTATGTACATTATTTGTACACTTTTCGCTTCCACGTTAACAAAAATTTGCTTTCTCATAGAGGAAGCAATAAATTAATTCATATTGAAATAAGGAATATGATTTTTGTACTTATTTGTATTTTTAGTATGGAAAAAAAAATTGTCAAAAAACGCTGCTCAAAAAAATTTGATTGGGTATTTTCAAAAATCCCTGTGTATAAATTTAGATATTTATGAGCTTAATAAGCCATTCAAATTTTATTGAAATCCGTTGAAACGTTTTCGAGATATTCTGCGACAAAAAAAGTTATATACAAACACACACATCTGGACACTTGTTTAAAAAATTAACATAACTGACATTTTGTTTTCAAATTAGTTATTTTGCTGAAGGAAACTTTGTATTCGTTCAAATTCACAAATTTTTTAAAATGCTTCAAATTAACTTTTCTCTATGTAAAATTGTGTTATATGAGTTCCTAATCAAATGTCCGGATATATATGTGTGTGTGTGTATGTGCTAAGATGTAGTTTTTTTGTGAACACGATAACTTGACTACGCTTCGACGGATTTAAACAAAAGTTCGTACGGTCATTTGTACTATTTAAATCTGTAATCACACACAAGGGTTTTTAAAAATAACCACTACAAAAATTTTTATTAAATTTTTATTTTTTGAAAAAGTAGTTTAAAAAAAATTAACATAAATTCAACTTATTATACAAAAAAAATCATATTCCTCGCTTCAATACAAATTGATTGACCTAAATAAAATTTATATTTTGCAAAATTTTAAAGAATAAATCGCAATTTTCAAATTTTTAAAAAATTTCTATGGTCATCAAATGAGCATAATCCTCGGCTAGTTTAACTAATTCAGATTTAGAGAGCATCGTGTATCAGATTTTTTTTTGCACTGACATTTAGAAAATCCTATAAAGGGCATTAATGGAGTATGACGTAATTTCAAAATATTCTTAACAGTTCACTAAACCACTAAGAAACTACCAATATTACATTTGATTTAAAAAAATTAGTACAATTTAGATTTTATTAAGAGTAATAGATTAAAAAATGCTTTAAAATTTGAAAAATGATGAAAGCGTTGTAATTATTACATGTCTTGAAGTCCTGGGTAAATCAACCTTGTCCCAAGCGTATGGAAGATGAAGTGCTTGTCTATTTGCCAAGGTCATTTGGGGTCGCCTACACTCAATCTCTATACTGCGGACAATCTAATGATAATATTATGAACACCAGTGCCTTGTATCTAACGTTATCGTGTTGGTAACGTAACACGTAATGTAACACAACCCTTTCCATTCTCATGTATCAAAGACGCGGAACATACGAGCTTGCACACATCTTTTTTTTTTTCATTCTGCATCATACATAATAGTACATTGACTGCCAGCATGACAGTTTAGTAATTTTATAGCCTTTGCATAGTATGCACGCGTTCATTTATGATGTGGGATGAACGAACTCGAAATGGAACTCATAATTTCTTAATTACAGATCTTTTCATTATAAAGGAACATTCCTGTTGTTATACCGCATCTTCCATGAAAATATATATATTATCTTTTGTTGCCACTGTTGTATTAAAAGTTCCTTTTAATAATCCCAGCTGAAAAAATTATATATATAAAATGTACACTGTTTGATAAATTACATTCAATTAATAAGTATGATTCAGTTAATAAGCAAATTAATTAATCAATAGTGAATTATTCATAGATGCGTAATTTTTCTTTGTAATTAGTCGAAAGGTAATATTCTTATGGTATGGTTATCATCGTTGTATAGTTCTATTTTACATCTATTGCTTTATTATTATATATTTGGTTGTGTATGCACTCTATTTAATTATTATTTTTTTTTATGTTAGCGACTACATGCACTCGAGTTATATCCGTAAAGATCGTTTCAACTGACCCAATCTCTGACGAGAACTTTTTCAATTAAAATGCTTCCTGTTTAGAAAAATATTCGTTCTGTCAATTCTGTTGCATGAAAAATTATTGTTCGCCACATAAAATAAAGGCTGATTTTATCTAATTATTAGTTTGTTATTGGCAATCGTAGCCATTTATGGATTTTCGTTTCCCACACAAGTGATAATAAACCATGGTATACGTGATAATATCAAGTGAAAATTCCACCGACAGGAGAACAATGACCCTAATTTTCAAAGAGTGAATTGACAACCTCTCATTATGCAATCTCGTATCCATTCACAGCATTCGTATCGATTATGCTTTGCATGTGATTATCCATTTGAAACTAGCTAACCATTTTTGGTACGATGAGAATTAAACAAATTGATAATTGAACATATAGAGGCATGGATGATTGTAAATATATTATAAATCACTGAACACATCTCTAATGCCATACATTAGCTTCATTACCTTTTTGTAAAATAGTCATAGATATACAAATATCAGCAATTTAAATATTATAATTAAAAGGAAAAACCAAAAACATGATATTATCTGGATAAAGTATTTATTGTGATCATTGATTATTTAACCACAAGGTTTCGACAACATCGTTATAGTGTTCTCTTCAGGTAAAATTGAATTTATATAAATTATAAGTTACTTCAATATCTCATCATTCTTGGCAATTTAAACAAAAAAAATGTATATAGTAAATGTATATTATCTATATATAAAAAATATATATAGATATATATATATCATTATTTAACAAATGATGTGATTAAAATGTTGAGTGAAATTTAAGCGAGTTTTTGAAAAAGTCCGGTAAATGTTGTGTCATACACTTCGTCTCTACTTGACACTTATTTATTCAGTGTGGGGTTTTATATCTACATCAGCACACATATATGTATGTAGGTAAAACCTCGCCCATAAGTATTTTAAAGTAATTATATGTACGAGCTCTGTATGTAAATTTCACTCCTGAGAATGGCCCGAAACGAAATGGACGCACGATTATCATACGATGACTTTGCGTGCAGCACTTGTAAAAAAAATAATGCATTAGCTCTTTTTTCGTCGGAAGATATAAAGTCAATGAGTGGAACTAACTGCTATAAATATTAATGAAAACCGCATGGATTTAATTTTAGATAAAAACAGTCATCAATGAAGTAGGTACTTGTGCAATTTGCCATTTATATTTTTAATTTGCATTCTGCACGTGATTTATTATATGTGTGTAGAAAATTAAATATTCTTAAAATGTACTTCATACGTATATACAAAATATGGACAACTGTTACAGAATAGTTGTGTCCAGTAATTTGATAGCTGCTTTAATTACATTTTGTCTATTTTTTAATTTTTCTTTCAATTTAAATTGAATTACGATGAAGGGTTATGATAGAGAGGTACCGTTTGATTAATTTATCAGTTCGACTCCACATGACGAAAGGCATTAAATTCATTTACACATGGAAGTAATCTTTTCAACTTCCATCAACATCCTATCCCTGAGTATCTCCGGCTGGACCCCTCGACCCAATTTCATCTTATAAAACTTGCATCCCGCAGATGTTCTTGCCTTAAAATTTCTTTTCCTTTGTCTTTTTATGCCTTCGATACACTCATGTATGTAATTTTTTTGCAATTCTTCAGAATAAAACCTCAGAAAGAAGGTACACTATATAAGAATAAAGGAAATTTTTTTCTTGATAAAATAAAAAAGCCATTCAAGTCAATCAAATTATTGATTGCTCAGTCACACAACTTTTTTTATCTATTTTTTCACTTTACTGAGAGAAATGATTATTTCAACAATAAAATTGGAAATATAATTATAATTATTACCAAACTGTTTTGTAACTGAACTGTTTTTTTTGTGTGTACATGACTTATTTTTAAGAGAAGTTTTTTCATTATAAGAGGAACATTCATTAGTTCAAACGAGGCAATATTTTAGAATAAATTTAAATGTAATGAATAGAATTTCGTTTAGAAGATTTGGGACGCATCTTCGGTTGGTAAGGCAGAAAAGGTTACGACCCAACATGGGTAAGTGAGGCGAGATGTCTTTCAGAGAAGCGCCAGCGAGACAGACACGAATTGCGTGCAAAAAGAAAAAATGAGAAAAAAGGCCAGAATGAGAGAAATAGCGATGGATATAAAGTGGTATGTACAGGGAAACGAAATAAGAGCGAAAAGAGAGAAACGAGAGAGAAGAAGAAGGAACAAGACAGTTACGCAGGCGTTTCGACGAGGTCATTGCTCTAAGTCTCCAGAATCCATAACTGTTCCCAAAAATGTTTGTTGTGTGTTTTTTTTTAAGCAGAGTATATTTGTAGTTTTCCAATTTTTTCAAAAGAAAGTTTTTGCAGCTCTAGAATTATTTAATTGTCGTTGTTCCAGTTTCCGTCAGGCTATGTACTAGTTTCCGACATGTAAATATTTAGATATAATTACAGTTATTATAAGCTACCAAACATATTGTGAATAATATTAAGACTATTTTCATATAAAATTTTGAATTCAATTTAGGTTTGTCCAAATAGATTAATAACAGGGTGTCTACTCACCGGGAATTTGCCGGGATTTTAGTTCGACCGGGAAAAACCCGGGAAATTGCCGGGAAAAAAAATTATATCCGGGAATTTCTAAAAATTTCAGCTAATTCGTTTTCATAATTCTTCAAATTCGCTTGAAACTTATTACTCGTTTTCGAAGTCTCTGATTGTGAAAACGATATCAGATTTACCAGTTTTTCAAAATTTAAAATGGCGGATCCAATATGGCAGACATATTTTGTAAAATTGCTCAAATTCACTTCAAACTTGTTACTGGGTGGTAATCCATGTTCTTGGTTACTAATTTAAAGTTAGATTTTCAAAATACTAAAAGTATAAAAAGTTTCAAGCGAATTTGAACATTTTGAGGGCTGCCAGTGACTTACTTTTCTCATTTTTATTCAATTTTTTTAAAACCACTCACTATTACTCACTTTAAAAAAATCACTTTTCTCAATTTCTTACACTGCAAAAACATGGTGTCTTAAATTGGCCAAAAATGTCTTAAATTAAGATACTTTTGGTGTCTAAGACACGAAAAATGTCTTATTTTAAGACATTTTTGAACAATTTAAGACACCTGTTTTTGCAGTGTAGTAAAATAATAATTATCTATTATTATTATATACAATTATGTTCTTCAAATTTAAATAAATTTTGACATTGTTTAATTAGTTGCCTCTAATTTTAATTACTTTTTCAATTTTTTAATTAATGTCTACGAATTTTTAATTTTTAAACCAGTATTGTCAATTACTTTCGTCGTCTTTCAATTTTTCCATCAAATTTAAATTATTTTGATCATTTTTCAATTATTTTCTGCATATTTCTATTAGTTTTAACGTTTAAAAATTATTTTTATCAAATTTCAATAATTATTTTCAATCTTTTTTTTTATGGTCATCAATTTCTTTATTTATTACACAGTTTTCAATTTTTTTCTTCAATAATTTTATTATTATGTATCAATAATTTTTAAGTACTTTACATCAACTGACAATTATTTTTTTTTTTCAAATTTCAATTTTTTTTCAATTTTATATTCTTTTAATTATTTTTGTCATTTCTCGACTAATTTTTCCTATTTTCAATTATTTTTGTAAATTTTTTAATTGTTTTTTAAAAATTTTGAATTAATTTAGAAATTTTTCAATTATTGTCAATATTTTCGACGTTGTTTTATTACTTTCTCCAAATTTTGTTATTAGTTTCTTATATCTTTAAATTATTGTCATGGATTCTTTAATTTCTTACTTTAATTTACATTAAATTTTTCATTTTTCAATTATTATCTTTGTCATTTGTCAATTGCTTTTTTATTTTTAATTTTAATTATTTTGATTATTTTTCAAGTATTTTCTTCAAATTTCAAATTTTTTGGGATTTTGCAATCATTTTGTTATTATTTAATTATTTTCTTTAAACGTCAATTTTTATCTCCAATTTTTTAAATATGTATTGACATCAAATTTTTATTTTGTTTCTCCATTTTTCAATTATTTATGTCATTTTTTACGTGTTTTTTTTTAAATCATAAATTTTTTACATAATTTTTAAATTAGTTTTATATCTTTCATTTTTTTTTCAAGGTTCAATTATTTTTGTCATTTCTCGATTATTTGTTCCATTTTTTGATTATTTTTGTGATTTTCAATTATTTTTGTCATTTCTCAATTATTTTTTCTAATTTTAATTATTTTTATCATTTTTCAAGTATTTTTTTCAAATTTCTATCAATTTTATGATTTTTCAATTATTTATTTATTTTCTTTCATGGTCAATTTTTTCTCCAATTTTTTAATTATGTATTGACATCAAATTTTTATTTTGTTTTTTCATTTTTCAATTATTTTTGTCATTTCTCGACTAATTTTTCCTATTTTCAATTATTTTTGTAATTTTTGTAATTGTTTTTTAAAAATTTTGAATTAATTTATAAATTTTTCAATTATTGTCAATATTTTCGACGTTGTTTTATTACTTTCTCCAAATTTTGTTATTAGTTTCTTATATCTTTAAATTATTGTCATGGATTCTTTAATTTCTTACTTTAATTTACATTAAATTTTTCATTTTTCAATTATCTTTGTCATTTGTCAATTGCTTTTTATTTTTAATTTTAATTATTTTTATTATTTTTCAAGTATTTTCTTCAAATTTCAAATTTTTTGGGATTTTGCAATTATTTTGTTATTATTTAATTATTTTCTTTAAATAACGTCAATTTTTATCTCCAATTTTTTAAATATGTTTTGACATCAAATTTTTATTCTGTTTCTCCATTTTTCAATTATTTATGTCATTTTTTACGTGTTTTTTTTTTAAATCATAAATTTTTTACATAATTTTTAAATTAGATTTATATCTTTCATTTTTTTTTCAAGGTTCAATTATTTTTGTCATTTCTCGATTATTTGTTCCATTTTTTGATTATTTTTGTGATTTTCAATTATATTTTTGTCATTTCACTGCAAAAACATGGTGTCTTAAATTGGACAAAAATGTCTTAAATTAAGATACTTTTTGTGTCTAAGACACGAAAAATGTCTTAATTTAATACATTTTTGAACAATTTAAGACACTTGTTTTTGCAGTGTTCTCAATTATTTTTTCTAATTTTAATTATTTTTATCATTTTTTAAGTATTTTTTTTCAAATTTCTATCAATTTTATGATTTTTCAATTATTTATTTATTTTCTTTCATGGACAATTTTTTCTCCAATTTTTTAACTATGTATTGGGGGCATTCTATTTCTAAACGACCCCCTTCAAAAACAATTGCCAATTTCGGCCGATTTGAGACATTTTTTAAATAAATATTTCTTCCACCTACTAAGGCCAAATTATTTTTTTAATTAGCAGTTTTAAAAGAAAAATTCCTGAATTTTATAATAATAAAAAGAATTTTGTTCAAATATATTTATTTTATATACAAAATGTAGTTTGAAAGTTAATCTTTCGAATAACTCAAAACACGTTGTTTCAGATTTATTAAAAGTATATATTAAAAGGATCAGGGGGAATTTTCCTAAAAATCAGGGGATTTTTAGGAATTTAATAAAATTTACAGTCATATCAGAGGTTAAAATATGTTTGCATTGAGAAACATTTTTTGAACAGAGTGACATTTGTTTTCTTTTAAATTTTGTATTTTTTTTTAACTTTCAATTGATATATAATTTTATTTATATATAAATATATATACTATTTATATTTCATTTCATTTTTATTTATTATTTAAATATCATTTCTTGTTAATTTTTTATTCTATTAGTCTTCAAATTAATAGATAATTTAAAAGCTAATAAAATACAAAATTTAAAAAAAGACAAATGCCGCTCGGCAAAAAAGTGTTTCTCAATTCATACATATTTTAACCCCTGAAATAACTGTAAATTTTAATTAATTCCTCAAAATCCCCTGAAATGTCCATTATTTACTTTACGGAAATAAAAACTAGAATATTTAAGCTTTCTTTTAAGATATATTTTTAATAAATCTGAATCAACGTGTTTTGAGATATTCGAAAGGTTAACTTTCAAAATACATTTTGTATATAAATTAAATATATTTAAACAAAATTCTTTTTATTATTGTAAAATTTAGGAATTTTTCTTTTAAAACTGCTAATTACAAAAATAATTTGGCCTTAGTAAGTGGAAGAAATAGTTTTTTAAAAATTGTCTCATATTGGCAATTGTTTCTGAAGGGGGTCGTTTAGAAATAGAATGACCCATTGACATCAAATTTTTATTTTGTTTTTTTCATTTTTCAATTATTTTTGTCATTTTCCAAGTCTTTTCTTCAAATTTTTAATTAGTTTTGTCATCTTTCATTTTGTTTCTTCAAATTTCAATTATTTTTGTCATTTTCCAATTATTTTCTTCAAATTTCTATTATTTTTGCCATTTTGGAATTATTTTCTTCAAAGATCAATTTTACCTTAAAGACTTATATATTACGCACTTAATTTTTTCTCTATTTTAATATTATAGCTATTAATCATACATAAAAGAAATCCGGGAAAAATGTGATTTTAGATCCGGGAAAACCGGGAATTTGCCGGGAATTTGAAAATCATGTTTCGGTAGACACCCTGTAATAATTACACAGGACCAGAAAATTTTTGTTTCAAGAAAAAGGAACATGAATTCCTAAAGCATTTTTGGTCGCTGAATTCAAATCCGTTTTAAGGGATGGTTTTTCATTATGTTTAGATTGGAGTAGTAGAGAATGCTTTTTAGGGGTGATTATAATAATATAAAGTGAAGTATATCTGATGCTATTCTTGTTTTTTTTAAGACTCTTTAAATTTAAAAAATAATAGAAATGTTTTAATAACTATTCAATACATATTAAAACTTTGCTTTCTGGTTGACTACTTTTAAAATTCCTTTATGCATATTTTTGGTAATTTGTTTAAATTTTTAAAAATTTCTTATTAAATAAGTCCTGACCTGATGGAGACGCATATCAACAGATCAAACATTTTTATGGTCTTGTGTTATTTAAAAATAGGTAGACGATAACTTAATTTTACAAATCCGAATGTTCAGCATAAGTCAATTTAAAGAGGGTCATTTGATAATAAAAGTTGCCTAATAAAAGTGCTTTCTTGAAGATTTAGTGGGTTTTATCGGGGTCATAATTTTACTAGTCGATACTTAAATCTGATATATAAATCATAACCTCCTCATCTCTCGACCCCTGCGAATGCGAATGTCGGAAGGATATAACAAGGGATGAAGAGATAAAAATGAATAGAACACTCCAGTACACATCGTTAACTATTCTCGAGTGATTGCTGCTCGTATATTTATGACACTTACGATACATGTGTAATATCCACATGTATATTACACATTATTCACCTCTTGTGTATATACTATATATACATATATATTATATACATATATATATATATATACACGTGTCACTTTTGCCTTTGTCGTTGTGTATATTGTACATTTTCACGGCGATGCTATTAGCCTCCTGCCTTATTCCCGATTCACCCTAAAATGCACTTTTAACCCCTCATACCACTCCAGCACTCATCCCGTTGTTGATTCTACTCTTCTCGAGAGAATCGTGGGTGGAAGAGTTAAAATATCACGGACCTCCCTCGCTGCTCTTATCATCAAAATTTACCACACAATGTCTCAAGTGACTCGCGACTGAAATACAATATATCGTTAAAACCCTTTCTCCAAAATAAATACCTACTTTGGTACATAAAGAATCATCCGCTTTTGCTCTCAGAAATATATTTTTAAAAGATTTTTTGTTTTCCTTACTCGATAAATTGTTTTCTTTATAATTATAGCTAAAGTTGAGGAAAATTCCCTTTGAGTCCATACTTTTGTCACTCATTGTGTTTTTTTATGTACGTGATCTAGATACACAACTTTTATAATGAGAATTTGATGTCTGTCTGTCTGTCCGTCAGTCCAAACGTGTCATATTATATATTCTCTTTATAATCAATATAACAATACTAGTTAAATAATTAGTGGTTGGGATGAAATATAATGTGACGCGATATATGAAGAAAGGGACCTAAGAAACAAAAAATTTTAGGTTAGATTTGTGATTTTTGAATGGAAATGTAGAAAGAAGAACAACACTCAATGCAAACTTGTTTATGTTTTTATTCCATCCAAAATATTCAATAGAAACTGATTTTGATTATGCGACATTAAAAAGGAACTTTTAAAATCAAGGTAAAACTGTCACTGAACATAACCTTAGGTCTTTTTTTTATATCGCGTCATATATGTGACGCGTTCTGAAGAAAGGGACCTAAGAAGCAAAAAATCGTTTTTTGGTTTATGGATGTTTTAATTTTATTAACGGTTCCTCTTTCATTATCTAAAGTCAGAAAAGGGTTTTATTAAATATTTTTTAAGTTATAACAGTTTAAAACTCTTGATTTGTACAGATAACCATGGGCGCTCGACTTTTGTTTTCGCTCTCCTGTAAAATAACCAATTTGCTGCTTAGGTCCCTTTCTTCAGAACGCGTCACATATTAAGATTAGTTTTAAAAATAACTGCAAAAACAAACAAATTATTTTAAAAATGTTAAAACATCCGGAACACTATGAGAAAAAATCAACAAAAGAATAAAGAAATTACAAAAAAAGTAAAAAGTAATTAATAAATACAAAAAAAGTAAGATCAATTTAATGAACGGTGAAAAAATAAAAATTTTCAAAGAATCTAAGAAGTTATGAAAAAACGATAAAATAACAGAAACTATTAAAAGCATTTATTCTATGCGCAAAAATAAAATAGTTGAGAATAATCTTCTTTATTTAAAAAATTGAAAATTTCAATTTTTTTAAAATTTGGAAATTGCGATTTTTTTAAAATTTGGAAATTGCGATTTATTTTTTAAAATTTTGCCAAAATATAAACTTTATATAGATCAGTCAATTTGTTTTACAAAAATAAGGTTAAAGTCTAGAAAAGGAATCAAATATTCCCTTAAAAATAACAATTTTGAGTAAACTATTTTTAAAACAAAAATTAAAAATAAGTTGTAAAAACTTTTAAAATACTTCCTCTATGAGAAAGCAATATTGTAGAGAAATTTGTTTAAAACATTAAATATATATTTTTAAAACAACTCTAACAATAATTTTTTTTAAATCATATGAAATTTGGAAATTTTATGAAAGAATAAATAAATTTGCGAAAATTTAACAAAATATAAAGAAAATTAAATATATTTACAAAAATGTGCGAATCTAAAAACAATTACAAAATTGAAGAAAAACAGTTGTATTTTTCACCAAAGTATGAAAATAAAAAAATTTTAATGAAACTTTTAAAAACAAAAATTGTATAAAAAACTAAAATGATTTGCGTAAAATGAAGAAAATTAAAGAAAATCTATAACTCGAAAGAAAATATTTTAAACGAAGGACAGAATTAATGATTAAGTTAGAAAATTAGAAAAAGTTGTAAATACTTGAAGTAAAATAAAAGAGAATGCAAACGAATTTTTTGAGTATTGAAATTTAAATTAGGTAATTAAAAATATTTAATTTTAAATAAATTAAAATTTCATTAAATCGGCGTTTAGGATTTATTTAAATTGGATTGACTTGGAATTATTAAAAAATTTTAATTATTTTTTACTTTCTTTCTGACCAAGATTTTTAGATCCCATTTTGACTAAATTTAAAATCTTATTTTTGAAAAGTTATTGAAGTATACAAAATTGAAATTTTCAGGATTCATCTACAAAATCTCGGACTTTCTTAAAAATTTCCTTTTTTTTTGAGAATTCCTAGATTTTTTTACAAATTTCTGCTTTTTTTCATGATATATCAAATTCCCTTCATTTTCCAGAAAATGTATTTATAAGACTTATTTTTTGTCGGAATATTTAAAAAACCAAAACTCTATTTGTCAGAATATTCAATTTTTCGAAAAATGCATTTGTCAGAAATTGTATTTATCAGATTTAGCATTTATCTTCATATTGAATTTTCCGAAATTTCATAATTCAGATTATCTGACTTTCCAAATATAAATTTGTCAGATAATTTATTAATCAAACTTACTGCGTGTTTAAATATTTAATTTCTCAAACCTCAATTTTTCAAAATATTTAAACTCTCGAATTTTCCTTTGTCAGAATTTTTAAATTCTCGAATATACATTTATCAGATTCATTATATTTGTCTGGACATTTAAATAACCGAAACTTTATTTGTCAGAGTCTTAAACTTCCCGAATAAAAAAATTCCAGAATGTGCAAGGAATGCAGAATTTCTAAAAGAGCTCGCTGATTGGCTGGTAATCTTTCCGGAAATATTATCATCCAATCAGCGAGCTCTTTTAGAAATTCTGCATTCCTTGCACAGTCTGGAATTTTTTTTATTCGGGAAGTTTAAGACTCTGACAAATAAAGTTTCGGTTAGTTAAATGTTCGGATAAATAATGAATCTGATAAATGTATATTCGAGAATTTATAAACTCTGACAAAGAAAAATTCGAGAGGTTAAATATTCTGAGAAATGAAGTTTTGAGAGTTTAATACGTCGGCTTTCCAAAAAAGGGTCTCGTTTATCATATTTGTAAGATTTTTAATTTTACCGAATAATTAATAAATATTCATGAACGTAACTGATAAACGAGTTGAAGAGAATATGTGGCTGAAAATTTAATTGATAGCGTTAATTCGACTGGGAACAACGCTTGGCATCACTCAAGCGCGAAAAGTGATTTATGCGAGAAAATTGAAAATAATTGAATCTTCTGTCTCTGCTAATGATAAACGTTGAAACACAATTTGATTTTGTAATTTATCTCTGAAATTCATCAATGAGTACAAAATGCTAATTACTTTTCAACTCTTGACAATGATTAATTGCGATATTTCTCATTTATGATTAAAATAACTTTGCATTTTTATAATGCAATTTGAAAGATTTGTTTTGGCAAAAGTTTCATTATATTTATTGATTCAAGTTTCTTTTGTTTATTTATTTTTCATTCTGTTTTGTTTTTTCAAAATGTTTTCAAATTTTAAATTTATAGAAATATACTAAATTTGAAATGATTTAAAATGGAAATTCTTTTCTTTTATGATTTCTATTATTTAACTTACAATTTTGTACTATTTTTATCATTTTTCAATTATTTTATGCAATTTTTAAATATTTACATTATTTCTCCCTTTTTCCCCTTAACTTAAATCTACCTTCAACAAATTTAAATTACTGTATATTTAATTTTTTTAATTACTTTTTCAATTTTAATTATTTTCTCTTCCGACAATAAACCAATTTAATTATTTATTGCTAAATTTTATATTATTTGTCACAAATTTCAATTAAATTTTTTAATTTACCATTATTATTTTCATTTTGCAATTATTATCTTAATTTTTAATTATTTTTATTACTTCTGAATTAAATGAATTTCCTAAAATTGTAATTATTATCTCAAATTTAGATTATATTCTTCAATTTTCAATTTTTTAAACGATTTTTCAATTACTTTCTTTTACTTGAAAATAAACTCTGTACTTTTTATATTATTTTCTCCAATTTCTGATTAGTTTCATCCTTTTGGCATAATTTTCAAAAATTTCTACCTTTTTTTTTTATTTAATTATTTAATTCTTCAAGTTCCAAATTTTAAAATCATTTTTCAACTATTTTTCTTAATTTTTAATTATTCTTATTTAATAAAATTATTTTCTATGATTTTAAAATATTTTTCATCAATTTTTTATTATTATCAATTGTTTCTATAATTTCCAAAATTTTAAACTATTTATCTCATATTTCAATTATTTGATTAAATTTTAAATTATCTTTTTTTTTATTGTGTTTTACAATTTTTAATAACTTACGTTCTTTTCCATTTTTTCTGAAATTTTTCTTTATTTCAAAAATATATTATGTAATTTTTTGAATTATTTTTTCATTATTTTCTTCAATTTTTAATCATTTTCATTATTTTTTAATTAATTTCCTAACTTTTCAATTATTATCTTAAATCTAGATTATTTTCTTCAATTTTTTATTTTTTAAACAATTTTTTAATTATTCAGAAATAAAGTCTGTACCTTTTCTATTATTTTCTCCAATTTATATTTACTTTTATTCTTTTGGCATAATTTTCAAAAAAATCACTATAATTTTTTTTAATATTCTGCAATTTTTTTAATTATGTATTTCAAATTTCATTTTGTTTACAACTTATCATTGTTTTTATCATATTTCAATTATTTTCTTCAAGTTTCAAATTTTAAATCATTCTTCAACTATTTTCCCCAGTTTTTAATTATTCTTATTTTATTACATTATTTTCTAAGATTTTAAAATATTTTTCTTCCATGTTTAATTATTTTTAATTTTATATATAATTTCAAAATTATTAAACTATTTATCTGATATTTCAATTATTTAATTCAATTTTAAATTATTTATATTATTTTTTTATTATTATTTTCAGTTTTCAATAACCTACGTTCTTTTTATAGTTTACATAAAGTTTTTAATAATTTATTTGAAATTTCCGCATTATTTTATTTAATTTCCAATTAGATCTATGATTTTTTTATTTATTTTCTCTAAATTTTAATTATTTTCTTTTTTTTCTATAAACTTTTAAAAGTTTCAAGTATTTTTCTAAAATTTTCTTGAACTTTTCTGTATTTAAAATATATTATGTAATTTTCTCAATTTTTTCTTCATTATTTTATTTAATTTTTAATCATTTTCATTATTTTTAAAATAATTTCCTAAATTTTCAATTATTATGTCAAATTTAGATTATTTTATTCAATTTTCAATTTCTTAAACGACTTTTCAATTATTTTCTTTTACTTAAAAATAAACTTTGTACTTTTTATATTATTGTCTCCAATTTCTAATTATTTTTATTCTTTTGGCATAATTTTCAAGAATTTCGATCATTTTTTTTCAACTTATCATTGTTTTTATCATAAGTCAATTATTTTCTCCAAGTTTCAAATTTTAAAACCATTTTTCAACTATTTTCTTCAATTTTTAATTATTCTTATTTTATTAAATTATTTTCTAAGATCTTAAAATATTTTTCTTCAATGTTTAATTATTTTCAATTTTTTTTATCATTTCCAAATTTTTAAATTATTTATCTGATATTTCAATTATTTAATTTAATTTTAAATTATTTATATTATTTTTTCAATTTTCAGTAACTTACGTTCTTTTTCATAATTTCCAAAAAGTTTTTAATTATTTATCTAAAATTTTCATTAGTTTATTCAATTTTCAATTACATCTACTATTTTCTTGTATTTTATGTTTATTCTGTATTTTTTGCAATTATTTCTTTTAAATTACAAATTGTTCTCTACAATTTTAAATTATGTTTAAACCTTTTTTCATTTATTTTCTCTAATTTTTAATTTTTTTTCCAATGAACTTCTAAAAGTTTCATGTATTTGTCTGAAATTTTCTTTAACTTTTCTTTATTTAAAATATATTATGTAATTTTTTCAATTATTTTCTCAAATTTGGAATTATTTTTTCATTATTATCTTCAATTTTTAATCATTTTCATTATTTCTAAATTAATTTCCTAGATTTTTAATTATTTATCTCAATTTCAATCCTTTTTTTTATTTTATAACTTCTACAATTTTTATTTTTTAATAATAAGTCCTGTGGATAAAATATTCTAAATTAAAAGAGGAACTTATTGGTCTATATAAAGTATATGTTTTTCTGGAAATTGATCGAAATAATGGCTATTTTTTATTTTTAAAGAAATCCAAATTTGATTTTTTTTTTGCATTATTATGATTTATTGCATTCTCTATGAGCAAACAAATTATTTTGCTTACATGGAGTTAAATGTTAGTTTTAATTACTTTCGCCTATTTTTAATTGTTTTCATTTTTTTTCCATTAATTTGCAAAATTTGCAATTTTATTTGTGCAATTTATGTCAATTCTAAAGTTTTATCAATTTTGTCATATGTAAATAAAACTTGTTTTATTTATTTTTAAATATTATAATTAATATATTTATAATTGTTGATAAGGTGTTAAAACTAATCGCGCGCCAACGCGCGTTGTTTAATCTAGTTAGTCATAATTTAGGAAGGTACATATACTTCTTTTATCTATATTTTGGAGAAAAATAAATTCAGGCGAAATCGAATAGCCTGTAGAAAGAGTTTTAAAAACATAATTTTGATACAATCTACTTAGAAATAATTATATTAAATTTAAAAATTCACCATTTCTCAATGTATTTATTTTTATTTTCGATTATACCCTTTCTTCAATAATTTTTTCAGCCACCTAATTGAAATTATTTATTTTCCGCCATGAAATGTAGAATTATCGTTATAGAAGTTGATATATCGATATTGTTCGATATCTCATTACTTTGTTACTGTTAAGCTACTAAACTAAAGTTTTTAAAAATGTTCCTTCTTGATAAATATAATGAAATAATTAAATATTAGTTTAAGAATTGTTACATGATGATTTACTACATTTTTTAGTGATTTTTAAGAAGATGTCCATCTTGTATCCACTTGTTTTTAAAACGAAAATTTTAACAATTAGAAAAAATGCTTTAAAAAATGTTTACGTTCTAAATAAAATGTAGTCTCTATGGCCATAAGTTACCTAATACATTGTGCTTTTATCCCGTAGAAACCATTTTAATATATATCTTATTCGGTTTAGATACTAGAGCATTAAATCAAAACTATATGTCCACCTTGGGGCCCACTCCCCTATAAAATGAGAATGCAATTACAGTTGTTGAAATAAATAATGATTTTTTTTCTTTCTTTTTTGTTTCCAGAAAATTACGAAAAGGCGAGTCACTGTTTGGTAGACGTCGCTAAAAGTTCACAATCTCAAGATAACATCTCGGTGATAGTGGTTTTCCTGACACATCCGACGGAGATAGCAGAAAAGTTAAAACAATACCGGTCGTCCCTTGCGTTGAGAATGGATCCCGATTCTCCGCAGGACGTCCAACATCCGGCAAATTTCAATTCAATGGAAACTGGCTCCTACCCCTGTGAGATGAACTTTGGACCACGAGATGATCATCCGGAAAGTATCCATGCAGTGGATATGGGATGTTGTCCCTTTGAGATGAACTTTACGAAACATCAACCGACCCAACAAACCAATGGTACCCTACATCTCGAACCCGAGAACTTTATTCTCGAAACAAAGTCCACTAATGGAAAACACGAGAATGGCTCGGCTAATTATGATGATGATGATGATGATGATGATGATGATGAGGATGACGATGATTTGGGACCAGAAACTGATGTTGATGCTGTCGATGAAGCTGGTGTTTCACTAGGAAAAATCTCACGTGAACTTTTCCCAGAAAAGTCCACTTCTGAGAATGATCAATTACAAAAGGAAGAGAATCTTGATGATTCGCAGGAATCGACTGATTCAAGTGAGTTTTGTTTCTTTTATTACTTGTTTTACAACCTGGTGTATAAAAATTTCGTGGAGCGAGAATATTTCCCATATTTCAATTACATAAATCTGTGTTAATTTTATTTGCCAGCATTCGATATTTTAAAGAAGCTTAAATTAAGAACACTGAAAAATATGTTTAGTCATATCAACAAAAATTTTGTTGGCTCAAACAAATTTTTAGTCATAGCAACAAAAATTTGGTTGATCCAACCAAATTTTTGTTGATATGACTAAACATTCTTTTCAGTGAAACATTACACAGCCTGACAAAAAAAATGTGTGTGAGGCATTACACTAGAGTACTTCTACGTATTTTTGTAATTTTAATCTGAATCCGGAGTTGGAATTGCTAGATTAGTTCTAATTATTTAATAATCTAAAAAAAAAAAATAAAACACGAAATAAAACAATTTTTTGTCCGGGACAATATGCTAGTGTATTCCTACGCATTTTTCTAAGCTGAATTCGAATCTTAAGTCAAAATAACCAGATTGACTAAAATTTTTGAGATATCTTTGAGGTATCATTGATTTAAGATTTTTGTGAGATAATTTTAAAAAACCGCACAAAAAGCCGAAAAAATAAAAAATGTCACGCAAATCGAGAATATTCTCCTTCCGGAGAATTATGAACAGCGTTTTATATAAATTAAATTGTAATTTCTTATATCCAAGTTATTAACAATTGTAAATATTTTAACTATAATATTTAAAAAAAATAATGGCAAATTTGACAAATTAATTGAAAAAAAAATAATGAAAACGATTAAAAATAGGCAAAAGTAATTTAAGAAATCATAGAAATGTTTTAAAACAAAATAATTTAAATTTGAGAAAAAAAACTGTAAAATCTTAGTAATAAATTTAAAAAAATTAGAATAATGAAAAATTGGAGAAAATAATTGGAAATTGAAAAAAAATGATTGAAATTTAAAAAAATTATTTAAAGTTAAAGAAAATAAATGAAAAAAAAATTATATAACTTAAAATTGAAAAAAACGATTTTTAATTTAAGGGAAATAGTTACCATAAGTACAGACAAATAATTAAAAAAAATTTGGAAACTATGAAAAAGAACGTAAGTAATTGAAAATTGAAGGAAATAATTGAAAATTGATAAGAATAATTTAAAATTTGAAAAAATCATTGAAATGTGATGAAAATAATAAAAATTTCAGATAAATAACTGCAATTATTGAAATTTATGCAAAAAGAATGAAAATAATTAGAAAATGGAGAAAATAATAGAAAAATTACAGAATTTATTTTTAAGCAAAAGAAAATAATTGAAAAATTGGTTTAAAAATTAAAAGTTGAAGACAATAATCTGAATTTAAGATAAAAGCTGAAATTTTAGGAAATTTATTAAAAAATAATTAAAATTTACCTAACACCTACCTTACACCAAACAGTTCAAATTTTTTTGTTCAATATATTTACTACGAAATATTCTGATTGTATTTAAGGGCAACTTGTACCCGTTTATTGAAATAAATTGAAATTGAAAAATAATTGAGAGATGGAGAAAATAAGTGCAAAAGGATGAAAAGAAATTACTATTGAACAAAATAATTGAAAATATTGTGATATGTAAGTAAAAGTTTAGGATATCAATTCAGAAATAATGAAAATGATTAGAAATTAAAGATAATAATTAAAAATTTTTTAATAATTAAGAATGGTAAATTAAGAAAATTAATTTAAAATTGCGATAAATAATATAACATTTAGCAAAAGAAAATAATGGAATTGTTTTATTTTCAAAGAGAGAATAATTTAAATTTTAAAAGTTATTGAGAAAATAAAAAAAATCATTTAAATTTTAGAAAAATATTTGAAAATCTGGAAAAGTAATTGAAAAAATTAGTATAATCAAAAATTGAAGAAAAGAATTGAAAAAAACTTAAAATAAGTAAAATTAAGATAATTAATAAATATTTTTGGAAATTATAAAAACAAATCAAAATAAATAAAAATTGAAGAAAATAATTTAAATTTGAGAAAAAACTTTAAAATTTTAAAAAATAATTTTACAAAATTGGAATAATATTTAAAAAATTAAGAGAAACAGTTGAAAAATATTATGATAACAACTAAAATTTCAGATAAATAATTGAAATTTTTGAAAATTATGAGCAAAGAATGACAGTAATTAGAAACATTTTTTTGTCTCCAGGTTTGGATTTAGATGAGAAAAATACGTAGTCTCTAAATTTGAATTAGTTAAAAATAACTAATTATTAGTAAAATATGACTTAGTAAAAATATAACTAAAAAATAGTTAAAAATTGACTAATTGAATTAGTAAACATAATTTTACTAAAATATTAGTAATTTTGACATAACCTAAAAATGAATTTGACTAATAATTAGTTTTTTTTTACTAAATGGTTAGTAGAAATATAACTATTGTAATTAGTAACTGAGTTTTTTTTCAAATTAGTTATTTTTACCTAATTCAGATTTAGAGTAAAAATGCACTAGCGTATTGTCCTGGAAAAAAATTTTGTTTTAACTTTTTTTTTTGAGATTATCTCAACTATTATAATCTAGCAACTCTGACTTTAGATTCGGATTCAGTGCAGAAAAATACGTAGGAATACACTAGTGTAGTGTTAAGCACAATTTTTTTTGTGGGGTTGTGAAATCAATAGTGAATGTTAATTTTTAAAATTCAAAAAGAAAATGCATTATCTCTTATTAAATACTGAGTTTTGATAACTACATAAATAAAAATTACGAATCATTTAAATTCTATAACTTAGTTGTAAATTATTATTACTTTGTCTGTTTTGAAAATATTTAAATATTATTAACGACACGTCACACAATTATATTCTTTCATTTTATTTTTTTATTAATAACTTAATAATTTTTAGAATGACAATCCAAAAATCCTGAGTAGCCCAACTCAAATGAATTTAAAGTCAAGTCACAGAAGATCAATTCCCGCAAATGTCAAAGCTTCCATTCTGAGAGAAATGTCAGACACTTGGCATTCAAAATTTCTTTCTCGAAGAATGCAATTGAAATGTTTTCAAGGCAAAAATTCTTCTTGAGAAAGGATGGATGAATATGCCTCAAATGGAATTTTAACCAGAGTGACCGTAAATTTTAACTTGAAAAATAGTCCAATTAAATTTTAATTTTAATCTAATTGTCGATTAGATTAGATTTCATTTTAATCAATTAAATAAATAGTTAGTAACTATCATGTATCCAATTTGTTATTACCTCGCAATAATAATGATTATTTATCATAATTTTTATTTTAATGAATTGTTATAATTATCATCATTGTCACTTTCCTAAATTGTCATTCGACATAAATTTTTACTTCATTTTCATTTCACTTAATTCCTCATCACATTGACACAAAACTTTTCATGAATTCGAATTATCATTTTTGAGATACTTTTAATACATCCGAATAACCAAAAAATCTTCAAATTTATTTGTTACAATTTGTCATAATTATTTAGGAAGTTTATTCCATCAAATAAATATGAACTACACGACGCGACGTGGTAAATTATTTATATTTTTTACAAAAAAGGTTTTACTTTTGAAAAATATCTCTAGACTCAGCTGGTTTTTTTCTTAATGTCAATAGCCTTTCGCTTGAGAGCTAGCAAAATCTAAATCCGATCCTGCATAGCACCGGAATAACTTTCCTCGTTTCCCCTTGCACTGCTGCGTGCACGAGTGCATGTCTCCGACAACTGTACTGTATTTTAGTCTCTTTGGTCGTGAAGCAAATGCAGGTACACGTAGAGAATCAGAGATTCCAATTAGGGGCGAGAAAAACTGAGCTTTTGCTCCAGCCTCCAATCAAGCCCTCTTCATCAAATTGTGCGGTGCGCCGAGTTCGCCTCAATTCAAATTATTTTCACGCCCTATCAGCCCTAAAACATAATACTCACATTTCAATTCCCTTACAGATCTGGTGTGGGGTTTGTCCATAAATGCATTCGATTCTTGTTATATTACATTAAAAACCTATGCAACTTTCACTACCTGAAATAAATTTTGATTCACAAAACCTGAATAAAAAACCTACAGAAATTTCAATCTACCAAATGCTATTGAGAGAATTAAATTCAAAAATTATTTTTGTACACTGATGGCTCTATAAATCCTTCTGGAACCGGATGCGCTATTTACATTGCTGAGTTTAATATGCAATTTAAACTATCGGATAGTTATCCAATTTTTAGATGTGAAACATATGCCGTTCTGAAAGTTTTACATTGATAACTTACAAATTTCATCATATTTTCAGACTCCCTCAGTGGTATTAAAGCAATAAAGAACATTACAAAATATGAACATATCATACAACTCACTCAAGAATTAGCTACAAAAATAGTTGAAGGTGGAAAAAATACCACAATTGTCTGGATTCTATTTGGTGTAGGTATATCCGGAAACGACAAAGCGGATTCCTTTGCAAAAATCTGTATGCGAATTCGAAAACCTAGATGAACTAGCAAAGAATGAGCCTTAAGGTCTTAAAAGAAATTTTAAAAAGCAATGTTTAAAATTTGGGACGAGACGTGGAAATCCGAGCTTCATACTAAACTACCCAAAAGTAAAACAAACATTTTTGAAGAGCACCACATAAGTGTGGACAAATGTAAGAAGCAAATAACGTTTGACTCTTCTTCGAATTGGGCACACCCACGTGACTCATCAAAATCTAATAACCAATCAAGACACCTATTATCTGTGATCAGTGTCAAATTTTTCTTTCCATACAATATGTACATTAGCCCGACTGGTAAGGACCTTCAAAGGACTTTATCAGAATTCCTAACGTCGCCAGTGTAAGAATAAGGCAACTTTATCAGGTCCAGATAAAGTTGGATCGTACATTGGAACCTTATGAAGCCTTATCAGGACCTTATAAAGAATTCAACAGATTGCCTTACGTGGTCAGCATAGAGATGCCTTATAAGGCAGTCATATGGCAGCCTTATCAGGTCCAGATAAGGTTGGGTCGTTCATGTGAACCTTATGAATGCCTCATCATACCCGTATAAAGAATTCATTAGGTTGCCTTACGTGGTCAGTATGGGGATGCTTCATAAAGCAGTCATATGGCGACCTTATTAGGTCCACATAAAGTTGGGTCGTACGTGTGAACCTTATGAATGCCTTATCGGACCCTTATAAAGAATTTATCAGGTTGCCTTACGTGGTCAGTATAGATATGCCTTATAAGGCAGTCATATGGCAGCCTTATCAGGTCCAGATAAGGTTAAGTCGTTCATGTGAACCTTATGAATGACTTATCATACCCATATAAAGAATTCATTAGATTGCCTTACGTGGTCAGTATGGGGAAGCCTCATAAGGCAGTCATATGGCAACCTTATCAGGTCCAGATAAGGTTGGATCGTACGTGTGAACCTTATGAATGCCTTATCGGACCCTTATAAAGAATTTATCAGGTTGCCTTACGTGGTCAGTATAGAGATGCCTTATAAGGCAGTCATATGGCAGCCTTATCAGGTCCAGATAATGTTAAGTCGTTCATGTCAACCTTATGAATGACTTATCATACCCATATAAAGAATTCATTAGGTTGCCTTACGTGGTCAGTATGGGGATGCTTCATAATGCAGTCATATGGCGACCTTATTAGGTCCAGATAAGGTTGGGTCGTATGTGTGTACCTTATGAATGCCTTATCGGACCCTTATAAAGAATTTATCAGGTTGCCTTACGTGGTCAATATAGAGATGCCTTATAAGGCAGTCATATGACAGCCTTATCAGGTCCTGATAAGGTTAAGTCGTTCATGTGAACCTTATGAATGCCTTATCATACCCATATAAAGAATACATTAGGTTGCCTTACGTGGTCAGTATGGGGAAGCCTCATAAGGCAGTCATATGGCAACCTTATCAGGTCCAGATAAGGTTGGATCGTACGTGTGAACCTTATGAATGCCTTATCGGACCCTTATAAAGAATTTATCAGGTTGCCTTACGTGGTCAGTATACCCAATGGGAAACTAACGATTGGCGCATTAATGGTCCAGTATTGGGAGCCAATGGTGCCAATATTGGCGCATTAATGGAAACCAATATTGGACCACAGTTGGTCAATCCTTGGGATGATAACGGGTTTGCCAGTCATTGGCAGCCATCATTGGTTCAATATTGGTTGCCAATGATAATGCCAATAAATAAAATTTTTTAAATTAACAATATTAAAATCTATATTTTTATATTGTTAATTTATTTATTGTTTGAAAAAAATTTTTTTTTTAATAAATATTTTAATTTATTTATTAATGCATGTCAAGTATTGGTACAATAATTGGCTTTCAATATTGGTCCATCCTTGGGAGCCAATGAATAACCAACAATCTTATTTTTACAACTCTATATGGAAACAGAGTTGTTAATTTAATCTTCAGCCAATATTTGACAATGAAGATTTGAGTGTTGGACACATTAGAAATGTATTTTCAGAGGTACGGGATCAGGCCTTATATAAAAGAGCTGAAGAAACTCGATCGTGAGAGAGGCTGACCGATGCGCGCCCTATGCCAGTTTCCGAAACCACAAACGCGTGAGAATCCTCGGCGCGCAGACGCGGCATAGATGCGGCGGGAAACTTCCACTATTTGAATTTGAATTTTTTATGCATTTAATCAAAAACAAGAAAAGAAATATAATAATACAAAAATTATACAAATTCTTAAATTTGTATAGTTTTCTGATTGTTATTAAAAAGTAATACGCTTAATTATAAAGAAATACTTATAATAAATATCCTCCATAAATAATTGTTCAATTCTTGAAGATTTGAAAAACTCTTAAAGGTGTGTCCTAAGGTTAAAAATTATTGTTCTAAATCTACTTTAATCGATTTTCATGTTATAGAAATTATTTAAATAAATTAATTAGTTTTAAAGAAATCAGAAAGAAATTAAATTGATGAAAAAATAAACATTTAATATTAAAAATAATATTAATAAAAAATAATCACATTAAAACTTTGCTTGTAAAATAAACAGAACGAAAAATTTAAAATTAAAAAATTAATGAACAATTACAAAATATTAAAGAAGACTTTAATTTTATTAAAATGTAAACTTAAGTCACATAAATACAAATATTCATGTAAGTATTTAAATTTTAAATTCACCATTTTTTCTGTTTAAATTTAAAGTAAAATTTAACAAATTGTAAAGAATGATAGTTAACAAATATTTAACTTTATTTGTTATTCTTTTCGTTTTTCACATGTAAAAAATAATCATTTTTTTTATAAAACTAAGAAACAAATTCTCTAAATTTGAATACAAATTAAAAATGAAAAAAATTTAATATATGTAAAAAAATTTTAAATTTGAATCATTTAATTAAATAATTTATTTTAACAAAATGACTTTCTAAATATAACTATCCAGAATATATAAAAAATATGAGCAAAAAAAATCAAAATTGGTTTTTAAAAATAAAAAAATAAACTTTTTAAAGTTCAAAATAAATTAAATTTTTTTTAATGTTGTTATTCTAAAATTAATATTAAACTTGAATAATAATTTTCAATACAATTACTTGAAGTTAGTTTTCAAAAAATTCAATTATCATTAAAATGAATCTTTCCAAATAATAAAACTTAAACAGAAAGAATTAATGGTTTCTTTTAAATTAAAGAAATAATAGAGCATTAAACATAGTTAATTTAATATTCTGAATACTATTAAAAAAAATTTAACTTTAAAAAAATTAATGATATCAAAAATATTATTTTTCGATCGTAATTTAAAAAAAAAATTCATTTTAATTTAGCTTTATTGAACTGTGTTGATTTTTAAATTTTAAAATTTGTGTCTAGGTATTAAGCTTTAAATTAGATTACATCTTATTTTTTTTCATGTCCATATCTTTTATTAAAATTAAATTAAAATTTGTTTTTAAAACTAAAATATAAACATTTTAAAGTTTAAAGTTAAATTGAAAATGTTTTAAAATTCGTTATATTAAAATTATAATATTAATCTGAAATAATAATTTTAAATATAATTACTTAAAGTTAGTTTCCAAAAACTTGAATTAATTTTAAAACGAATCTTTACAAATAGTAAAACTTGAACAGAAAAAATTAAAGGTTTCTTTAAAATTAAAGAAATAATAAAGCATTAAACATGGTTAATTTAATGTTTTGAATATTATTAAAAAAAAATTAAGTTTAAAAAATTTAATGACATCAAAAATATTATTTTTTATCGTAATTTTAAAAAAAAATTCATATTAATTTAACTTTATAAAACAGTGTTGATTTTTAAATTTAAAATTTTTAAATTTGAGTCTAGGTATTAAGCTTTAAATTAGTTTACATCTTATTTTCTTTTTTGTCCATATCTTTTATTAAAATTAAATTAAAATTTGTTTTTAAAAATAAAATATAAACTTTTTAAAGTTTAAAGTTGAATTGAAAATTATTTAAAATTCGTTATATTAAAATTAAGATTAATCTTAAATAATAATTTCAAATATAATTACTTAAAGTTAGTTTCCAAAAACTTAAATTAATTTTAAAACGAATCTTTACAAATAGTAAAACTTGAACAGAAAAAATTAAAGGTTTTAAATACTATTAAAAAAAATTTAAGTTTAAAAAAATTAATGACATCAGAAATATTATTTTTCGATCTTAATTTAAAAAAAAAATTCATATTAATTTAGCTTTATAAAACAGTATTGATTTTTAAATTTAAAATTTTAAAATTTGTGTCTAGGTATTAAGCTTTAAATTAGTTTACATCCTTTTTTCTTTTATGTCCATATCTGTTATTAAAATTAAATTAAAATTTGTTTTTAAAAATAAAATATAAACTTTTTAAAGTTTAAAGTTGAATTAAAAATATTTTAAAATTCGTTATATTAAAATTAATATTAATCTTAAATAATATTTTCAAAAATAATTACTTAAAGTTAGTTTCCAAAAACTTAAATTAATTTTAAAACGAATCTTTACAAATAGTAAAACTTGAACAGAAAAAATTAAAGGTTTCTTTTAAATTAAAGAAATAATAGAGCATTAAACATGGTTAATTAAAATTTTGGAATAAAATTAAAAAAAAATTAAGTTTAAAAAAATTAATGATATCAAAAATTTAAAAATTTTACAGTAAACATTTCGAATATTATTAAAAATGTGCTCAGAAAGTAAAAACTTTGTTTAAAATTTTTTAAACTTTTAAGTTAAACTGGAAATAAGATGTGAACTAAATTAAACCTTTCTATACAAATTTAAATTTTAAAACTCAATGCCGTTTTGTAATAGCTAAATTGAAATAAGTTACATTTTTTAATTAGGATCGAAAAATAATATTTTTGATATCATTAATTTTTTTAAAGTTAAATTTTTTTTAATAGTATTCAGAATATTAAATTAACTATGTTTAATGCTCTATTATTTCTTTAATTTAAAAGAAACCATTAATTCTTTCTGTTTAAGTTTTATTATTTGGAAAGATTCATTTTAATGATAATTGAATTTTTTGAAAACTAACTTCAAGTAATTGTATTGAAAATTATTATTCAAGTTTAATATTAATTTTAGAATAACAACATTTAAAAAAAATTTAATTTATTTTGAACTTTAAAAAGTTTATTTTTTTATTTTTAAAAACCAATTTTGATTTTTTTTGCTCATATTTTTTATATATTCTGGATAGTTATATTTAGAAAGTCATTTTGTTAAAATAAATTATTTAATTAAATGATTCAAATTTAAAATTTTTTTACATATATTAAATTTTTTTCATTTTTAATTTGTATTCAAATTTAGAGAATTTGTTTCTTAGTTTTATAAAAAAAATGATTATTTTTTACATGTGAAAAACGAAAAGAATAACAAATAAAGTTAAATATTTGTTAACTATCATTCTTTACAATTTGTTAAATTTTACTTTAAATTTAAACAGAAAAAATGGTGAATTTAAAATTTAAATACTTACATGAATATTTGTATTTATGTGACTTAAGTTTACATTTTAATAAAATTAAAGTCTTCTTTAATATTTTGTAATTGTTCATTAATTTTTTAATTTTAAATTTTTCGTTCTGTTTATTTTACAAGCAAAGTTTTAATGTGATTATTTTTTATTAATATTATTTTTAATATTAAATGTTTATTTTTTCATCAATTTAATTTCTTTCTGATTTCTTTAAAACTAATTAATTTATTTAAATAATTTCTATAACATGAAAATCGATTAAAGTAGATTTAGAACAATAATTTTTAACCTTAGGACACACCTTTAAGAGTTTTTCAAATCTTCAAGAATTGAACAATTATTTATGGAGGATATTTATTATAAGTATTTCTTTATAATTAAGCGTATTACTTTTTAATAACAATCAGAAAACTATACAAATTTAAGAATTTGTATAATTTTTGTATTATTATATTTCTTTTCTTGTTTTTGATTAAATGCATAAAAAATTCAAATTCAAATAGTGGAAGTTTCCCGCCGCATCTATGCCGCGTCTGCGCGCCGAGGATTCTCACGCGTTTGTGGTTTCGGAAACTGGCATAGGGCGCGCATCGGTCAGCCTCTCTCACGATCGAGTTTCTTCAGCTCTTTTATATAAGGCCTGATCCCGTACCTCTGAAAATACATTTCTAATGTGTCCAACACTCAAATCTTCATTGTCAAATATTGGCTGAAGATTAAATTAACAACTCTGTTTCCATATAGAGTTGTAAAAATAAGATTGTTGGTTATTCATTGGCTCCCAAGGATGGACCAATATTGAAAGCCAATTATTGTACCAATACTTGACATGCATTAATAAATAAATTAAAATATTTATTAAAAAAAAAATTTTTTTCAAACAATAAATAAATTAACAATATAAAAATATAGATTTTAATATTGTTAATTTAAAAAATTTTATTTATTGGCATTATCATTGGCAACCAATATTGAACCAATGATGGCTGCCAATGACTGGCAAACCCGTTATCATCCCAAGGATTGACCAACTGTGGTCCAATATTGGTTGCCAATAGTTTGTCAAGAAAAAACTGTTGGCCGCCAATCATGGGACCATTATTTAGCCAATGGTGATCATTGGCAATTTCCCATTGGGTAGAGATGCCTTATAAGGCAGTCATATGGCAGCCTTATCAGGTCCAGATAATGTTAAGTCGTTCATGTGAACCTTATGAATGACTTATCATACCCATATAAAGAATTCATTAGGTTGCCTTACGTGGTCAGTATGGGAATGCTTCATAATGCAGTCATATGGCGACCTTATTAGGTCCAGATAAGGTTGGGTCGTATGTGTGTACCTTATGAATGCCTTATCGGACCCTTATGAAGAATTTATCAGGTTGTCTTACGTGGTCAGTATAGAGATGCCTTATAAAGCAGTCATATGACAGCCTTATCAGGTCCTTATAAGGTTAAGTCGTTCATGTGAACCTTTTGAATACCTTATCATACCCATATAAAAAATTCATTAAGTTGCCTTACGTGGTCAGTATGGGGATGCTTCATAAGGCAGTCATATGGCGACCTTATTAGGTCCAGATAAGGTTGGGTCGTACGTGTGAACCTTATGAATGCCTTATCGGACCCTTATAAAGAATTTATCAGGTTGCCTTACGTGGTCAGTATAGAGATGCCTTATAAGGCAGTCATATGGCAGCCTTATCAGGTCCAGATAATGTTAAGTCGTTCATGTGAACCTTATGAATGACTTATCATACCCATATAAAGAATTCATTAGGTTGCCTTACGTGGTCAGTATGGGGATGCCTCATAAGGCATTCATATGGCAACCTTATCAGGTCCAGATAAGGTTGGATCGTACGTGTGAACCTTATGAATGCCTTATCGGACCCTTATAAAGAATTTATCAGGTTGCCTTAAGTGGTCAGTATAGGGATGCCTTATAAGGCAGCTATAAAGCAACCTTATCAGGTCCAGATTAGGTTGGTCTTGCGTTTAAACCTTGTGATATATTTGATATCTGAATAAAATTAATTTTCGAAACAGTAATTGTTCCATCAGAAAACTAACATTATGGTTCGGGTTCTAGTTTGAACTGATGATATCATGAGATTAAGGTATGTTTATTCTAAAAACATGCAACATACAGGGTACACGAAATAATTTCTCGATACACTGAGAAATGTTGTGAGTTAACCTTTTACCAATATTTGTATCACCTCGGATGAGTTATTGCCACTTGAGGCATGTTTTGTATATTTTTGGTATGTTGTTCCCCGATCCGTTAGGTATATGAATTTCAGACAATGCAAATTTAGATATATTCATATAACACATTCGAGGTGTTACAAATATTGGTAAAAGGTTAACCTACAAAATTTCTCAGTGTACACTTGGAATAGTTTTATCATACTAAATTGGTGATGAGCTGATTATGGGTCACTGTCATAAGTTAACAGCAGTTTAACCATATAGACTCTCCATAGATGTTCAACTTAACTTATTCCGATTATATATCGTCGAAGCTACTTCAATACCGAGAATCTACACTTGGTTAATACCGACCGCGTATCCGCAAATCCTTTAAAGGCATTTAATCAAAAATTGTTTATATTTAGTCATCTTATTTTCTCAGATGAACCGTCATTCTCTATGGCTAAACTGCCTATAACTTACGACAGTGTCCGAAATCAGCTCATCACCAATTTAATCCGGTAAAACTAGAAATAATTCCATAACTGAACCAAACTGTTTCTTTTTGTATACACGGTACATGTACTATGTGTCATACATTACATGATATCAGCTATTAAATTATGTCTAGTTTTACCAAATACAATTGATGATGAGCTGATTTTGGTCACTGTTATAAGCAGTTTACCATACAGAACAACGCTCCATGCATATCACCTTATCATCAATACCAAAACCCTAACCTTTTACATTTGACTGTTCTCCCAAAGGCAGGATTCATTATAAATTCTACTCCCACAAAATGTTAAATCAGTAATTATTCCTTGCTTCATACAAAAATGTCGACATGATTCAAGATTTTAAAGATGCTACAAGATATCTCCAGTGTCGATGTTATTCAAGACTGACAAATCGAAAGTGAATATAATTCCAGTTTGATCGGAACTCATTGACCGTTGAATTTTTGAAAAACGCTTATGACTGGAAGGGCATGGATCTTGATAAACGATTCCGAGGAGGGCGCCCACATTGAACTCGACGTAAAACACAAGCGTGGGCATTGACACAGAAATATGTCGTTTGGATTGCTTGGTGCATTGCAAGCTGGGAATTTTTTTTTTTTTTTTTATCAAAGTCAAATGCACTGGTTTCGGGCCACTTCCCTATAAGTGTAGGTAAGCAGCAGATATTGGTAGCACGCGAATTCTCATTAATATGGATCTTATGTGGGATGAACGGACTCTTATATTCGCGCAAGAGTCCGGCCCACTTTCTGCTACTTTAGCTCGCTTTAGCTTTCACCACCTTGTGCCAGTCACTGCACTTCCTGCACTGATTGTCGTCCAGTTGTTAGCGAATCAGACCAGATTCTTCTCTTCTTTTGTGGATAGTTTAATAAACTCGTTCACAAGGACGTATAGTCTTCTTTTAATTGGATATTAATCACTCTATTGTATCAGCTTCCGGTCAAATGACTTTAGACAAGTTCTACTCGAATGCAGTAAAGCGAGACGCACATTGTATATTATTTATTCTTTCTCCAAGTATTATTTATTTCATCGAAAGTCATGATATTGAGGAGATACTTTATTATCATTGCTATAGCTGGAACAACCGCGCATTATAGTACAAAGGAAACATTACTTTTTCAGTGTTTATTATGAGAATTGTATGAAATAGTATACGAGTATAGATGTTTATGAGAAAAGTGCGATGCTTGTTTTTACTGTATTCTTTGGAAAGAGAATGTGTAGTAGAAATAATGTTAATAATAATATTATCGATTATGTGTATAATAATGATTTTTTAATCTTCTATGGTATCTAACATTCAATTACACTGTATTACAAAATTTAAACAGGTAAAAAAACTTCTTATCCGACCTAGTGGAAGTTGTAGGTAATAAAAAACCTAAAAGAATGGTATATATTAAATTTTGGATACACTCTCAAAATCTTGTTTTAGAGCCAAAAAATCGTTAACAGGTAAATTCACATACGTTATACCTCCAAACATCGACATTTTCAATCCGAGTCAAAATGATTTCTTAAATTTGAACCTTATAATCAGCCCTTTAAAACTGTATAAGATTTTCTTCATTATCATTTAAATTCATAAAGATATAGACTTAAAACCATGAAAAAATTAGATTTAGTATTTAAATTATATCTTTTCTCAATGTACATCGAAAGCTTTTAGTCAATGCTAAGAATCAATTTTTAGAGTTTGAGATTTATCTAATAAATACATGTATCATTATTCCTATATAACAAATCAGGCAGCGATAGGTCTGTTACGCTAATAGCTGTTACGCAGTTTAAGGCTGTTCGTCCGTTACGGGAGAGAGACAAAGATAGTAGGTAGCTTAAGATAGAGAGAGAGATAGCAAAGACAAGTAAAATTGTATAAACGTTGACGAGGAAAAACTTTTTTTTAAAAAAAAGCGAAACCCCTAAAGTCAAATTGACTAAAAGCTTTCGATGTACACTACCGGACAAAATTGTGGGACCACTTACAAAAATAGGATTAAACACATGACCGTCTTAAAATGTTGATAACTTTGTCAGATATTAGCGAAATGGAATTTTTTATAGACCATTGGGAAGTTGATGAAATTTTTCGTTATATGATCCGATTTTAAAGCTGTTTTAAATAATAGAAACCGAGATTTAATGTGATAAAGACAGGTGAATTTTTCGCCTTTTGAGGATTTTCATTATTCAAGTTTGCTGAGCTGCATTTTCTACAAAAGTAATTAGAACAAATTTAAATTAAACTGAATTAAACTAGAAGCTATTAGCTTTAAACTAAGCCTAAGAAATTTTAAATATCTTGACTGGTTTAAAAGTTATATGTAAATGTATGATACGAAAAAACGCAACGATTCTAGTGCCCGCTCCATTTTTGGCTGCTACTTATACTGCTGGCTGCTACTTATAACTTTTGAACCAGTCAAGATATTTTAATTTTCTATGGCTTATTTTAAAGCTAATACTTCAATGTTTAATTTAGCTTAATTTCAAATTTTTACACTTACTTTTGTAGAAAATGCAGCTCATCAAACTTGAACAATGAAAATCCCCAAAAGGCGAAAAATTCACCTGTTTTTATCACATTGAATCTCCGTTTCTATTATTTAAAACAGCTTTAAAATCGGACCATATAACGGCAAATTTCATAAACTTTCCAATGGTCTATAAAAAATTCCATTTCGCTAATATCTGACAAAGTTACAACATTTTAAGATGGTCATGTTTTTAATCCTATTTTCGTAAGTGGTCCCACAATTTTGACCGGTAGTGTTTGTTGAGAAAAAATATAATTTAAATAAGAGATATTAATTTGTCTTAAAATTAAAAAATCTAATGTTTTTATGGTTTTTAGTCTATATCTTTATGAATTTAAATGATAATGAAGAAAATCTTATACAGTTTTAAAGGGCTGATTATAAGGTTTAAATTTAAAAATCTTTTTGATTCGGATCAAAAATGGTGAAAACACAAATGTTTGGTGCTATTTGGGATTGAAAGTGAATCCAATTTTAATAGAAAGTTTAGTAAATATTGATTCTCTGGATTAAGAATTAAATTTCTGGAAATCCAGTTTCAGGTTTATTTATGGCTTTAATTAAATTGGAAGTTAAAAGGTACAAGTGTCAGGTTGTTTTTTTAAATGCTATATAAAGAGTTTGATAAAGGATGGTGGTTGTTTTCAGTTGCTATTGCTTATTATTTATTCCAAATAAACAAGCTTGTTTCTTCTCGACATTAAACTTGGTGAAGTATGTTAATCCTGACATCATACCACCTGCTGTGGAGGCTTTATTACGTGCCAGTTTCCCGTAGAATTTCACTGATGGAACACAAATGTATGGGTACATATATATTATGCCTGTACGCATCTTTATTGCAAAAGTAGAATTATATTCAATGCACAACCAACTTCCTCGAGATTCAAATCAATAAAAATAGAAACACAGAAGTTAAGAGATATATGTATGATAGTTCTCATCTCTGGACTGTAATTTATTCTCTTTATGTCGATTCTCTAAATATGCTTCTTTTTTTTTTAAACAATTTAGAATATTTTTGGAACTCCTTATCCCAAAATAAAAGTGCATGAATGTGCTCAGAAAAATATAAGGAATATTTCTATTTTAGGGCAATTTTTTATAATTTTAATATTAAAAAAGTTATTAAATAAAAAGTGTATAACTTTTAAGCGGCAAGAAAAAATTCAATGACCCAAATACTTAAACGAACTTATCTGTGTTCTTTTCAAGATTCTAAAAGAAATGAACTACACAGTTACTTTCTTGATATTTAATTTCAATAAATTATAAATGTAAACATTGGAGATTTCTGTTAGTAAACAAGTCAATATTCCTCTCGGATGGAAATGCGCGCGCAATCATATTGATTTGTTTACTAACAGAAATCTCCAATGTTTACATTTATAATTTATTAAAATTAAATATCAAGAAAGTAACTGTGTAGTTCATTTCTTTTGGAATTTTGAAAAGAACACGGGTAAGTTCGTTTTAGCATTTGGGTCATTGAATTTTTTCTTGCTGCTTAAAAGTTATATAATTTTTATTTAATAACTTTTTTAATATTAAAATTATAAAAAATTGCCCTGAAATAGAAATATTCCTTATATTTTTCTAATCATTTTAAAAAAAAGAAAACCTTGATACGACTGATAGAACAGAAGATATAACGGAATATATAACCTGAATGAAAATAACGTAAATTTCACTTGGAATCGCACTAATGTCTAACAAAAAATTTTTTTTTAGTATTTATAATGAAAAGTAGGTTCAGAAAAAAAGATTAAAGTATAATTTGACCATTTATTGTCGAAATTTAACCAGTTTTCATTTTTTTTAAAAAACAAATATTTTTAATGGTACAAATTTTGTTTTTTAAATTTTAAGTACCTGTAGTCAATTGTATGGATTTTCAATTAATGTTTTCAGTCCCTTAAAAATTTTTAAATTGTTTCATTTTTTTTTAGTTCTTGATACTCAAGTGCCGAAATTCTTTGTATTTAATGTTAATTTTTAAAAAAGTTGAAATTTGCGATTTATTTTTTAAAACTTTGACAAAACATAAACTTTTTATAGGTCAATCAATTTTTTTTGCGAAATAAGGATCACGGTTTTCTTTATATTTTAAGTTAAATTTATAATTTAAAAATTTATTTTGAAAAAAAAAACAAATTTTTAAACAAATCAAATTTTAATAAAAATCTAGCACTACTCAGCACAATATTTGTTTTTTCGAAATCTTGAAATTTGAAAATTGCCGCCTCAAAAAGTATGATAAAGACAAAAATTTTTAAATTTATTACAAAAAATTTCTACTTCCTCGGAAAATGTTATTAGAGTTTTTTTATTGTTCTCGCATAAAGCATATCTTTGTTTTTTTCGAAAAAATTACTTTTTAACGGATTTAAAAAAAAATTCGTGTGGTTATTTTAACTACTAAAATCTCGAATAAGACAGAAGGATTTTTAAAAATAACTATTAAAAAATCTCTTAATGACTTTTGATTTTTGGAAAAATTAACTTTTGTTAAAAAAAAAAATTTCCATCTTGTACATTTAACTTAATACGTTAAAAAATCGTGTTCCTTGCTTCAAAACAATACCGTTTTATAAACGCTAAATTAAAATAAATTTTATTTGACTTTTCTTTTTATTCTTAATTATTTTTCTTTTCAAAAACAATATATTTTTTGAGAAGCTAAATTTAAATAGATGAATATTTGAAATTATGTTTCAGAATTATTATTATTTTAAAAAAAAATTTTTAATTTATTATAATTATATTTTAGCAAAAAATTTTAGTTATTTTTAGTAAATTATCCTAATTTTTGAGTTATAATTTATTAATATTACCATCTTTTTAGTAAATTTTAGTAAATTATCCTAATTTTTGAGTTATAATTTATTAATATTACAATCTTTTTAAATTACAGTTATTTTTTAAATTTACTACTTATTTTCTATTAATTTTAGTTATTTGCTTTATTTTCTAATTATTTTTCCTTATTTTCTAGTTGTTTTTATTCAATTTCAATTATTTATTATTATTTAAAGAAATTAAATTTTTATATAATAATAAAAAATCATTATTATATAAATTATTATATATTAAATATTAGGTATATATTTATATAATAATAATAAATTTTAAATTTAAATTATTAATTTATTTTTCGTCTTCTTGGTTCAAATTATTTATTTATTTTTCAGATGTTTTCCATTATTTCTAGGTTATTTCAAAAAAATTCCATTTATTTTTTATAAATTTGTATTTGTTTTCAATTTCTAGTAACTTTTTTTGTGTTTTTTAAAATTAAGTTATTTAGTTTATACTAATTTTTCAATTTCTAGTAATTTCTTTCTTTTTCTAGTTCTTTTTCATTAATTAAAAAAAAAAATATTTAGAAAATCTTCAGATCCATGAAATAAAAATTATTATTCAAATTTCAGAGTTAATTTGTTTTCTAAAAAAAAACAAGAAATAATCACCCCGAAAATAAAAACCTTTTCACTTTTTCTAAATCGGTCCTTTTTCTGCATATAATTTATTAAAGTAGCTCAATTATTAAAAATTTTCAAGTTTTGTGTCAAATATGACAAATTTAACCTCAAAATTTTCAAACTATTGTCAAAATTGATTCAGTAAAATTTTCATCAATAGGCAGTTACTTATTAAATATTCAAAACTATTCAGAACGTCAATTTTCAATCCGTTTTCTTCAAATCTCTAATTTACAGATTCATTAATAAGTTTTTATTTCCGGGGCATTTGTGAAAAATTTGGTAAAAATAAGACAGGTTATGTTAGCGTAGGATACTTGAAATTGATTTATTATTAAAATACAATTTTAATATTATTAAAATAAAATTTAATTTATATTTAATTTATTATTTTCATATTATTAGTTATTTCTCCATTAAATAACAACGGTTTGGAAAAAATTCTTAAACTGCATTTTAAATAATTAAAATATTTTTTTGAAAAAAAAAAACTAAAAAATCTTTTATTTTTTTGCAATCTTTTAACTTGGCAAAACATAACAAATAAGACGAATAACACAGTATTATAATAAAATAAAAATGAATTACTAATTACATTCTATATTATAAAAATTGAAAAGATTGTAAAAATTTCAAATTTTCCGCGTCCCAGTTTAATTGGCGCCTCCCTGAATTCGCGTGCTCCATTGGCGGGAAAAGGGGGGTTAATGGACCAATGGCGGGGCAGTGCGCGCGTAGAACTCGTGGAGGGAGCGCGGCAGTTGGTCTCGCAACCTCGACTAGAGTGTAGACATCTTTTCTTTCGTGAAAAAATAAGTTTTAATCTCTTGTCTAACTGTGATTTTAACTTGTAAATTGTACTGTGTTTGTGTTACGTCCAGCGTAGCTTGCCAGGAAGTGAAATTTCTCGCAAAGGAATTGTCCACCGGATCGATAAAAAAATCTCCGGTGCTAGCGAGTCCTTGACAAGGTACGTTGTTGCGTTTGGTCCACCATCGTTGTGAACGTGCTAGGAATTTGAATTTTGAATCGGCGCCGGCCGGCCGGCAAACCGTTACGCTTCCCATGTGAAATAAATCATTATCTTTATTATCTGTGCGTGAGAAATTGCGGGTTATGTGTGTGTTTTTGTTTTTGCGCCTCGATTCCGCGAGAGTTTGCTTTACTTTCGTTGTGTGAGAGTCAGGTGTTGAGCAAGTGTCTCGACTCGAACAAAGATTCTGACGTGGGAACATCTGTCCCTGAGATTTTTTTCAGTAGTCTCCCAAAGATTAAGGATCTTAGGAATAGAGGTTGGAGCATTTCTAGTCTCTTTTTTTTTTGGTTATTAAGCTTCTTTAACAGGGAATTTTAGATTAAAAGGTTGCTTGTATTGAAAATAGATTTTGTGGGTAAAAGAATTTTGTGTTTTAGTTCCAAAATATTTTCAAGTTTTTTTTTGTTTTGAGTTTTAATGGACTTGAGTGGTATTAATACAAGTGCTTGAAAAATACATTCGTTTTAAATAGAAGATTTTTTTTTTTTTTAGTAGAAAAAGAACTTGACGGCCGTTATCATGAATGAAACTTGACCTTTTCATTTTGTGATGACGAGAACCTTCTCTAAACTGAGGGAATCTATCGTATTAAATAGTTAAAAATAACTTATGCTTCATACTCGCTTTTTTGAACGCAGTAAATGATTGTCAGCCGTAAAATTGAGACTTGCAAGTGTTTGAAAATAAGCTTTTTTTCAAATAATTTTACTGATTAAAGATATTTTTCTTTAACAAACCGAGTTTAAAAACAAACTATGTTTGGCCTTTTGATACTTGAATATTAAATGATAGTAACTTTTTTTTTATCAAAGATTTTTTCTTTTTATTGTTTCAATATTTTTTTATTATTTTTAATCTTTGAAGTGCTATTTATCGTCAATTATTAATTAGCAGGTTTAAAAAATTGTTTATCTAATTTCGTGGCAATAATTTTTTAAAATAATTTCCTGGAAATAAATGCTATCGAATAATTTGAAATAATAACAATTTTTTTTCCATCCTTTATTAAGATACTTCTGGTTTAGTTTTAAATTCTTTTCCACAGGAGTGCACGCAATTTCTAGAAACATAGTTTTTACTTAACTGAAGCGTGACTTGTGGTCGTTGCATTTGAATCCCACCAATACTTTGGAAAAACTTGAGTTACAAAAGTAAAAAAAAAATAACGCGCGTTTTGCTCTAAAGATTATCTGTCTCTGATACATAAAAATGTATTCTTCTATTCTTTTATGACTGTCCTCATAATTCTTGGCTTTTTCGACTCCCTCAAATTACTGAGCTCGCCTTATCATAATATTTTACGTTCTTCTTAATCTTGAGAACAAAAAAGACGAAAAGAATAATTTAACTCGTGTGGGTTTTTTTAAATGCATATTTAAAAGTCTGAATTTATTTTTATTAATTTATTTATTATTGTTTTTTTTGAATTTACATTTAATTGGTTTACTTTTACATTTTTTAAAAATTTAACCTTCATTAACAAAAGAAATGAAATACAGTGGAAATTGTTTCATTTCTGTAATTCATATTTTTAACTCTTTTTACAACAACGAATAATAATAAATATCATTTAAACGTTAAAGATCACAATTTTTAGACTTATGAGAAAACTTACTTCATTAATTAGTAACTTTGTTCAAAGAAAAAAATCGTTAACTTTTGTTTTCAAAAAAGTCACTTTTTAGACTGAAGTCAATTTTTTATGTAGTTTTGTTGAAATTACATTATTTTTTGCTATATATCTAAAAAGTTTAAGAAAAACTGAGCAAATTTTATGCAAGGCATTATTAAATTTCATAAATTGATAATTTCTGTAATTTTCATTCAATAAAAAAATACGTATTTCCTTATTTTTCATATAGAATCAGAAAAAAAATTATTCCAAGCAAAAAGATGTTTGAATGAAAATGTCACGTGGAATATCGAATATTTACATTTTTATAAAATGTGTAACATATTAAATTATCGCGAGGATATTTTGCTTGGCTTATCAATTAATCAAACTCAACATTTAATGAAAAAAATGTTATCTTTCATTATTCAAAAAGTTTGCCAATTGATTATTTATTTTAAGTACAAAATTTAGAGGTTTTTTTTTTTAAAATGAAAAATGACCTTTTTTTCCATTAGATTTTGAACTATAAACCGATCAAAATACCCTCGCGATAATTTAATATGTTGTACATTTTATAAAGATTTAAACATGTGGAACGTGCTAATTTTTTTAATTCATCCAGAAAAAAGTTATGTAAGTTCAAAAATGTGTTTTTTGTAAGACGCTGAAGTGCGCAACGTTTCTGAGAAACGAACAAAATTTTTGTAAATTTTACTTAAAATTTTGTGGGTAAATATGATTAATTATTCATTGAATTAGATATATAATAAAACTAAAAACAATTTTAACTTTATTTGCCCAGAGAAGTTTTACAAACATATTTTTTCTAATTTATTCTTTTTGTTCGTTTCTCAGAAACGTTGCGCACTTCAGCGTCATTTTTTTGTGGTTAAATTCAAAATTTCAATACGGAATTATTTAATAATAAAATAAATAATCGTCTTCTTTCTAGTAAAAATATGTTTAAATTGCACAAATTAATAATTATGGTAAATTTCGTGAATATTTGTGAAGTTGATTTCTAAACATTATTTTCTAAAGTCTCTTAAAATGGTAAAAGGTTACAGATTTTTTATCATCTTTAATTTAAATTTATTACTGTTTTTTTTTTTTCATTATATATATATTATCCTATTATTTTCATATGTCTATTACTGAAAACCTTATTAATGAATGATTATGTCATTTATTGATATCTATTCTTACTTTTTATCAAATACTTTGATAATTTTTAGAAAATAAAATTGAAAATTTGATATATTTCTTATTGTTTAATATTATTTGTTTATATTATTTTAAATTATATTATTTTAAATTTTTGTTACAAAAATTAATTTTTACAAACAAAAAAAGAAATTATGGAATTCCATTGGTGTTGTCTTTTAACTTTGATCTCATTGGCTGGTATAGATTTTCTTATGTTATCCTATTAATTAAATAACAATAATAAAAATAATAATAATCTCCGTAAACTCCTGAAGTTAGTTAGTATGTATTTATATTTATTCATCTTTTTCTGTCCACGTTTTAAAATCCAGAGTGAGTTAGTCCCTGTTATTTTATTCTGTTGTGCTGGTTTTTAATTATCATTTGTGTAAAAATAAAGTTTCATAAATGCTTTAAAAATTTATTATGGTTTTTGAAGAAGTTTAAAATATATACACATGCAATTAATTTCCTAAATTTTCAGTTTTATCTCAAATTTGGATTATTGTCATCAATTTTCCATTATATAACGATTTTTTAATTATTTTCTTTTGCTTAAAAATAAATTCTGCAATTTTTCTTGATTTTCATCAATTTATAATTATATTCATTATTTTGTCATTACTTTTAAAAATTTCAATTATTTATCCGATATTGCAATTATTTTCATGAATTTTTGTTATTTCTGCAATTTTTTTAATTATTCTCTTTAATTAAAATTGTTTAAGTAATTTTGTAATTATTATTTTTTTCTAAACATATACTCTATGATTTTTTCAGTTATTTCTCTCAAATTTTATTGAATGTTTTCAATTTTTCATATTTAAATTATTTTCATCATAATTCAATTTTCTTTCTAAATCTTAAATTATTTTCAGCATATTTCCATTATTTTTTTCAATTTTGAATTAATTTTATCATATTTCAATTATTTTTCTCGATTGTTAATTATTATTCTCTTTTTCTAAAATTATTTTCTAAGACTTTTAAGTATTTTTCTCAAGTTTTTATTATTTTCTTCAATTTTTAATTATTTTTATTTGTTTTCATAATCTAAAATTTTGTTTAACTTTCCTTCATTTAAAATATTTTATGTAATTTGTTTAATTATTTTCTCAAATTTTAATTATTTTTTTTAAATTTAATTTATTTATCTCAATTTCTAACCCTGTTCTTTCAATTATTTTCTCTAATTTCTCATTATTCAATTTTGTTTTAATTTACTTATAAGATTCTCAACTATTTTTCTCAAATTTTAATTATTTTCTTTATGTTTAAAACATTTTTATGATTGTTTAAATTAGTTTCTCCAATTTTTAATTGATTTCATTTTTTTTTCAATTAATTTGCAAAATTTGCAATTATTTTGTTTAATTTTAATTATTTTTTTTCAATTCTTTTTAATTCTAAAATATTATAAATTTTGTCCTAAATAAATATTTATTTCTTCTTATTAGATAAATTGTATTTATCGATTTTTTAGATTTATTATTGTATTTTATAATTTTTAAAATGTATGAAAAACTAATGGCGCGCTTGCGCGCGTTTTATTATGACGCTGAAGTGCGGAACGTTTCTGAGAAACGAACAAAATTTTTGTAAATTATACTTAAAATTTTATTGGTAAATATGATTAATTATTCATTGAATTAGCTATATAATAAAACTTAAAAACAGTTTTAAAACTTTATTTGGCCAGAAAAGTTTTTAAAATATATTTTTTCAAATTTATTCTTTTTGTTCGTTTCTCAGAAACGTTGCGCACTTCAACGTCATGTTTTATTTTGCTAGTTGGTTAATATATTATATTTTCTTAAATATTCTAAATAATATAGATATTTTTTTCAATTTTAAATATTTATATTATAAACTTTTATAATTTAAAGACTACAAACTGATACCTACCATAATTCAGAAATTAAATCAATTTATATTTTCTTTTTTTTAAATTATATTAGTTATATAATTATTATGAATTTTGTAAATTTTATACAAATAAACAATAATAAAAAATTATCTTGAGATCACGAAACAATTAGGTGCGCTCTTAGCGCGCTTTTTTTCTAGTTGAAGAAAAAACACAAAATACCTATTTAATAATTATTATTTGACAAGAAATTTTCATTCAATCTAATTTTTTCAATATTTTTACAACTGAATCTTTCAAAATTTAATCAAATCATTGTAATTATGGTTTCATTTTGTGCGAGGAACCACTTTCTAGTTTTGAGGTTAGGTCAATGAAGAAAACCTCCTTAAATATAAATTCGTTCAAATAGTTATAGTTTGGTATTTAAAGATTCTACTTAATTAAAATTCTGTTAAAAAATTAAAATTCGGCAAAAAGAAAATAATATCTAATAAAATTCTGTAAAATGAAAATTGTAAATTAGTAATTTTGTACCCCACAGCAATAACTTTTTGACATTATGCAGCTGATTTAAATTGATTAATTTTTGATTTTAAAATAAAGGATTAAAGAATCATTTGTTTTTAATGGGAATAGAAAGAACTTTTAGTGCTTTTTAAAGTGTGCCAGATCGGCGTTAATGCTTTTGCGTGAACTGTCACTGTAAGGCGATAGCGTTCGCTCTATTTTTATCCCCAATATTTATTCAATTAATTCAGAAATCCCACGCAGCGGGCTCAATTTATATTTATAGTTTCAACACGGACAATACGTTTCCTTTTCTGTTCGACTCGGGAACTCCTTAAGGCATGATAATTGGCTAGAAGTTTTATTTAAAGTTTTCCATTTATGTTGAGAGCTCAAACTTATTATTCTATTGAAAGAGCATGGTATCAGTTGCAAAATATTCTCGTCTACAATCGTCTTATTCAGTAATGAAAGTTTAAAAATTCAATAATTATGGTTAATGAGGCTATTCACTAAAAATTTAATTAAAACTCTTAATTGAAGTAATTAAACAATCTTTTAACGTATTATTTAATTAAACGAGAAAATCGAATTTTTTTAAAGAAACTAGTTTGAGTGGAAATTAATTTTAATAATTTATTAAGTATTTAATTAATGGTTAGAATAATTGAAATTTATAGTGATTCGATTTAATGAAAATTTATTTGGATAATGATTTATTTTAATAAAAACGTATTTAAATGATTATTGAGTTCGATAAAGGCACTAATTACAAATTTCATTTTAATTAAAAAGTTTAATAATTTTAGAGCAGTTTGAGATGAATATTGTGCGGTAAAAGCTGAAGCTCGTTAGCAATTTCATGAATAAATTACTGCTTCTTCATTGTATAAAGAGTAATTTATTAATAGACTTTGTAAGTTTATGTTTTGTGACTCCTGTTTTCAATATTGTTTAATGGTCCATTGTATTATTTTTTAATCATTCAAGTATCGTCAATTTAAATTAACATTATTGTTAATTCATTTATATTTGTTTTCTTTATTACTACTCATAATAATATTTTTATGAGATCTTTTTCTCTAATCATTATCTACATTTTCTTAGAATTCTCTTATTGAGGAATAAAAACATAATTTTTAAACAATTCTTAATTATTATATTAAAAAAAAAAAACTTTAATATTAAATTAGGTTCATTTTCTGACAAACAAAATGTGTTATTTTATTGACTTTTCGGTATTTTTGAGGTTAGGTGCAAACTCAGACCCTCTTGGTTAATTTTGATGGCGAATTGGAATTTGAAGCAACAAAATATATAGAAAAATACGGGCCTCATATCTAGATAAAGGATTTTTTTTTATTAGTTATTGAGATATAATTTTTCAAAGTATTTATAATTTTTTTTATGTTTATTAACTTAAAAATGTTTTTACCAAATTTGGTGATGACTTTTTAAAAATAAAATTATTATCTGTTTATCCGTCAGATTAGAATCGATTAATCTGTTATGAATTCTTTCAAAATTTTTATCGATTTTGTGCAAAAAACAATTTTTATACAATTTATCATGATTGAGATCACAATATTATTATTATTGTTATTATTATTATGTTAAATCACATATCGGTCAAGTGGAAAATAATTAATTGAAATTTACGTCAAATAATAATATAATAGTAATAATATTGCTCACAAAAACCAGCTAATGGACACTTCCGAACATAACCAGTCAAACAAATTTTGAATAAATTATTGGGAAAAGTTAGGGAACGGCAAAAAATTATATGTTGTGAAAGAATACGTTGATTATTAATAACACTAGTTTACAGCCAAAATGTACATTTAATGCCACTATTTTTTTTATGTACTATGGTTCTCTAAACTTAAAAATGACATTAAGAAATTTTTCTATGGATAGGTTTTCGAAATATGAATTTTTAAAATTTTTTTACGTTTTTTTCGGAGGTGACTTCACGTTTTAGGCCGTATCTCGAGTTACAGAAGTCCGATTGAGTTTTTCTAGGTGTCAAATTAAAGGTAATCAAATTCCAAACAATCGCTTTTAACATTATTTTTCAATCGGTTAAATATTTTAAGTGATATAGTCCAAAAAAAATTTTAAATTTGAGTTTTTGGCCCAAAATCTGAAAAACAAATTCATTCTACCGCCATGCAAAAATAGAAAAAGTCAAATTATGTCCAGTTTTAAATTTTTTACATATATGGCTCACTTTTAGGAAGAAAAAAATGTATGGATGAAAACAATCTATGGGTAATTATTGAAGTTATAAGCCAGGGTACTGAAATTCTCGTTTTACGCCATTTCGGTATTTTACCTCCTTTTATAGTGATTATGTTGATTAATTTAATGAATACAATATCTAATTAGAAAATGGACTTTTTTCACAGATTTCAAATAATTTTCAGTGCTTTACTAATACAAATTTGACTAAAAAATTTTTTTGGAGTTTTTGACAAAAATTTCTGAAGCGGCATAAATTGATTAAAATCTGCTTTTTTGACAAGTTGAATCAGATGCGCAGAGGTTCAATTTTTGTTGAATTTTGTTCGTTAATAGATGAAAAAGTTTCCAATTAGATATAGAAATATGAAAAATAAATGATATTTGCCTGAAAAATTTTTTGGAGTTTTTGACAAAAATTTCTGAAGAGGCATAAATTGATTAAAATCTGCTTTTTTGACAAGTTGCATCAGATGCGCAATGGTTCAATTTTTGTTGAATTTTGTTCGTTAATAGATAAAAAAGTTTAAAATTAGATTTAGAAATATAGAAAATAAAAAATATGTGTCAAAAAATTTTTTTGGAGTTTTTGACAAAAATTTATGGAGAGGCATAAATTGATTAAAATCTGCTTTTTTAAAAAGTTGAATCAGATCCACAGAGATTCAATTTTTAGTGAATTTTGTTCGTTAATAGATGAAAAAGTTTCAAATTAGATACAGAAATATAAAAAATTTTCAGTCAAATATCATTTACTTTTCATATTTCTATATCTAATTTCAAACTTTTTCATCTAATAACGAACAAAATTAAAAAAAATTTAACCATTGCGCATCTGATTTAACTTGTCAAAGAAGCAGATTTTAATCAATTTATAACTCTCCAGAAATTTTTGTCAAAAACTCCAAAAAAATTTTCAGGCAAATATGAATTATTTTTTATATTTCTGTATCTAATTTCAAACTTTTTCATCTAATAACGAACAAAATTAAAAAATAATTAAACCTCTGCGCATCTAATTCAACTTATCAAAGAAGCAGATTTTAATCAATTTATGCCTCTCCAGAAATTTTTGTCAAAAACTCCAAAAAATTTTTCAGTCAAATATCATTTATTTTTTATATTTCTATATTTAATTTCAAACTTTTTCATCTATTAACGAACAAAATTTAACAAAAATTGAACCTCTGCGCATCTGATTCCACTTGTCAAAGAAGCAGATTTTAATCAATTTATGCCTCTTCAGAAATTTTTGTCAAAAACTCCAAAAAAATTTTCAGTCAAATATAATTTATTTTTCATATTTCGATATCTAATTTCAAACTTTTTCATCTATTAACGAACAAAATTCAACAAAAATTGAAACTCTGCGCATCTGATTCAACTTGTCAAAAAAGCAGATTTTAATCATTTTATGCCTCTTCAGAAATTTTTGTCAAAAACTCGAGCCAGTATCATTTTGACACATGACTTAATTTAAAATTGTTATATTGTACAGAATGGAAATGTTATTTTGTACAATTTTGAAAAATGAATTTGTTATTTTGTACAATTTTTTAAAGAAACTAAAAACCTTTGGGATCACAATTAAATCCAGTTTTTAAATACTTGTACAAAATACAAATTCATTTTTCAAAATAGTACAAAATAACATTTAGCATTTGTACAAAATAACATTCTCATTCTGTACAATATAACAATCTTAAATTAAGTCATGTGTCAAAATGATACTGGCTCAAAAACTCCAAAAAAATTTTCAGTCAAATTTGAATTAGCAAAGCACTGAAAATTATTTGAAATCTGTGAAAAAAGTCCATTTTCTAATTAGATATTGTATTCATTAAATTAATCAACATAATCACTATAAAAGGAGGTAAAATACCGAAATGGCGTAAAACGAGAATTTCAGTACCCTGGCTTATAACTTCAATAATTACCCATAGATTGTTTTCATCCATACATTTTTTTCTTCTTAAAAGTGAGCCATATATGTAAAAAATTTAAAACTGGACACAATTTGACGTTTTCTATTTTTGCATGGCGGTAGAAAGAATTTGTTTTTCAGATTTTGGGCCAAAAACTCAAATTTAAAATTTTTTTTTTTGGACTATATCACTTAAAATATTTAACCGATTGAAAAATAATGTTAAAAGCGATTGTTTGGAATTTGATTACCTTTAATTTGACACTTAGAAAAACTCAATCGGACTTCTGTAACTCGAGATACGGCCTAAAATGTGAAATCACCTCCGAAGAAAACGTAAAAAAATTTTAAAAATTCATATTTCGAAAACCTATCCATAGAAAAATTTCTTAATGTGATTTTTAAGTAACGAGAAGCTTAGTACATAAGAAAAAAATAGTGACATTGAATGTACATAAAATTTTTTTTTTTTTGTAAACTAGTGTAATCAGTCTTTACTTTTGTCTACCAAATATTTTCTTTAGCACTTTTGAAATAAGAAAAATTTGAAGCATTTTTCTCTGAACTGCGTTGGTTTTATTATTAACTATTTAACTGTATTATTAATACTTTCTTTTTTTTATAAAATTTGTTTCTTTAGAATCTGATACCGTCGCTTGCCTCGGGAACATTCATCTTTTAAATAGACTCTCGTGTCAAGATAGTATCGAAAAGGAGTACGAAATGCTCCGTTCCCTACGAGAGAAACCAGAAGAAACCGGGCCTTGAATAGCAGAGCCAAGTGAGACCCCTGTTTAAAATTAGACTTGTTGGTCGTCGGATTCGCGTGACAACGTGACACGAGGTTGAGCTCGTGCGAGAGGGAAGAGACTAAGAAACGACAAGATTGAAATTATGAAAGAGCAAGAGAGAAAGGAAATTTTGTCTCAAACATTTATTAAGTTCTGGTATACCGTCATCTTGTACCGCTTTTGGGCAGAACCTTCATTGTTGGCCCTCAAAGGGCATGTGCACTTGGCTTCTTTCATTATTTACCTCTTCCCACGCGCTGCAGTTGCCCATACCGAAAAAAGTCTTTAAACCCTCCCAAAAATCATAAATTAACCCCTGAAACTTGACTCAAGCTAACTCCCATTTTATCTGATTAATGAAACACTTCCAGTAAATTTTGTTTGACATTCTACTGCAAACTGCGGTTCTGAACAAGCAAAATTTTAACCTCGGTGTTAAATTACAGATTTCAGGATTTCTTTTTTTTATCAAATACAATTTAAATATTCTAAATAAAGATATTCCATAGTTGGATGAATTTTAAAATATAAAAAGAGGATGGTCCGATGTTTCAATTTTGTTCGTAAAGATGCTTTTAAAAACAATTGATTTAGATTAAAATTTTTGAGTTTAAATTACAATTCAAACGATTAGAAAATAATAATAAAATTTGCACTTTGAAAAAAAAGCCTTGTAAAATTCCTTTAATAATTTTTATTGAATGCTTGATAATATAAAATCCTTTTTTATTTTAACTGAGATAAATGTTTTCTTTTACCGACACGTTTTTGTATTGGAAATGTATTGGATCAAGCATAATTTACCCTTAAAATCGGACCAAGTATATTTTTTCTTAGATCAAGAATAATTTATTACTGATCCAAGAATGATTATTATTGATCTAGGAATCATTATTCTTGATAAAAGCACATTTTTATTTTTGATAAAATAAATCTTTTCACTCAGTCTTTAATTTTATTAATCTTAAAATTATATTGACTCGAAATAATGTAACATAAAAAATTAAAAAAAGGTTTAGAGGTTAGTTCTTAAACCAAATTATGTAAATTGTAAGACTGTAATTAAATTTAAATATAATTAATCTATTCTATGTAAATTTTAAAGTTGTTAATTTTCAACAGTAAACTCTAAGGAACAAAATAATTTTTAAATTTAAGTTCATTAATTCTATTCCAAAGCGATAAATCTATTTGAAAATGACATTACTAAGAATAACTAGATTATAGAATAAAATTTTTTATTATCATAGTTTCTAGATAAGATAATTAAAATTCTGTTCATATTTAATGAACATTAGATGGTCTGGACTTTTTAAAAGTAAAAATAATAATCATTGATATTTAAACAAAAAGAAACTTAATTAAATAATATTTATATAAATGTTTAAATTAAACATCAATAAATAAGTAAATTTATTGTAATTATTAATTTAAATGTATAAAAATTATATTATTAAAAAATTCAGGACAATCAAAACTAGGGTCTACAAATCTTAAATAAATAAATTTTATGATAAATAATAATAATTTGAATTATGTATTGAAAGTTTGAAAGTTACAAAAGTGGTTTTAAATGTTGATTATCATTAATAAAAAAAAAGATGCAAAAATGTATCATTTAACAAATGTTCGAATCAATTTTGATAAAACTAAAATTATGCAAATTTGTGATTAATTTATTCAACCCAAATAAAATTCACTTATTTTATTAATTAATTAATACCAAATTTATTAATTAAAAGTTACAAAAATATCCAACTTTTATGTGAATATAATCATTAGTTAACGTTAATTATTATATTATCACAATTGTTTAAGAGCATTTTGGAAAATTTGTCTAAATTTGTTTTGGAGTAAGAATTATGAACGGAGGCTGAAGAATGATAAAAAGGAGAAAAGTGCTGCCTACATAGATCCAGTCACTTATTTTAGATTCAAATACCTTTTTCTACCAACGCAGTGCTAGTTAGCATTTCTCACTTTTAATGGAGAAACCACCAGAGACCAAGGCCCTTAGTTAATTGCAGTTTGTGAGTCTCTTTATTTCAAATTGTTGCTTATGCATCTTCTCGTCATCAAGACACTCCTTTAGTAGAATTTACTTTTCTTAAATAGAAAGCATTTATAAAACTGACATTATAATTTCTCATTCAAGGCGATGAAGAAACCAGCGATAGCCTAATGTTAAAAACAGTGAAATTAGAACATGATTATTTTATAATTAATTTCATATTATAATAATTAAAATTAATTTTTTAAAATAGGCGAGATAGGCGTTAATAAAAGGATCTTATAAATCATAACCTTTAAAAGAAATATAACGAGAACATAAATTTTAAATCCTATATTTAATTAAGAATTTTAAATAAAATTAATTTTTTTTTAATTTATGTAATCCATTTCTCAATATAATATGTAAGAAGTAAAATTTAAATTATTCTGTAGATAATTTTTATGGAAGGTTCTTTTCTATACTTGATTTCTTTTAAAATATTATAAAGTTTATTAAGAAATTTCCCGAAAATCGAGTGAGAAAAAACTAACATTTCAAAGAATTTATTTTTTTTTTCTTTAGTGGGAAATACAATTTTTTCTTCATAGCAATCGTTATTTTTAAAGAAGTTTGTTATAATATATATTTTTTTCTAGAATTTTAACTTATTTCTTGTACGTTTTCTCATTTTATTCTTACTATTTTTTATTTTTTTACTTTATTTTACACGATTTTTATTTTACTTTTTTAAATTTTATTATAAAAGATAAAACCAATTAATTATAATATATTATTAAAAAAATATTTTAAAAATTTTTTCTATTTTTCCAAATATTGCTTTATTACCTCTTATTTGATGTATTCTTAGTTTTTCCCACTCCTTAAAACTTTTTCATTTCGTCTTAAATTTATCTAATTTTCCTTCAATTTATTCGTTCTTTCAAAACTTTATTATCACCTTTTTGAACTTTTAATATTTTTATTAATTAGACTAATGGAAAGATTAGGGGGGGGGGGGGGGAAATTCTGAAAGCTTTTATACAAAGAATATATACTGATTAATTTTATTAATTTTTATTTTATAATTTCTAATTTTTTCAAAATATTTATCCGGTATATTTTTCTCCAATTTTTCATAATTTACAATTTTTTAAAGGCATTCCTTTTCTCTATTTAATGTGAATTTGATCTTATAATTGATTTCCATTTTTATCAATAAATTTTTTCTTTTTATCAAATTTTTCTATTTCTTACAAATATTTCTCCTTTTCGCAAAAATGATTAAATTAATTCCTTTTTATATAATTTTTAATAATTTTGATTAAAAAAGAAATGTTATTTTTTCCTTAATTTTTAAAACAGTTTTTTCAAAGTTTTTTCTCAGAAATACAATTTTAACGTTTTTTCATGGATTTTCTTATTTATTTTCTAAATTTGAAAAAACATCCGTATATATTTTAATTTTTTGAAAAAATGTTTTTTTTATTCTATTGTACTTTCTATAACGTTCCGAAAAATTTATTTATTTTCTCATTGATTTTCTTAAGGGTCAGGGGATTAAAATTTTTTTCATTTATCTGATTGTTTTTACATTACCTCATTTTTTTTGTAAATTTATTCAATTTCTTTTTAAACTTTGTCTACTTGTTTGCAAATTTATTTACTCTTTGATAAAATTTCTAGATTCTATGGCTTTAGCAACATTTGTTTTTAAATTGTTTCAAAAATGTATCGAATGTTAAAAAATGTTGTTTCTTTTATAATGTTAATTTATTTACACATTTTTTTAAAATTTTTTTCAATTTGTGAATAATTTCTTAAACTTTTTAATTTTTAAAGGAATTTGTGATTTCTTTTATACTCGCTTTCAAATATAATTGTTACTTATCTTTTTACATTTCCTTATTATATTCTTACTGTTTTTTATTTTATAGTTTATTTTCCATTACTTTTATATTTTTTCATACTTTTTGTAATATTTCTACGGTTTGTTAAAATTTACCCCCTCCCCCTTGTAAAGCCACATAATTTATAGATGACCCCTGACCCCTTAATTCGAACTTAAACTTAGCCAATTTTTATTCTATTCAAATTCCCATTTTTTAAAGAATTTTTTTAGCTTTTCTCGTCTCGTATGTAGTCCTATATGAATTCTATATTACATAAAAAGAAGATTTAAAAAATTCTGTTAAATGTGAATCTTTTGAATCTCTCACATAAATTTTTCAAAATTCTAATTTTCGAAAAAAAAGTAAAAAATTTTGAAAAATTCTATAATGGTCAAATAATTTTTTTTCTTATCTTTTGATGTTACACTATATTTTTAAATGTGAAATTATACAAAAAAAAAAAAAAATCGCACTTCTGAAAAATGTGTTGATATTTCGTGGGTCTCTCCTTAAATATTCAACTTCTTTTACACTTTTCATTATTTTTAAATGCAAATTTTCTTATTTGCTTTTTTAATGATTCTTTCGAACCTCTCGCATGAAATCTATGCAATTTTTTTTTTCAAACAAAAAAAATAATAAAAAAAAATTCTAATATTAGCAAAAATTAAGAGGATGCATATGATTAAGTTCTAAAATTAATTATTTAGAATATTTATTTCATAGAATTTCATTAGGAAGAATCTTCTGTTAATCGAAATTTCACATTTTCAAATGATTTCAATCGAACATAAATTAATCCGAATTTTGACTTATCAGAATTTTTAGGTCACCGAATTCATATTTCACAGAATTTTCATTTTACAGAAATCCTTTTAACCAACTTTTCATTTTAAAAAATCCCAATTTAAACAAACTTTAATTTAGAAGAATTTTTATTTTACAGAATTTTAGGTTAATTGGATTTTTAAATACCAGAATATTCATTTGACAGAATCTTCATTTGTCCGAAATTGTATTAGTACGAATTGACATTTGATGGAGAACTTAAAATGCAGAATGTTTATTTGTCCGAAAAAGTATCCGACAGAAATATTTTGGCGCAAATTTTGAAATTGACCAATTGCAATTTTCTTCATATTTTCTGATTGGTCAATTTCAAAATTTGCGCCAAAATATTTCTGTCGGATACTTTTTCGGACAAATCAACATTCTGCATTTTAAGTTTTCTATCAAATGTCAATTCGTACTAATACAATTTCGGAGAAATGAATATTTTGTCATTTAAAAATCCAATTAACCTAAAATTCTGTAAAATAAAAATTCTTCTAAATTAAAGTTTGTTTAAATTGGGATTTTTTAAAATGAAAAGTTGGTTAAAAGGATTTCTGTAAAATGAAAATTTTGTTAAATATGAATTCGGTGACCTAAAAATTTTGTTAGGTCAAAATTCGGATTAATTTATGTTTGATTGAAAACATTCGAAAATGTGCAATTTTAACTAAAAGAAGATTTTTCCTAATAAAATTCTATGAAATAAATACTAAATAATACTAAATAATTAATTTTAGAACTTAATCATACGTCTCAAATTAAGATTTTTTTTTTTTTTTTATCAATCTGCAAGTATTTAGGACCCAAAAGATGCAAGAAAAAAACATAGTTTATTGAGGTCATGAAAATTTAAGGGGGTTAAAACAAGGGGTGGTGCCTCCCCTCAAATTTGCCGAAAATTCTAAATAATGAATTTTAGAACTTAAATTTGTGCTCCTTTTTCTTGATTTGAGGATTTAGGAAATTTAGTTGGCTCGGACTTATAAAAGCAGCCAGGTATCGTAAGACTGAATCGAGATGAGGAGCGGCTGTTACTATACGGTGTACAGGTGGGTGGTGTCAGGAGCGGAGAAAAGTGGGGATTCTGGGGCTCCAGACTCGATCGATAATGCATCTCTTGGCAGGCGTAGTAGTTGCTTTTAGTCACCGGCGATTGCTCCTGTTCAAATCTCTCCAAATCGTCCTTCTTAAATCCCAATTCATCTTTCTCTACATGATTGATTAAAAGACCAATCAGTCGTCAAAACGTGTCCGAATATTATCAGCTAGTCGGTTTACATTTAGGGGAGAAACTGGCCTCCACCCTCATTCTTAAGGGATCAACGAACTTTGAATCAATAATTAAGTACACTGCCTATTAATTATATTCATTCTCTTTAATTTATTAGAATTTTTTTTTTATTTGCATTAATCTTGGATACTTAATTTCACCTGAACTTGCTTTATTTATACAAACTATTCGCAATGATTGAAAAGATGGCAATGACTTTTCGTGAATCTCGTGAAATGATTTTCAAATAAATTTATAACTCGAGTACTTGGAAAGAAATGGAAAATAAACTGAGAATCAAAACCGTTATAATCTTTTATTGTTGCTTTCTCATAGTGGAAGTATTGTCAATTATTTTCAAACTGTACATTTTTCCAATTTTAAAAAACATCAATCATGGTTAATTTAAAAAGATCTGGATAATTGAGCGTGTGGTGATTAAAAACCATTATATTTTATTATTTTATTTTTCTCTGCTAGAAATGTAAATGAACGGGATTATTTTTTATGATTTGCATTAGAATTTTATGTATTTTGTACAATATCCGTAATCGCTTTTGTCAGTTTTTGTGTAATTTTAAAAATTAATATAATGAAATTAATAAAAATAAAATTGATAAGCAAATTGTAATACAGAGTTGGATTTTTTGTGCCGAAAGTGAAAATAATAGAATTTTACTCTTGTAAATCTACTCGTGAAATAAACAATTATCTTTTTTTCAGAATCTCGACAGAATGAACTGCTTCCTGAGGCAGATAATGTAGCGGACAGCGAGGATTCCGAGGACGAGTGGAATTACTACCGCGTCGAGCCAGATAAGGATAAAGATTCACCTGTTCTGGTGAACGAGACGTCCAACGATTCCAAGGAGGAGAAAGACGCGTGCAGTCCAAAGCTTCTTGTTGAGGACGACACCGAAAACGAGCTTCTCAAGGAAAAATATAATTGTCTTACAAAGAGCGAGACTAAACTAAAAACACACTTGTCAGAGCTTTCAGACACCGAGGTATAATTATAATTATAATTACTTTCTTATTTCTTATCAAGAATATCAAAATTCCACTTTACCCAGAAATAATCTTGAAATCAGAAAATTTTACTTTTAATAAATTCATTTCATAATTTTGTTTTCTTTTTCGTTCTTTTTTCAATTTTGTTAAGGAGTAATTAAATTCCAGTGTCCTTTAAACTCTTTAAAGAATTCAAAACTTTTTGGAAACTATGTTTTTGGGAAGGAAAAACGTCCTCTTTTAGGAAAAAAATTTGTTATGTTAAAAATTTTTTTATTTAGACATTTTTACGCAACCAAACTTTTCTCTCACATCGATTATCTTTAAAAAAAGTGCACTATATTTGTTAAAAAAAATAATCATATTTAAAAAACGTTGAAGTTTTTTGAAAATATATAATTTATTTATGAAGGAAATGACCTAGTAAATCAAAATCGCATCAATTTTAAAAATTTGTAAAGAACCGATGTAAGACAAAAGTTTAATTGCCTAGAAATGCGTGTAAATAAACCATTTTTAACGTTACAAATATTTTTCCTAAAAAAGCACGTTTTTCCTTCCCAAAAACATGATATCCGAAAAGATTTGAATCCTTTAAAGGACACTGATTTTTTTCCTGATAGCCTGTATTTAACCAAGAGATAAATCCCTTAAATAAAAAAAATTGATTTTTTTTAATATACAAAATCAGTATATAACATTTTTAAATGTTTTTTTGTAAGTTGTTTATTTTTTAAACTGAGAAGATTTAATAGGAAATAATGACGAATAAAACATTTAATCAGAATCAAAAAAATTATGCCAAACATAAATGAGTAGATTTCCAAAAAAAATTTTCAAAATCCTATGATAGCAAAATTAAAAAAATTAGGTAAAAGCAACGAAAAAATAATAAATTATATAAAAAAAATACATAAAAACGCTAGAAAATAAGAAGCCAGTGTATTAAAAAAATGAGAAAATTATTTTTAATAAAAAAAAAGACATTTTATTAAAGAAATAAAAAAAAATTTAAAGAAAAAATGAAACACTGACATTAAAATATATAAAAAGAAAGTAGACATGTTTTTCAAAAAAATTAAACTATTTCAAACATTTTTCTTTTTTTTTTTATTATTATTATTATTAATTAAAAACATAAACAAGAAGATAATTAAAAGAACGTTAAAATATATTAGGGGAGAGGGCCCCAAGTTGGACACCCTATCGATTTATTGCTGTAGAATCCAAACCGAATAAAATATATTAAAATGTTTTATACCGGATGAAAGTACAATTTATAAGGTAACTTATGGCCACAGAGATAAAATTTTATTTTGAACATAAACATTTTTTAAAGCATTTTTTCTAATTGTTAAAATTTTCGGTCTAAAAAAAAGTGGCCCCAAGATGGACACCTTCTTAAAAGTCTTTGAAAATGGTAGAAAATAAAAAATTAACATCGTGTAACAATTCTTGAACTAAGTTTTAATCATTTTACGGAATTTATCAAGAAATAAAATTTCTAAAAACTTCAATTTAATAGCTCAACAGTAAAAAGTAATAAAATATCGAAAAATATCAATATAATAAATTCTCTAACGATAAAATCACATTTTATGGTGGAAAATAAAAAATTTTAATTAATTGGCTCAAAAAATTATTGAAAAAAGTGTAAAATCGAAAATATGCAAAAAAATACATTGAGATTTTAGGCCTGTCCATCTTAGGGTACATGACACAATTTTTTAATCCCCAGTAAAAATATATATATGAATACTGAATTAGTAAAATCATTTTAGAATATTATTATACGATAAATAAAGAATATTATAACGTTCAGTACTCATTCTAAATCATAAATTTAAATAACTTTACCAACTTGAGAAAAAACGGTTACAAAACTTTTTTAGACACAAAATTACGTGGTATGTGTAGAAGAAAAACCAACTGGTTTTTTTTCTTCAAATGTGCATCAAAATCTTCGTCGATACAAACCACAAAAATGACAGAAAGCATAAGGCGCTGTCACCTTAAACAAAAATTTTATACGAAATGTCCATCTTGGGGCCCTGTCCATCTTGGGGCCCACTCCCCTACTAAGAGACAACAAAACTACAAATTGAAGAAAAACAGAATGAATAAAATTTTGGAAAACTTAAAAAAAAATTTAAAGAAAAAAATACTATGACATTGAAGAACGATGTTAAAATGAAAATATTTAGTCCAAGATTAAATTTACATAATATAAAATAAAAGAATAAAAGTCTTCGAAAAAGTAGAAAATTGAAGAATTTAAAAACAGATAAAAGCGTCGAATAAATGTTTTTTCAAAAATTCGTAATTACATGATAAAAACTAAACAATTTAAGAGAAGGAGAAATGCTTCTAGGAAATATAAAAATGAGGACAAAAATTAAAGAATTAATAAAAATGTAAGAAAAGACTAAAAGAATTGTGAAAACCCAAGAAACTTATATAAATAGGAAGAAAATGGAGAAAAGTTGTTTTTCTTAATCTAACAAACTGTAAAAAAATGTAAAAAGTACAAAAAATAAAAAAAATTGGTAACAATCTACTAAAAAATCAGAATTAATAAAAATAAAATAAAAAAAATGTATATAAAAGATAAATAAAAAGTCCACAAAAAAAATTTAAAAATCTTTAAAAAATAAAAACGTTTAGAAAAATTAAACCAAAAATATTTTTATAATATTATACTTAAAACAAGTCCAACAATTAATGTAGAAAAATAAAGAAAATCTAAAAATTGTATGAAACAATAAGTAATTTTGCAAAAAATAGACAGGATGTGAAAATAAATTGAATAAATTTACAAAAATTGCCTAAAAAGAATAGAAAATTAAAGAAAATCCTAAAATAAAAAGACAAATACAAAATAAATGTCAAAAATAAAAAAAAATAAAAAGTCCTAAAATTTTGTAAAAATAAAAAATTATAAGATAAAAATTAAACAGTTTCGAAAAAGTGAAATCTTGTAAGAATTAAAAATAGAATTACTGTGAATATGGAAAATAAAATCAATATTATTTAATTATATTATGCATTAAATTTAAATTAACTGAAAAAAAAAGTTAAAAATAATATTGAATTTTAATACCTCCAGTCATTATAATTAAAATAAATTCAAAATGACAATTAAATTAAATTAAATTGTATTCAATTTTTTAAATTTCTATTAATCTAAATTACAATAAAGTCAACAATTAGGTAATTATTTTGCATGTTAACAATAACACTTTTTCTATTTCTCAAAAATGTCTAAAAAATTTATAATTTTTCAACACTGTTCAATTTTTCTCTAAAATTTATTCGCATTGTCTTGTATTTTGTTGATAATTAATTTAAATTTTCTGGTTTTTTAGAAGATTTTTTCCTTCACTGCTTTTCATTTTTTTGTTTGTTTGTTTTTTTAAGGTTTTCTTTAATTTTCTTCTTTCTACGCAAATTGATTATTATTATTATTTCATACAATTTATGTTTTATAACATTTAGGAAACTTTTCTTTTCGTTGATTTTCTTAATTATTTCCATAATTTTTTACAAAACTGTTTCTTTAAATCTTTTTGTTCCTTTGAAGAGGTTCTTGTTTCTTAACCGTTTTTCTATGTTTTTCGTGTTTTAGAATTATTTTTAAAAAATTACGCCGTTCTAATTCTTTATTTTGTCTTTTTTATATAACCATTTTTACATAGATTAAAAAAAATTCTCGGAATTTTCAAACTCGTCGACAAGTATAGTAGGTTTCTAAATCAAGAATTTTCGTCATATTGTAATTTTTCTTTTCATTATCAATTATTTTCTTGAAATATCCATCTAATTCTTCAATTTCCAATTTATTTCTTGAATGTTTAATTATATTCTTCAACTCTCAAGTATACTTTTTAATTTTCAATTATTTTTATCGATTTTCAATTAATTCTTCAATATTTAATAATACACGGATTCTTATTTCCAACAATTATTCCTATAATTTTCTTAATTTTTCAATTTGCAATTATTTTCTTTAAATTTAATATTTCTTGTTGAATTTTTTCAATAATTTTTTTCAGTTGTCTTTTAATCTAGTCAGTTTTCAAATTTTATTTTTAATTGGCAATTATTTTAGCCATTTTTCACATATTTTCTTCAATTTTCCAATTATTCTCGTCATTTTAAAACTATTTCCTTCAATTATTAATTATTTTCCGCAATTTTCAATTATTTCCTCAATTTTTTATTATTTTCTTCAATTTCAATTATTTTTTTCGATTTTCAATCCAGTTGTTCAATTTGCAATTATTTAAAACAGTTATTCCTACAATTTTTCAACTATTTTGTTAAAATTTAATATTTATTAATTTTAAACTATTCTTTTCAATTGTGTAATTACCTATGTAGCTATTTTTTGAATTTTGTTTTTGCCTGTCAATTATTTTCGTCATTTTTCAGATATATTCTTCAATTTCGTAATTTTTATTATTTGAATTTGCAAAAATTTATAATTTTAAATGATCAATGTAAAGTTTATCGCGCGTTAATGTAGCTAGTGGAATTATAATACGTAATTCTTTTTAAATGATTAATATAAATTATGGTTCAAAAATTTAGATTTTAATATTTTATGATAATAACTCTTTTTAAGCTTTAATTATACTTAATAAGATTATAAGAATGTGTAAATTTTACATTTAAGTTTAAAGTTATATTCTAAATATAAAGACGAATTTCGCAAAATTAAAAATACTGTTTTAATAGTTCGAAAATTTGAGACCGAGAAATCTAAAAAATTGACCGGGCGTAAAATCTCATTAAAAAAAGTGTCCACCCCGATTTTAGTAATTTATCTGCTTTTTTTCTTGTTATGTTCTTTTTTAAACTAATACATTTTTCTTTGCTAAATAAAAATAAGGTATATAGAAGGTTTAAAAAACCCTTTTTTTAATATTTCTTTCAAACTAATATTTAAATGATTAGTTATTAATAATGATTCTGGTAAAGTTTTAGCTTACGATTCGGGTCATTAACATTTATATAACATTTATAGATAGATAGATTAAATAGTATGATTTTAATTTTTCAGTGTAGCGCCGATATCACGAAAGCCGACGAGGACTTAAATTTAAAGCTGGAGCCTGAGCAAGATAGTGATAAAATGGATTTCCATCTGAATCCCGATGCGAAGGAGTTCATCCCTCCATCCATGTTTCCACAACGTATCACAGATTTTCCTATCTCTGGATCTCCTTTGAAGCAACCTCCAGCGGTAATGGATGACATTCTTATTCCAAGCCAGAAAGAATTCGAGGAGGAAGTTTCCAACAGGCCGAGTGACATTGAAGACGAAGACTCGCCATTGTCAAAGCCCCTTGAACCTTATCTCGATGACTCTGAAATTTCTTCAACCAAAGCTGAATTTGGCGACGAATCTACCACGAGTTTTCTTACCACGAGCGAGTTTCAGAGAACCGGAGTCTCTGGAATGGATTATTCATTTGCAGACTCGGAACGTGGCGATTATGATATTGCCAAAGATCCAATGGCAATGTCCTTTACTCCTGGTGATTTTGAGGCTGCTTTTGAGAAGGAAGTCGATCTCAATGCCGTTCACGATCTTACTGATGTCGATTTTTCAGAAAATTTGAACGGTTTTGAGAATGACATTTCAGAAAATGGTGAGAAACCAGTCAGTGAAACTGAAAAAAAGGAGTCTATGTCCCCTTTTGTGGTAGAGTCAGACACGCAGAATTCCCCGAATCCGTTCAATATGGAGAGTTTAAAAGAGTCGTTAAACGACGAAAATTTGGAATCGAAATATTCAGAAACGGAATCTGAAAAAGTTGACGCTTGCTTAATTGATACAAATGCAGTGCCTTTTCAAGATAATCGGAAGATGTCTGAGTCGGAAGAGAATTCTCAAGATTTATCCACCGAGACGCACAGTCAAGTTGCTCAAGATCTTGCATTTGTTTCAGATAGTGTCTCGCAATTTGATTACCAGCAACCTTTTGAACCTCAAACTGCCGATTTGCTTGGCAATGATAATCATCAACTAACGGAACAAATTTCCAAGAATGAAGACCAAAATCTCTTGGAGAATGCAGAAAATGTCGAGGAGCAAGAATTCATTTTTGGCAACAAGGCAAATGTTTCGCTACATAACGAAAATATCTCTGAAAATAAACTAAATCCTTTTGAAAATAATGAAAGTCCCTTTGAGAATAAGGAAAGTCTCTTTGAAAATAATGAAAATATTTTAGAAAATAATGAATGTTTCTTTGCAAGCAAAGAAAACAAGTTAGAGAATAATGAAATAGTATTTGAGAAGAATGATATTTTGTTTGAAGACAAAGAAAAACCTTTTGAGAGTAAGGAAGAAAATCTGATGGACACACCGACAGAAGCGATAAATTTCGAACCAGAAAATCAAGCCGACTTTGAATTCGATCCGGAAATTCAGGAAAAATCTCAAACACAATTTGAATTAAGTTTGGAGGAGGATCATTTACAGAAAGAGAGTGTGGATCTTGGCAAATTTTCCGATGAGATCGATAAATCGATTCCTCTCGAGAGTGAAAAAGTCGAGTCACACCTGGTCATTGAACAGAAAACAAATTATGAGCCTGTTTTAAATTTGTCAGAGTCACTCCAGGAATTCACAGGATTAGAACGTCAAGTCAACGAGGCTAAAGAATTGAAAATTGCCGAATTCGCACAAGTCACAGAAACGTCAATTTCGAAAGAAAATATCGATGTCGAGCAGAAAGATGTCGTTGAAAATGTTATTAAGGACAACGATTTAGTCAATATCGAAACTCAAAAAATTGATGAGCCGAAAAGCGAAGTTCCCGTCGTTGCCGCTGTTATTGCTGGTAAATAAAAATTTATTTTATTTAATATCTTCGGTTATAAGTTTTGATTAAAAAAAAGTTCATGATTTACTGATTCAATTGGGCCCGTATCATTTTGACACAAGTTTTTTCGTGCAACTTGTTATATTGTACTCCCGAAGTTGAATGTTATATTTTACTCCTACTAAAATTAAAGATTTTTAAGTTTTAATTATTCAATAATTGACCTTACTGGATTAATTAAGTCTTTTAATATTAATTTAATGTTTTAAAATCAATTATTTAATAAATAAGACTTAAAAATCTTTGATTTAAAAAGGAGTAAAATATAACATTCATCTTTGGGAGTACAATATAACAAGTTGCACGAAAAAATGTGTTTCAAAATGATACGGGCCCATTCAATTAGTTAAATTTTAACTATTTTTTCGTTATTTTTTAACTAATATAATTAGTCACATTTCACTAATTGCTGAAACAAAAAGTCAACCAAGATTTTACTAATAATTAGTCATTTTTAACTAATTCAAATTTAGAGAGTATGTTAAAATTAGGGAAATGGTCAGTTATTTTAGTATTAAATGAAATACGAAATTGTAACGAAATAAAATTTGAATGAATTCAATTTACTTAGAATCGAATAAAATTTTCATTAATATAAGTGTTTGTTTATAAAAATTAGGATTGGTTCAAATTTGAATTACTCTCTAATTCTGAATTAGTTTTAAAAAAAAACTAATTATTACTAAAATCGTGGCTGAGTTTTTATTTCAGCAATTAGAGAAAAATAACTAATTATTAGTTAAAAAATAAGAAAAGCAGGTGAAAATAATGCCATTCCTACTACTATTACTATGTACAAAAATTTACTAAATAAATTTTTGGAAGTCATATTTTAAACATTACTAAAAATGATTAATATTTGCAAGCTGAAAAATTAGTTTTAAGAACTCAAAAAAGGTCAGGAAAAGAGAAAAAAAAAATTAGTCTGAAAATTAGGGAAAAGTCAGGGAAAGTTGTAATAAAATATTTGTGGCAACCCTGAGAAATAAAACTAGAAATTAAATTTAAATTTCTTAAAACAAGAAACATTTTCATAAATTATATTAATTTATGGGGAAATATATACTATATAAATGTCAATAATTTATTTTTCATTGTAAAACATTTTTTATATAAAGGAATAATTTAAAAATGACAATTGGAGAAGTTATATTATAAAAATTGAAATTTAAATAAAAATTAAGAATCTCCATTATTTCTTCAAATTTAGGATAAAATGTATCCTTTATATAATTAAATTGATCCATTTTTTCTTATAGAATAATTCGTCCAAAGGACCTATGATTATAAAATAAAAATTGGAGAAGTTATAAACAAAAAACGAATTTCAAATGTCAAAAAAATGAAAAATCGTGAATTATAATAGATTTTTGGTCAATTATAGACTTTATATAGATCAATCGATTCGTTTTGAGATAAAAAATATGATTCTTTTATTTGTTAAGATGTATTTTCATTGTGAAAATAATTTTTGGCAAAAAACGATATTTTTTGGTGAAAAATAGTGCTTAAAAAAATTTGGTTGGTCTTCTATGAGGAAGCAAAAATACTTAAAATTTGACTAATTGAATTAGTAAACAGAATTATCCTAAAATATTAGATTTTTTGACATAACCTAAAAATGAATTTTACTAATAATTAGTTATTTGTTACTAAATGATTAGTAGGAATATAACTATTTGGATTTGTGACTGAGCTTTTGCTGTCAAATTAGTTATTTTTAACTAATGCAGATTTAGAGAGTAATTCTAATTTTAGAATTTAAATAATTAATTTTTTGTACTCCGGGAAAACATGAAAAACCTGAAAAAGTCAGGGAATATTCTCCTTAAATTTTAGAATTATTCTTAAATTTTTTTAATTATTTTGTTCCGTTGTCGATTAGTCTCGACAGCTTTCGAATTTTTTTTGTCAATTGTCAATTATTTTCCTCATTTCTCAAAGATTTTCGTCATTTTGTAATTTTTCTTTCAATTATCAATTATTTTCTTCACATTTCAATTTAATTTTCTAATAATTTCCTCCATTTTTAATTATTTTCTTCAATTTTTAATTATTTCAATTATCAACTATTTTTTTTTAATTTTAAATACAATTCTTTAATTATCTTCTTCAATTTACATTTATATTTTAAAATTTGTTCTATAATTTTTGTCTGTTTTTAATTGACAACTTAATATTCTCCTTCAGTTTTATAATTATTTTTTTATTTTTTCAATAATATTGTTCCACTATCTATTATTCTCGACATTTTTCGAACTTTTTTTACTTTTTTTTCAATTGTCAAATATTTTTCTTAATGTTTAATTATTTTAGTCATTTAGTAATTTTTCTTTTAATTATCAATTATTTTCTTACAATTTCAATTTAATTCTTTAATGTTCAATTTATTTCTTTAATTTGTAATATTTTCTCCAATTGTTCTCGTCATTTCTCAACTATTTCTTTTAATTATTAATTATTTTCCACGATTATTCTCTTAAAATGTAATAATTATTCTTTAATTTTTACAATTTTTTTGTCTACTAATCTAGTCATTTTTCGAATTTTGTTTACAATTGTCTATTATTTTCGTCATTTTTCAGATAGTTTCTTCAATTTTTCATTTATTCTCGTCATTTTTCAATTATTTCTTTCCACTTTTAATTTTTTCCGCAGTTTTCAATTATTTTCTACAAATTTTTTAATTTACAATTATTTTTCTTAAATTTTATATTTTTCTTTAATTTTTAAAATTATTTTGTTTTGTTGTCGATTATCCTCGACAGTTTTCTAATTTTTTTTTCATTTGTCAATTATTTTCCTAAACTTTTAATTCAATTCCTTAATCTTTAATTTAATTCTTCAAGTTTTCAATTATTCTCGTAATTTTTCAATTATTTCTTACAATTATTAATAATTTTCTTCAATTTTGAATTGTTTTCCGAAATTTTTCAATTATTTCCAACAATTTTTTCAATTTTCAGTTATTCTCTTAAAATTTGATAATTATTCTTTGATTTTTTCAATTTTTTTGTTCGGTTGTGTATTAAATATTAATTTAGCCTTTTTTTGAATTTGGTTTTTTAATTGTACATTATTTTCATCATTTTTCAGTTATTTTCATTATTTATTGCATTTGCAAAAATTTATAGTTTTAAATTACCACAACAGTGCCAAGTTTCTTAATGTTGCTTCTTATTTTATATTTGGTCATGGAATTTGAAATAAAAATGGTCTTAAAAATCTGGAAATGTCATGGAATTTTGAAATTTTGAAAACGTAGCAACCCTGTAATGGAAATTTTCATAGATAAAATTATTAATAAAGGGCTTGATTTTAGATAAAAAAAAAGATTGAAATTTGATAAACTGAAGTTTGAATTATTTGAATGTTAGATTAACCAAATTTTGAATTAAAGGAAATTTATTCATTTAAATTTAAATTGGTTTTTAAATTTGAATAAATTAACATATGAATAATTTGTAGTTTGGATCGTTTCAATTTCATTTGATTAGTTTTTGTGGGAAAAAGAGTTTTCTCTTTTTCAATTAGTAAAATGATTATGAATTAAAATGAGAATGAAATAAAATTCTATTTATGAATTTCTTTAATATAAGTTTTTACCAATAAAAATTAGGATTTTTTAAAGTTTGGTTAGATTATGAAGTTTAAACTGATTAAATTTGAGGTTGATTAATATTAGAATTAATTCAAATTAAAATCAATTATAACTTGTATAAATTCAATTCTGAATTGATTATTATTTTAACTGATTATATTAAATTAAGTTACGCCATTTTTTTTTAATAGGATATAATTATTAATATTGACTTTTTAAATTTTAGGCGCTGCAGCAGTGGCTGCAACAACAGCAGCCGTGTCAGTAGCGAAAAAGCCAGCAGCGACTCTGAAGTCTTCCACGACGAAGACAACGACGACGAAAGCTCCTACAAAACCGGCACCAACTTCGCCAATGAAAGCGAGCGCAACAGCACGAACGACTACGGCAGCGGCTAAAAAACCTGCCCCTGGAACGATATCGAGACCGAAACAATTGGATACTACCAAACAAGCTACGAATTCTGCCAACAAATTGTCAGCATTTAGAGCTGCACCTGTTCCAAAAACGAGTTCAACTGCTCCAAAAATCACGCCACGTCTTGCAGCTACTGCCTCGAAACCGAAAACACCACTTTCGTCTCCAAAACCAGCCTCGGCTGCTGGAGACAAGAAATCTGCTCTTAATGGTGACGTTAAATCATTAGCGAGCAAAACCACTGCACCGAAACCGACAACGAAACCCGCTAGTACCACAGCTACTAAAACAACCCTAGTCAAGTCTTCCTCGACCACTCGTACTTCCACTAATTCCGTTGCTACTGCAAAACCAAAACCAATTTCTGCTGTCACGAAAACTACTTCCACTGCACCAAAAACTGCCACGGCAACCACCAGGTAAGTGCATCTTTTATTATCAAAGTTAATTAGGGGTAATTTCATATACGAGTGAAGTTGAAGCCCCACTCACAAAATTTCGACTTTTTTTTAGAGTTCTGAGTTCTTTTAAATAAGTTCTAGAGTTCCTGATACTTTTCAGAAATAGTTCTAGCGATTAAATGCCTTAAAAATCGATTTTCCAAATGGGGGGCTAACTTCCTGCACCTTCACCCACTTTTTGAAAAATCAATTTTTGTTTTAGAGTTCTGAGTAGATTCACAAAGTGCGGTTCCAAGTGAAGTTTACGTTATTTTCAGGCAGGTTAACGGCGGGCAATGAAACTTTAGAATTTTATTATATTTATTATGACTAAAGTTTTACATAAATACTTAGGTCAAAATATTAATTAGTTTGCGAGAATTGAAATTTTGAAAAAAAATTAAAGTAGCAATATCTTCCGTTCTATCAGTAGTATCAACGTTTTCTTTTTTTTTTTTTTTTAAATGTTCAGAAAAATATAAGGAATACTTCTATTTTAGGGCAATTTTTTATAAGGTAACGGTACTAATACTCGATCTGTACCTATAGTCGATTAGTGATGATTTAATTAGACAAAATTTATTAATAGTTTTATTACATTAGCAAAAATAAATCTTGTAATATTCAAAGTAGTATTTGTCATCAATGTTATTAAACTATTAATTAATTTTATCCAATTAAATCATTACTGATCGACTATAGGTACTGATCGAGTATAGAAACCGTTACCTTAATTTTAATATTAAAAAAATTATTAAATAAAAATTATATAACTTTTAAGCGGCAAGAAAAAACTTAGTGACCCAAATGCTAAAAACGAACTTATCTGTGTTATTTTTAAGATTCCAAAAGAAATGAACTACACAGTTACTTTCTTGATATTTAATTTAAATAAATTATAAATGTAAATATAGGAGATTTCTGTTAGATGGAAACGCGTGCGCAATCATATTGATTTGTTTACAAACATATATCCCCAAAGTTTACATTTATAATTTATTAAAATTAAATATCAAGAAAGTAACTGTGTAGTTAATTTCTTTTAGAATCTTGAAAAGAACATGGGTAAGTTCGTTTTAGCATTTGGGTCATTGAATTTTATCTTGCTGCGTAAAAGTTATATAATTTTTATTAATAATTTTTTTAATATTAAAATTATATAAAAATTGCCCTAAAATACAAATATTCCTTATATTTTTCTGAACATTTAAAAAAAAAGAAAACGTTGATACTACTGATAGAACGGAAGATATCGCTATTTCAATTTTTTTTTCAACATTTTAATTATTTTTGACATTATTTAATTAGTTTCCGCTAATTTTAATTAATTTTTCAAATTTTTAATTAATGTCTACAAATTTTTAATTTTTAAACCATTTTTGTCAATTACTTTCGTCGTCTTTTAATTTTTTCATCAAATTTCATCAGCCCGTACACTGATGTTAAATAAATAAATTTCAATTATTTTTGTTATTATTCAATTATTTTTATCATTTTTCAATTATTTTCTACATATTTCTATTAGTTTTGACATTGGAAAATTATTACCATCAAATTTCAGTAATTTTTTTCAATCTTTTTTTTTTTATGGTCATGAATTTCTTAATTTATTACACAGCTTTTAATTTTTTTTCTATGAATTTCAATTATTTTCTTCAATAATTTTATTATTATGCATCAATAATTTTTAAATACTTTACTCCAATTGCCAATTATTTTTTATAAGTTTAATTTATTTTTTTCAAATTTCAATTCATTTTTTTTAATCTTTCATTATTTTAATTATTTACACCAGTTATCAATTATTCATGTCATTATTCAATTATTTATCTCAAATTTTTATTATATTTGTTATTTTTCATGTAGGTATTACCTTCAAATTTAAATTTTTTGTGATTTCTTAATTATTTTCTTTCGATTTCAATTATTTTTGTCATTTCTTGACTATTTTTTTCTTATTTTTAATTATTTTTGTCATTTTTTAATTGCTTTTTAAAATTTTCAATTAATTCTGAAATTTCTCAATTATTGTCAATATTTTCGACATTGTTTTATTACTTTCTCCAAATGTTATACTTAATTTCTTATATCTTTAAATTATTGTCATGAATTTTTTAATTTCTTCAATTTTCATTTGTTTTTGTCATATCTCAATTTCTTTTCAAAGTCTAATTATTTTTATCATTTTTCAAGTCTTTTCTTCCAATTTTTTATCTTTTACTTAATTTTTAATTATTTTTGCCATCTTTCAATTATTATTTGTCTCTAATTTTTATTATTTTTGTTATTTTTCATTTATTTACCTTCAAATTTAAATTTATTGTGATTTCTCATTTATTTTCTTACAATTTCTGTTATTTTGGTTATTTCTCGGCTATTTTTTCCTATTTGAAATTATCTTTGTCATTTTTTAATTGTTTTTTTTTTTTTCAAATTTTCAATTAATTTAGTCATTTCTCAATTATTATCAATATTTTCGACATTTTTTTATTATTTTCTCCAAATTTTACTAATTTTCTTATATCTTGAAATTATTGTCATGGATTCTTTAATTTATCACTTTAATTTACATTTAATTTTTTCATTTTTCTATTATTTTTGTCATTTGTCAATTGCTTTTTATTTTTAACTTTAATTATTTTTATCATTTTCCAAGAAATTTCTTAAAAATTCAATGTTTTTTGTGATTTTGCAATTATTTTGTCATTATTCAATTATTTTCTTTAAGCGTCAATTTTTATCTCCAATTTTTCAGTTATTGATTTCTAATTTTTATTTTAGTTTCTCCATTTTTCAATTATTTATGTAATTTTTTAAGTCTTTACTTCAAATCATACAGTTTTACATTATTTTAAATTAGTTTTATCATCTTTCATTTTTTTTCTTCGTGGTTCAATTATTTTTATCATTTCTCGACTATTTGTTCCATTTTTTGATTATTTTTGTAATTATCAATTGTTTTTTTTTTCATTTCAATTATTTTTATCATTTTTCAAGTATTTTCTTCAAAATTTAATTTTTTTTTGTGATTTTGCAATTATTTTGTCATTATTCAATTATTTTCTATAAGCGTCAATTTTTATCTGCAATTTTTCAGTTGTTGATTTCTAATTTTTAATTTATTTCTACATTTTTCAATTATTTATGTAATTTTTTAAGTCTTTACTTCAAATCATACAGTTTTACATTATTTTAAATTAGTTTTATCATATTTCATTTTTTTCTTCGTGGTTAAATTATTTTTGTCATTTCTCGACTATTTTTTTCATTTTTTGATTATTTTTTGTAATTTTCAGTTATTTTTGTCATTTCTCAATTGTTTTTTTTTTAAATATCAATTATTTTTATCATTTTCCAAGTATTGTCTTCAAGTTTCTATCTATTTTATGATTTTTCAATTATTTAATTATTTTCTTTAATCTTCAATTTTTTCCTCCATTATTTTTATTATATTGTGACATCAAATTTTTATTTTGTTTTTTCATTTTTCAATTATATTTTTCATGTTTCAAGTCTTTTCTTCAAATTTTTAATTTTGCACTTAATGAAGTTAATAAATTTTTGATTTTGAGTTTAGAAAAATTTGGTATAAGTGTTTTTTGTCGAACTATTCTGGGGAGAAACAGAACTCTGATCAGAAAAGTTTAAGTATACAAAATTTTTTTACATTAATTTTCGATTTTTAAAAAAATATTGTAACTTTTTTGAATTTATTGTTTTTTATGTATAGTGTATAAAAAACTCCAGAACTCTTTCTTGTTTGTTGTATTTCATCATAGAAAACATTTTTTAAAATAAATGGGGGTTTGGCAATTTTTTTGAAAAAAATTTTTTTACTGAAAATGGACAGAACTATTGCTAAAAAGTAACAGGAACTCCAGAACTATTGTAAATCTACTCAGAACTCTAAAAAAAAGTCAAAATTTTTTGAGTGGGTGGTCATCTTGACGCGCATATAATCCAGTCGTAAATTTATCAGAATTGCAATCTATTCAAGTTTTATTACATTCAAATTTCAGTCGATTCAAATTCACATTCTTTTGAGAATTATTCAGCTTTTAAGAAATCAGAAAAAAATAATAGTTTTCATACTTATTACTTTTAAAGATATTTTTATTCATTTCATACAAAATGTTTGATTCTGAAAATTAATTTCAATTATGATATATAATTTATTTATCTTTGTCAACTTTTTAAAATACCTCAAAAGTCCTCTATTTTTATCTACTTAGTACCCTATTTCTCCTAAAATATTCTTGATTGTTACTGTGAAGCCTGTTTTTACAAAAACTAAAAATAATTATACAAATTTGATTTTATTCTCTTTTCTTTTTTTAGGCCGAAAACGGCACCAGCGTCAACTGGATTATCAGTGGGAGCAGTAAAGTCACGTGTCTTGGCACCAAAATCACCAGTGATCGACAAACAAATCAAAGAAACAGCAAATAAGCAGATTTCTTCTCGTGTTAGTTCTGCACCTTTGAAATCGAGCCGCTCTTCGACGACGGCCCAGACAACAACAACAATGACAGTAAAACGCACCACAACTGTCAAAAGTTCTGCATTAACTTCTCCAACCAAAAAGTCTGCTCCTCTAACGAAAACAACAACAACAACTTCCACCAAGTCCACAGTGACGAAAGCCAGTGGAAAAATAATAGTAAAGAGCAAGCCCCTTGAAAATGGCAACTGCGAGCCGAAAAAAATCGAAACTGTCACAAATCTCGAGGAAGATGTACCTAAAAAAGATATCTCGCCAATTGCACCTCCCACTGACAACCAACTCATAACCTCGGAATGAACGAGGTTACATTAAACTCGCGAATTCGATACAGTTTATAATACTGGCTTCTATTGTACGTTGCACCAATAGGTTGTTTTATAAGTTTTAAATCCGACATCCGATCGGCGGCTCTTCGACCACGTTTCTTAAATCGTTCCTCTTAAATCACTATACAAATTTCTCGTTTTTGTCCGGTTGTTTTTTTTTTTTTTCATTTTTATTACTCTGTTTTATACTTTTTATTCTGTCTTTTCTTTCTCTTGTCGTCTTTTTTCTTTTCCTTTAATTATGTTCTGTTCTTTTTTTTTTTCTTCTTTTCGTCTTGTTTGTTATTCGTCACTCGAATTTTAAATTGCTTTTTAAATCACATATCTTCCAGAAAGGAAATCAATTTTAATACCAACTTTTTTATCACAACTGACACAAATTTTGATAAGAAAATAATAATAATACTAAATAAACCTATTTTCCTCTCGGATATTTTTATAAACTTTCTCGAGAAGTTTTTTACAGCATAAGATTTCGGGAATGAGCTTGAAGGGTGTGCCTGATCCGCAGTAGGAACTAAAATAAAGCGAAGTTTTTAATCTACTTACGTATGATAAACGAATAATATATAGATATTGAAAGTTATATATTTACCTATTTGAACGTACCGCATTATTGCTTAACTGCTTCGGTGTGCTGTGAAGTCGCATTGAAACTTAAAAAAAAAAAAGAAAAAAAAAAGGATAAAAGAGAGAGAAAGCTTGACTTCTGTTGTGTAAATAAGCAGTTAGATGGTGAAGATTATTTGTAGCTCGAAGAGCGTAAAGTCGCGTGGTGCTCGTCACGGCCTTGCATGTGTCGTTGAGACTAAATACCGGGCGCGATTGTTACTGTTTTTTAATCGTGGCTAACCCAAGCCATTTAGAAATTTTTGAGAAGAGCTCGCTTGTTTCTGCTGAGAAAGGATTACGATTTTGTTGATTAAGCGTATGGAATTGCTCTTATAGGAAAAAAAACCTTCTCTAAGCAATAAGAACCTTAAAATTACTCACTCAATTCACTCGAATCATAAACGATTTCTTTCATGCGTAAAATATTCAATTGAAAAAATGCCTCTTGTTAATTTTTCATGGGCCTCTTATCGTCGAGAGAAGGTGAACATTTTTTATATTTTTTAATTTTATATGTGCATTATATAATTCATAATTATTCATCGTACATTGTAGACCTATTTATTTTGTTTGTTCCTATCCGAAAAAGTTGAGTATAAACCAACGAAATCGTCACCGACTTACTTGTACTATCGTCTATATGTACAGCACCCTTATGATTTAATGTGATACCTTATTATTAAAAAAAAATTCGACAGTATAAAAAATAAAGTTTATTAAAAAAAAAAAGTAAAAAAAAAAGAAGATAGTGGTGTTACTTCGCACTTATTACAATTTTTTAGAAATTAAAAGACAATTCGAAAAAGTTACGTTTCAATTTAATTTAATATACTATAATTTACCAAAATTTAAACAAAAGTGTTCAAAATCTAATTAATTGATTCTTAAAGAAAAAAAAATGTAATTACTATTGATTTCAATAAATTTTGAAAGATACAGTTTTACAACGAGTTATACAATTTTTAGTGAAAGGATTTCATAGTTTTACAAAAATAATTAAAGTTTTTTCTTTGAATTCAGTGATGAATAATAGAGAATTTTTGAAATATAGTTGCGTTTCTTTTTTAAAAATTTTTTGCAATATTTTGTTTACAAAATCATGAATGCAAAAAATTGGTTTTTAAAAAATAAGTTGAAATTAAAATTAATGGAAATTTATAATTTACTTTATGCAATTACTTTTTGCATTACGAAAATAAAGCGAACTTATTGAAATTAACAGTTTTACAATTAGTATAAATTCCCAATATTGTTTTTCCTTCTATTTGTGGCGCATGATTATTCCCCAAATTTCAATCTTCTAATTTTCATACATCGAAATCTTTATTTCCGACTTGCTAATATATATTTAAGGAGTTTCTCACCATTTACATAACCTCAATCTAGAAAGTTGTTTTTTACCCAAAATAGAAATATTATTCAGATTAATTTCAACAAATTTTGAAAGATCCAGTTGTATATTTTTTAGAAAAAAATAGGTTGAGCTAAAAAAAATTAATAAAAACTGCAATTTTCATCCAATTATGACTAATAATATTAGCTCATTTTTCTCGTTGAAACATTAACTACAATTTAATTTGTTAGATTTTCTTAAATAATATTCCGTTTGAAAAATACTTAAAGAACAAATTTTATTTGTTTAATAACTTTCAAACAAAGTATTTAACAAAACCTGACGAATAAAATTGCAGAGAATGTTTCTACGAGAAAAATGAGTTATTATAGTAAAAATTAGATGAAAATTGCAGATTTTAACCAGATTTAAAAAAATCATAAAATGTTAAGTAATTTTTATTTGACAACAAATTTTAGGTAAATCTAATTTTTTCTAGAGAATGAACAACTGGATCTTTCAAAATTTGGTGAAATTAATTTTAATAACAGTTTTATTTGATGGGAAAAGACATTTTTTAATTTGAATTCGATTTACCATTTAATATAATATTTATTTATTCGAATTATAATTCAATTTAATTTCTAAATAATATAGAATTGTTTTTTGGCATAATTTTTATTTAATCGAAAAAATATTTATGCTTAATTTTTTTCCCTAATATAAAATATAATGTCACTTATCATAATTATTATTCTTCCGAAAAGTTACATAAACTAATATTATTGTTTGTACTAAACGTACATTAACATAATTTCTATATTTAAAATAGTTATATTCGAAAATTCATTTAAAATAAATACTCTTTACTATAATTTTTACTTTTCGACTAATCACAATTGTCAAATTTCAACTATGTACATAACCTAAATATCACTATTACTATAATTATTATTTATATACCTTAAATACTCATTGCGGCATTTGACATAATTTTTAATATCTTACATTTCATTTGGTCGATACATTACATGACAAAAAAAATTTAGTTTATGTGACTTTTCGGGAAAACAATAATCATTATAAATGACGATTAAAAGGAAACAAAATTAGGATAAATAATTTGTCGGCTAAATAAAAATTATGCCAAAAACCAATTTTGGAAATTAGATTCAATTTCAATTATAATTCGAATAAATAAAAATTATATTAAATGATAATTCAAATTATAAAATCTATGTCAAATGTTATTGTAATGTATTTATAAAATCGTGATAAGTTTCTAAATATTTTTCTAATTGTTCATAATTTAAAAACTTATTTTAAATTTTTAAAATTTTCAAAAACATTTATTTATCAAATTTTTTAACTTTTCCTTATTTTTTCAGACCTTTCTGTCTTTCTACTTCAAGTTTCTTTACTTTTTTGTTGATTTTTTCCATTTTCTTTTTTTCAGGTTTTTTTACAGTTCTTCCATCCATTTTCTCAAATTTTAATTTATTAAAAAGATCGTTTAATTGCTAAAATCGGTGAAATATAAATAATTTCACCAATTAAAAATACCTTTTAATAAAATCTACTTTACGTAAATTCAATTAATATATAAATTTTGTTACATAGAAATATAAATTTAAGAATTTGTAAAAACCTGAACTTTTTGGTATAAAAATTCGGTTGAAAAGATTATCAATTTCTAAATTTTAGAAATTTACTGACATGACAAAGAAATTTTTATAATTTCCTTTTTTTCATTTACAAAAGTTTAAATGTTTTTCAAGAAAAGAATCCAAGCTTATTGCGGTCTGAGAACCGGAAAACCAATTTTAATGCTTTTTTCAAATTTTGAAATTAAAAAAAAATTAATTTGTTGAAAGTAAATTCCAAGGAAGTCGACCTTAAATCTTAATATTTTACAAGATGTGAATTTTCAAGTCTGGTCATATCTTTTTACTAAAAACTATCTTTTTATAACCAGGTGATGAAATAAATATTCATAAACAATTACAAATATTTGGTTTTAATTTACAGTTAAAAATGAAATAAATTCCTTGTTGGAAGAAATAGAAATTTCAAAATTCAGGATGTAATTTAAAAAATTGAACTAGTTTTGTTAAAAGTTTATTTTAAAGTTGATTTAGAATTGTAAGGTTGCCTAAAGTTCTAGAAGTTTTACACTCGTTTGTAGTAACGTGTAGCCTTGACTCCAGACTGGATATCCGATAAATGCTGAAAAATAATTTTTTTTATTTTTAGATAATTTGTTTCTTTAGATTTTTATTTAATTAACATTTTCAAGAAGTTTGTTTTTAATTTTTTAAAATTTAACTGAAAGTTTTTTGGATTTTATAATTTCTAATTGTGCATCTAGTTTTTAAAAAGCTAAATTATTATTTATATTATTATTATTATTTTTTTTTTTTTTAAATTAAAATAAAACTTACAACTGTAATGCCATTGTCTGTAAATTCGTAAACTCGGACGGATTTGTTGCCATTTGGAAGTTCGGTTTCAGTTGAAAATTTATCGCCATCTTGCGTCGTTACACTCTGCAAATTATTCATAAAATTTTTATGTGAATATAATTTTCAAATTATTGAAACAAGCACTTAAAATTACGTCAACATTATTTCCACTCATAAAAAGAAAAAATAAATAAATAATTATAGACAGTCATTATTATAAGATTCAGAGATAATTCTGAAAACTGAAAAGTTGAGATCACATTTTTTCAAGTGAAGCAGTAATTTTTCTAACTAATAATTACCCATTTTTTAAAGTTAATAATGTAGTGAGTAATCTTGATGTTTCAGTACTCATATTTATTTTTTAGTTTAGAATTATGTAAAACTATTTTAAAATATATTTTCACAGATTTGTACAGTTTTTTACAATTTTTTTTTTTATATATTTCGAAACTTTTTGTTACATTTTTAGATAATTACTTTGCATATTATCAGTGGAAAAATTCAACTTATTTTATTTTTGTCTCATTTCACTTTTACGATTTAATGTAAAAATTGGACATTTTTTCACAACGTTAAAAATTCTTTTTCTTTCAATTTATTTATTATAACCCTTCTTTTTTGCTTAAAATAATTATATTCAAACTGTTTTAAATGCTTAAAATTTAAAAGCCCAAAAGCCAATATTCGGAACATTTTAAAATTTAAGAGTTAAAAAATATATTCTTCAATTTGGGTGTTTTAGAATTTAAATATTTTGAGAATAATGTTAGATATTAAAATTCGGATGTACCAAAATTTAATTACTTATAAAATTCAAAAGCCACAAGAATTGAAAATTTTAAAAATGTGAGAATTTTGAAGTCTACAGTACTTTTAAATTGAGAAATTTAAATTCTTTAAAGTTTAAAATTCATAAACTGGAATATTTTACATTTACTTAAAATTTGTATTTTAAAAATCTTTAAGATTTAAATTTTCAATCTTATCAATGATGACCAATGACAAATTAAAATGTGCGATAAATTCAGTACTTTCAACTTCAATACGTCCAAATTTTGGCGAACCCAAATTAAAATAAATACAACTTTCAAAATTTATAATTTTAAAGGTTTTAAATTTTTTTTTAATTATACAACGTTAAATATCAAATTTTTGTAACTTTTATATTTCCAGACGTCAAATTATTTCAGTTTTTAAACTTAAAATTTTTTTTAATTCTCAAACCTTTTAGTTTACACACCCATTTTGAAAATTCGATTCATTTTAATTTTGATTGTATTAAAATTTGTACGCAGTAAAGTATTTAAATTTCCACAAAATTAAATTTGAATAAACTTGAAAATTCTCAAATTTTGCATTATTGATAAATTACTCGTTATTTTCATTTAAATATTTTCTTGTAAGTTTATTTACCTTCATCGTAACTCCATGAGGCATCGTCTCATCATAAGGTACTCCAAGTTGGAAGGTGGTTGTCGTAGATTTTCCCTCATTTGTGACAATGATGACAAAATCATCGCCGTTTTTCTGGACCTCAAGAAGTGGCTTGCTGTTGGCAAAAACTGCGGCTTTCTCGGCCTGTTCTGGTCCAACCATCGACTTCAAATAATCTTCAAAGCCCTCGCTTCTCTCATGTTCGTACTTTCCAACAATCTGCACCATTTTCTCTTTAACAAACTTTAAAGGTGAATAAAAAAATTATATATTAACCGAACTCTTCACTTGTTTTCGATTTTGGGGCGCAACGAGATCTACGACTCTTGGAGTGATATCCGGCTTTTATAAGCTTCAGCAGCGCCCGATTATGCAATGTTGAAGCTCCAAGTCTGCAGAGGAGGCTGATCCTCAGATTAAAACTCATCGGTTAAAGAGGGAGTAGACCCTGGCCCCCACACAGTCCCAGACATCCAATCTCCGTTGATTTATCTGACGCATTCATTGCGAATCATCGACAATTGTGTGAGTGAAAAAAAAAAAAACTGAAAATCTCAAGAGGAAGACTTTTCATATAATGAAGACAATGGCACTCAAAAATTATAATCAAGTGACGAGACTTCTGCTTCCCAGAAGTCCAATAATTCAATTTGAAAGAAATTATTCGCACGAGAATTATATTCATATTGGGAATTTGTTTAAAAAGCACCAATATAATAAATAAATTTAAAGCTGTCTAAGAAGAGGTTCAATTTAATCCGTCTGACTCCGTTTCAAACTCTACACTGTGTCATCAGTTCAAGTGAAAATGATTTTTAGAATTCCTTTTGAATTGCTCTCTTTTCGTGACGATGAATTGATTATTATATTATTGATTCTTTTTAATTTTTAGTAATTACAATTTTCTGTTTATTTAATTAGCAAATTTTAGGTTATCTTTTCTATAAACAAATTTTTTTATTTAAATTGATCGAATTTTCCGATTGGGTGTCTGAAAGAGAATTACTAAAAAGTAAAAAATATATCTAGATACTGAAATTTGAATCATTTCACTTCAATTTCATTTCACATCCACTTCCTGTACTCTTTTCACTTTACTTCAATATTTTTTCAAGTCCATTTCACTCCTCTTTCAATTCCACTTCCATTCTATTTCAAGTTCATTTCACTTCCATTTCAAGTCCACTTCACTTCTACTTCAAATTCATTTCACTTCCATTTCAATTTTATTTTGAGACCACTTCCGGTACACTTTCACTTCAAATCCACTTTACTTTAATTTCAGGGTTGCCACAAAAACATGATTTGAAAATTCCATAACTTTTCCATGAAAAAATATTTTTTTCAAGGTCAAAAATAATGTTTTTTAAAATTTATTTGATGTAATATTTTTAATTTTGAGATTAATGTAGATCAACAATTTCGTACTAAAAACGCAAAAAGAAATAATATATACATATATATTATTTTTCATCAAATTCCATGACAAAATACAAAATTCTAATAGAAACTTTGCATTGTTGTTAGTCTTTGAAAACTATAAATTTTTGCAAATTCAATAAATAATGAAAATTACGAGAATAATTACAAAATTGAAGAAAATATCATAGGCAACTGAAAAAAATAATTAAAAAATTAAACAAGAAATATTAAATTAAGAAATTAAGAAACAAGAAAAATTAAGAAAATTATAGGAATAATTGTTATAAAAAATTATTAATTGAACAACCGAATTGAAAATCGAAAAAAATTGAAAATTGAAGAATGGAATTTAAAAAATATAATCTAAAATTGAAAAAAGGAATTAAAAAAGCTGAGAATAATTCAATATAGAAGAAAATAAATTGAAAACTGAAGAATGGAACTGAAATTTGAAGAAAAGAATAATAAAATGAAGAAAGAAATTCAAAATTTAAGAATTAAATTCAAATTTGAAAAAATAATTGATAATTAAAAAGAGGTGAGGAATATTGAAAATTGAATAAAATAATTGAAAATTTAAGACTGCATTTTCAAATTAAAAATACTAACTGAGAAGTGAAGAAAATAATTAAAACTTGAAGAATTAAATGAAAGATTAAGGAATTACATTAAAATTTTTAAAAATAATTGACAAATGAAAAAAAATGAGAAAACTATCGAGAATAATCGATAAGAGACTAAAATAATTTTTAAAATTGTAGGATAATAATAAAATTTAAGAAAAATAATTCCACATTGAATTTGTAGAAAATAATTGAAAATTTCGGAAACCCTAAAACCCCTTTTTTTCACAAAAGTATATTTAAAGTCAATTTTAAATTATTTTCAATCTTTTCTGAATTTATATTATTTTTTCAATCTTCAATTATTTCTATCATTTTTAAATTATTTTCTCCAATTTGTCATTCATAAAATTATTTTTCAATGAATTTTCTGAATTTTCAATCCTTCATCTCAGATTCCAATTCTTTTCTTCAATTTACAATTATGTTTATCATTATTTCTTAATTTTTTCCTACCATTCATACTTATTTGTATTATTATTTGACTAATTTCACAAACTGTCAATTATTTTCATCAAATTTCAAATATTTTATTCAAATTAAAATATTTTTTTCAATTTATTAAATATTTTTATTATTTTTCAATTAATTTCCAAAATTTGCAATTATTTTTTTTACATTCTAATTTTTTTTATTATTTTTTCATTTTGTTTATCATTTTTCAGTTATTTTATTAAATTTTAGCAAAGTTTTGTAAAATTATCACTTATTTTTCATAAAGTTTATTTATTTTCTTAAACTTTCAATTATTTCTATAAGTTTGAACATATTTTCTCCAATTTTTAGTTTTGAAAAGTATTTCTTCATACACTTTCTACATTTTTTATTTATTTATCTCAAATTTCTCGATTGTTTTCTTCAATTCTGAAATATTTTCTAGATTTTTAATTACTGTCTTCAATTTTCAATTATTTCTATAATTTTGCAGTTTTTTTCTCGAAATTATAAATGTTTCAATTATGTTTTAACTGATTTACTAAACCTTCAATTATTTCAAATTTCAATTAATTAAAAAAATTGTTAATAAATTTTAGAATTTTTCAATTATTTTTTTCAAATTTACAATTACTTTCGGTGTTTTGTGATTAATTTCCTAAATTTTCAATTATTTATCTGAAATTTCAATTATTTTGAAAAATGTATCATTATTTTTGCTATTTTTCAATTATTTCTTTTAATTTGAAATATATTCTGTAATTTTTCAAAATTATTCTTCTCAAATCTCGGTTATTTTCTTTAATTTCCAAATATTTTCTTATAATTTTTGTCTTCAATTTTCAATTATTTCTATAATTTTGCAATTTTTTTTCTTCAATTTTTAAAATTATTTTCAGTTTGATTTATTTATAATCTTCGTTTATTAATCATAAATATCAAATTATTAGTTTTCAATGTTTAATTTGTTTTATAACCTTCGCATTGATTTCTTCGATTTTAAATTACTTTAATCATTATTTAATTAATTTCTTAAATTTTCAATTATTTTTCTCAACTCTCGATTGTTTTCATTAATTTTAATTTTTTTCCAATTCTCATCATTTTTAAATTAATTTTTCAAATTTCAATATCAATTTTCAATCATTTTCTGAATTTTCAGTTGTTTTAATTATTTTGCAATTATAGAAACAATTTTTAATGTTTTAAATTGATTTATTAAATCTTCAATTATTATATTTATCTCAAATCTGAACTCTTTCTTTTAATTTTGATTAGTTTTAAAATCTTTTTTCATTCATTTTTTTCAATTTTTAATTATGTTCATTATTTTTTAATTAATTACCTAAATTTTCAATTTTTTTTTTTATAATTTACCATTATTCTTATATTATTTTAATTATTTCTGAAGTTCTGCATTCATTTTCTATAATTTTGTATTATTATTTATCAGTTTAAAATTACTTTCCACAATTTGTAGTTATTTTCCTTCTTCTTTTTTTATTAATTTGAAAATTCTGTAATTATATTTTTTTTATCCTACAACTTTGTAATTTTGTCCTACCCAAATAAAATCGAGGTTCTACTGTATATAATTAATTTATTTTTATTCATAAAATTTTTAAAGTAGGTACCCTAAAAGTTCCCTATTTTCGTATATTCTGTCCCCTATTTCCCCTAAAATATTCATCATTGTCACTGTGAAGCCTGCAACCCTGAATTTTATTTCAAGTCCATTTAACTTGTATTTCAATTACACTTCAATTCTTTTTCAAGTCCACTTCAATTTCATTACACTTCAATTTTATTTTTAAGTCCACTTCCGATTCACTTCCACTTCAAATCCACTTTACTTCAATTTTATTTCAAGACCATTTAACTTCCATTTCAATTCTACTTCAATTCTATTTTAAGTTCATTTCACTTCTATTTCAATTTTACTTTACTGTCGCTTGAATTGCATTACACTTCCAATCCAATGCCACTTCATTTCCACTTCACTTTTAATTTAATTTCTATTCCATTTCAATTTCACTTTAAGTCCATTTTACTTCCTCTTCCATCTCAAATGCACAGCTATTGTATATAAATTTCTGATGGACGTATTAAAAAAAAAAAATAACTAGCAATAGTAAGAAATCTATATTATATTGATGAAAATTACCAGAGTGCTTTGAAAATTTACTTGAAAATGTATCAAAATTACTAGAAAGTGAAATAATATTTAGAAGTTGATTTAAAATGACTAAAAAAATGTTGAAATGAGGTTAGGGCAAAATATATATATGTTATGGCACCCTAAGAAAGTGGGCGCTTTTTGTTTTTTTCGTTGGAATGTGAGAAGAAATGTTTCAAGTTAAACGATCGGGGGAGTGAACTTAAAAAATTCTCTTGAGACATGAGTGCAGAATTTGAAAATGTGTGAGTGGCCTTGAATTGAAAGTTAATTGTCAATGATGACTATACATCAAAGCCCTAGATGATCGAGTCACGTGATCTCCATTTTATATGGGATGAATGAGCTTATTTCCATTAAGAATATGCAGACCCTTATGTACATACAGGGATTTGATTGAATTAGGGTTCTTTTGTAGTATAAGTATAGGATGTGAATATATCTCCGTATCCGCACAATCACTCAGTAAAGACAACTCAAGATTTTTTTTTTTTTTTTTATCAAATTATTATAGAGACAAACAAAGAAACAAATTATTTCATTTTTTCTTTGGAATTTAATTTTATCACGAGACTATTCGAATTAGCAATTTTTTACTAATTGTGATTTTCAGAGTATATTAATGTAAGGAATAAAAATAATATAATTGTTCGAAACTTATTACACTTTAGTACTAAAAAAACGTTATCTTTGTGAGAGATTTATATTTTCTTCCCCAAGGATTTGTGCAAAAGTTGAAATTGCCTGTAATTAAATTAATTATTAGTTTCATATTTTATTGTTATAATGTGACTCTGACAATTACTTTGATTTTTTTTAATATTTCAGTTTTTTCTAATAAGCATAAAATTGTCGGAAACAATGTAATTTACGATTTAAAAAATATAAATGCGAGACTAAGTAGAAAATTTCTCACACTAATACCCGCATAGGGGATGATTTAAATTTATCAATATAGATTCTTTAGACAAAATTAAAATTTGAATACGATAATTTTAAAAAAACATAAAAAGTTAAATATTGAAAATCATGAGAAAATGTTTTATTTACATGCATTTTCAATTTAATTATATAATATTATAATAATTTTTTAATTTGAAATATAGGAAAGATGTTTTTAAAAATCTGAAACATTGGGGAAAAATAAATATAAATTACAAAAAATATGGAAATTTTTTTTAATTGAATACAATCATAAAAAATCGGTGAAAATTTACAAAATATTAAGAAAATGAAAATGTAAAAAATAAGTAACAAGTCTAAAGAGAAAATGAAAAAAATTCATTAAAAATACAAAAAGGTCAGGAAATTATTTACAAAAGGGAGAAAATTAAAAAAGAAACTTTGAAACTAACAAGAGAATTATAAAATATCAGAAAATTAAAATAAAAAACACAAAAGCTTAAATTTAAAAAAAAAGTCAAGAAACTATGAGATAATTTACGAATAATGGAAATATTAAAATTATTTATGAAACAAAAAGTTCTTGAAAATGAAAACATTTACAAAAAGTGCGAAGACAAATAAAAAAGAAAAAAACAGTAAATTTTTATACATAAAATTAAATATTTTAAAAATAACTACAAAAATAAGGAAGCTCTGGAAAATCTAAAAAACATTAAGAAAATAAGAGAAATTATTTATAAAAAGGAAAGAATTAAAAAAAGGAAATAATTTTGGAAAAAACGAGGAAATATTAGAAAATTGAAGAAAAAATAAAATAAATTTACCAAACAATAGAACATTTAAATTTAAAACATCAAAATCACTCAAGAATAAAACAAATGTCAAAAGATGAAAAAATAATTTTTTTTCAAAAATACCCTTTAAAAACAATCAGAAAATTATGAAAAAATAAAATTTATTTTGAAAATGAGAATATTTCAGTAAATATTTTTAAAAAATTTGGAAGAAAAGACTATTTAAATTTTTTGTAAGTTTCGAAAAAATATCCTAAAAACGTGATTTTAAAAAAAATTATATGGCTAAAAAAAAGGCATTATTTACAAGAATCAGTAAATTTAGAAACTATTAATATAACGTTGAAAATATCTTCAAATATTCAAGATTTTGAAAAATACGAAGAAACTTAGTTCTCAAAAAGAAAATCAAGAAAAATGAAAAAATCTTAATTACACAAAAATGGAAAAATTGCCAAAAAATAACGATAGGTACTAAAAAAAAAAAAATATAAAAAGTAAAAATATTTTATGAAATGAAAAGATTTACAAAATCATTTTTAAAAATTATGGAAAAACGTGGAAATTTTGCTAAATGGTATAAAAAAAATGTTTTGCGTAAAATTGAGCAAATTAAACGAACACTTTATTTTATCTAATTTCTTAATAAATGAATTTAATTCAATATTTTTTAAGATTGTTAATAATTTTATTATCAAAATTTTTAAAGATTTTAACATTTTAAGGAATTATTGATATAAAATTAATTTTTTTAATTTTTTTAGTTTAATTAAAATAATAAAATAAAAAAAATTTTAGTACCTAAATTTTAAGAAAAAAATTAAATATTAATCTAAAAACAAAAAAATAATAATTTTTAAAAAATGAGATACAAATTTTTGTAAAATTTAGAGAAAAAATACTAAACTTTTTTTGAGAAAATAATTTTGAAAAAAATTAAACAATTTAAAAAAAAAGAATATTTAAAGGATTATTTAAAGGACTATTTAAAATTTGTTTCTTATTTTTCGTTTATAAGTTAGACAACTATTTTTGTTTTGTTATTTTGTAAATTTATGAATATCATTTTTTAGAATAAATTTAAATACCCTACATCTGATTTTCAGCATCCGAATGATAAATTCTCTAAAAAACAAAGAAAAAAAAAATTAAAGAATTTTGAGATCAAGAAACGTTTGAAAGAAACGAAAAAAACAGTAAGAAGAACTATATATTTCTGAATCACAAAAATCTGTCATTTTTATCCAATTATAAATTTTAATGATTTATTTTGTTTAGAATTAAACCTGTGAAAATAATTTAATTAACTTTTGTTCCGTTAAATTATTCTTTTATTTAAAATACAATTTTGTTAGCTAGTTTTAATAGAACAAAAAAATTAAATTACTTTCGGAGAGAAAATAAAATTTTCCAGAAATAATTTTTTTTTTCTTGCATTCTCGTCACGAAGAAAGTTATCAACTGTAATTTTAAAATCTTTTGATCATAAATTTGATTATAATATAAGATAGTTAATTGCACGTGTAATTTCTTATCACGGTTACGTAAAAAAGTACAAAAGAGCTTGGACTTTATATTTCTCGTTAAAAAAGAAAAGTGTACGATTAAATTTCGAAAAGAAGAAACAGTAGTTTATCAAATACAATTGTAAAATTGAATAAAATCTTCCATTGCATCTCTTTAATCTAAGACCTAAGTCAACCAATCACGTCTGATTGCCTTAATTCACTAATTCTTCATACTAATTAACCAGTTAAAAATAATAACTAGTTGAATTAGTCACTGGAATCGGCATTTGAATTGCAGCATCAAATTGAAATCGAAAAAATATAAAAGGGAGAAGAATGTCTTTTAATTAAAAGATACAAAGGAAAATAATTTTTTAATTAGAAAAATAAACAAACGAAATTCAAATTTTAAAAAGGATTTTGTTAATAAAGTACTTTTTAAACAATTTTTCTTTATTATTCCACTTTTTTGTAAAAATGTAATTTAAAAATGAAAGGGAATTTCTGGAAATCTAATTAAAAAACATTTTCGTAGTATTGAAACTAAAAAAAAAGTTTAACAGAATTTTAAATATCAATTGATATAAAACGTGAATTTGATAAATGTCTGTAAATCATTTAAATTAAAAGAATTTTTTGTGTTTGCTTTACTTTATTCGTTCTGTGACGAAGATAAAGAATCATAAATAAAATAAAACTAGCCTGACATTTTTCTTGAAATAGAAGGTCTAAACTGTGATAAAACTGTTTAGTTTTCTTGTTTGTTTAACGCCATTTTCTAAATTCGGCACTTTTTTCATAAATTATAATTTATTTTTTACGAGATAAAATATTACAAAATTTTTTTTAATACTGAGAATCAAAATTCCTAATTTGATAATTATAAAAAATTATTAATTACAACTGTGTGCAATCTAATAATAACTTTAAAAAAATAACTGCGAATACTTTTCAGCAGATGTTACGGATTAAAAATCAATTAAATTCCTTGACGCAATAATAATCCGAAATTCTTAAAAAATTCCAATTCGATTGCTCCTTTTTATTCTTGTTTTAAATTCTAATAAGTTAAACAAAAAATTCAACTTTTTTCAAAATAACTAAAAAGTTCTTGAAAAGATAAAAACTGAACATTGGAATTGTCAAAAGAAAAAGTTATTAATAGAATAAATTGATATCTTCCTTCTGGGTTCATTTACTTCTGATTATGCAAGTGATTACGAAATCGTAAAAAATAAAACTCAATTTTTTCAATCATTTAAAAATTATTCTATTTTAATATTAAAATTTGTAACATTTCATTATACACAAATGTGAATGAAAATAAAATGATAAAAACACATTTTATACAATAATAAAACAGTTTTATTAGGGACTGTCATCAGAAACATTATCTGATAAAACTCTTTTGACAATCTCATTTACATCCTTTGGATAAAAGACCTACATTCAAAATGACTTTCACATCTTACAATTCTAAACCCGTGCAAATTTGGTGTGCGCAAATCTCATTATTAAATAATAAATTTATTGGATTAAAAGGACTGTATTTAGAAAACTTTCTGTTTTCAAACACAAACACATAATCCAAATATTCGATTCTAACTTTGTATAAATAAAACAATAAATAATTGTTAATTCTATGAGAATAATTTACCTAATTATATAGCAGTTCTCGCAATTCACAGCAAATTCGACTTAGAATAAAATGCAAATCTCCAAACGCCACATAATACAATATACAATTTAATGTGAAATTTTAAAATTCTTCTCAAACTCCTAATACTAAATTCCCGTTGAATTTTAGTCTTTTGTTTACAATTTTAGTAGTCTAAGTTTTTTTTTTTTAAAGTTTAAAACAGTCAAACGTTAAGAAAGTGTAAAATACGAAAACATGAGAAAAAATGAAAAAGAAAAGAAAATAGAAAAAAAATTAAATAAAAGCGAGAAAATCAAACAATTTTTCGAATTAAAAACGAAAGTAGTTAAAACTATTTTAAAAAATGAATTTATAAAACTAGTTTTCAATCGCTTGCTTAAATTAGATGAACACTATTGTGATAAAATATAATTAATTATGTTTTTAAGTACACAGTACCTCAAAATCGCAAATTTCTCTATAATTTACAAAGACAAAATAGAAGAGGTATGAACGCTCCTATAGCAATAAAAACAGGTAACATTATTGAAGATTCGTCTGCAGAATAAGGATCCGGAGTTCGAGGACCACTTGTGTGTCTGGTTCGTACAATAGATTCCTCTTCATCCTCTTGTATTTCTTCTTCCTCCTCGGGTTCTTGAGGAATTGGTCCTAATTGAGGAGCGTCTGAAAATTTAAAAAAAATTATTAATTATTCAATAATTCCTTCAATAAAATATAATTACCAAAGCAAAATTCTTATTTCTCAAACTATAGATAAAAAGAGAATGTAGATTTTCACTAAAGGGAACATTTTTCAAAAAAAGAAGAAATTTTAAACAACCAAGAGATAAAATATTACACTCAGAAAAGAGAAAGAGTTTATCTTTGTAAAGCAGAAAGAATTAACTCAAAAAACTAACAATATTAAATTGTAGGTGAGAAAATTAATAAGATTTAGATAAAATGAAAAAATGAATTAAAAAAAGACGAGAAAAATTATTAAAAGATATTAGATCTTTTATTTAATTTATTTATATAAAAGTCTCATTAGAAAGTTTATGATAAAATTTACAAGGAAGTAACACAGTTTTACTGTAAATAATAATTATTATAATCTAAAATATATAAAACAAACTTTAAATAAAAATAACAAAATCTTAAAAGAAAACTTTAAATTTAGGAAAAAGTCTCAACTAAAAGATTTGTTTAACACTAGAAACATTAGAATCCAGATTATCCAGATTAACTACAAAAACAAAACAAAAAATTTGTTTAAAAAATTTATACATCAAAAAAACTATGAGAAAAGAAAAACTCAACGACAAAATAAAAAAATTAAAGAAAAAGTAAAAAATACTGAATAAATAAAAAAAGTAAGAACATTTAATGAACAATGCAAAAATGAAAACCTTTAAAAAATCTAACAAATTATAAAAAAATGATAAAATTACAAAAAAAAATTTTAAAAAATTATTGTAAATGCAAAAATAAGGAAGTTCAAAATAATAATATGTAATGTTAAAATAGGAAAATTAAAAACAAAACGAAAATGTAAAAAAATAATTGAACAGTCTATAAATAAATTTTTGAAAAATGAAAAAGTTAAGAAAATTATCAAGAAAATAGGAGAAAAATTCGTAAATATGGTAATAGTGTCTTAAAATATTAGAAATTTTAAGAAAAAATGCTTAAATTGTTTTTGTTTTAAATCAAGACACCACGTGATAGTAAAAAATAGTAAAATTTAAAAAATCAAGAATAAAGCAAAAAGTTTTTCAAAAAACTGAAATATTTACGGATATGTTTTTTCAAATTAAGATAATAAATCAAAAACTCCATAAAAAAACGTTAAAATTTTACTAACGAGAGAAAACTTAAAAAATATGTTTCAAGAATTATTTTAAAGAAAAAAATAATATGTAAATTGTTGTAAAAAATGAAAAATTAAATAAAAAGAAATTTATTTATTTATTTATTTATAATAATAAACGGGTTTAAAATAAATAAAATTAAACTTTTTTGAGAAAAAGCAAAATATTTTCAAGATAGAAGAATGATGACAACATGAGAAATTCATTATAAGATCAAATTTACGTAAAATAGAGAAAAGAAGAGTTTTTAATAAATAATAAAAATTAATAATTATTAAACAATACAAAAAAAAACATACCAAATAAATATTTTAAAGAAATTAGAAATTATTAAAAGCTCAAAAAGTGATTTAAAAAAATGATGAAAGAACGAATAAATAAAAGGAAATATTAAAAAGGCGAAGCCAAAAAGTTCTAAATATAGGGAAAAACTACGAACATTAATTAGAAAATAATACATCAATATTTTGAAAAATGGAAAAAAATCTTTTTTAAAAATTGATAAAAACTATAAAAATTGTAGAAAATAAACTACAAAAATAAAAAAAACAGTAAGAATAAAATAAGAAAATGTACAACAATAAGTTAAAAGTCTAGAAAAAAAAAAATAAAAAACTTCCTTTAAAAATAACAATTATTTGCAAATTGTTTCTAAAATGATGAAAATTTAAAATAATATGGAAGAAACTAAAAAAAAAAAAGAAATTTGTTTAAAACATTAGATATATTTTTAAAGCAATTCTAATCACATTTTTTTTCTTAATCATAAAATCTAGATATGTTATGAAAGAGTAAATAAATTTGCGAAAAAATAAAAGAAAATTAAATAGATTTACAAAAAACGAGTGAATTCTAACAAAGTATATAAATAAATAAATTCTCCTAAATGTTTTAAGAACAAAATTTTACAAAATAAACTGAAATAATTTGCGAAAAAGACGAAAATGAATAATAAAAGAAAATCTATAACACGAAAAAAAAATTTGCATGGAAAAATTTATGACAAAAATAGAAAATATGGAAATATTTCAAGTAAAACAAAATAAAGTGCAAAATAATTTTAATTTTTTACTATTTCTCAAAAGAAGTTTCCTTAAAATTAGAAAAATTTATTAAACAATGCTGTATAATCTACGATAATTTTTTTAAATTTAAGAATTGAAACTATAAGAATAAAAAACAGCAAAATGTGAAAAAAGCATTTTTTTTTAAATTATAAGAAAATAACAAGGAAATAAATAAAAATTAGGTACTAAGAAAAAAATGGTTAATGTCGATAATAATTATATTAATGGGAAAAAAATTAAACTACCATTTATAGAAATGAAAAATAATTTTAAAAAAATAGTGTAAAAAAGTAGACAAATAAAGAATCTAACAAACCCGTAATAAAGTGATATTAATAACTTGATTTTTGATCTCTTTTAATCCTTATTTGATTATCCATTGAAACAACGGAAATAAATAATTTAACACAAAATTGTGCAAAATTACTAGAAAATTTAAAAACTCAAAATTGAAAATTAAAATCGACAATTAAAAGAAAAATCAGTTTATGTTTAAAAATGTTAGAAATTGAAAGAAAATTAAAAACTGATCAAATTCCTGACAAATGAAGAAAATAACAAAATTGTAATTAAAAAGAAAATGTAGAAAAGTTCCTAAAATTTTTAGAAAATTGCTTTCAATAATTTAAGCTAAATCAAAAATTAAAAAAGACTACTAGAAAGTGAAAAATAAATAAACTTGAAGATAAAACGTAGAAAATACAGAAAATAAATTAACTTCAATTTTTGAATGTTCAACTGAACAAAATTATTTTCTCCCCTTTATTTAAATTCGAATTTTAGCTAAAATAACACCCCATATATTAGAAAATTAATAAAAATATTAAATGTAATTTAACTTCCAATACACTTTTTATTTTATGTTGAAAAAATTGTTTTTCAAAATATTTAAATTGTTTAAAACAATTTAAACAATCCTTAGGAACATCAAACAAATAATTAAAAATAAGGAAAATTTCTTGGAAATGTTACAATATCACTAAATATATTTAGAAATTTTCGCAGTTGAAAAAAATCGATTTTAAACCAATTGAAATTTAAAAAACTAAAAATATTGAATTTTGTGAATTGCTTTTATATTATTCCTTTTAAGTAACATTATTTATCTAAAAAAAAATTAGTAGAAAAAAAACATCTTTCGGACAAATTTTTATATCTATTACCTATTTTTTCATTAATATTACTCTCCCTATTTAAACAAGATTTTAAAATTATTTTCCGCAATAAACATACCGTCCAGGTTTCCTTTAATCACAGCAATTGCATTTATCTTTGGATTATCTCGGTAGCCCTGAAAGAAAATTTAAAATTATTATTACTACCATTTCTTTTATCAAGTTTTTACGAAAGCTATGATTTTTTTTATTGATTTAAAATGTATATTCGCAAAAAATATAGCTCAAGGAAAAGAAGGATCTCTTTTAAATATCTTTAAACAGCTGCCTTTTTTTTTAAAAACAAAAACATCAAATTACAAAGTTTACAAAATTTTAACTGGACTGTGCTTACGTTTCATGACAAAAAATTACCTTCACAAATTCAACTCTTATTTTTCCTCCCACAATGTCTGACTCGTCGTCATTATAATAGAATTTTCCATTTTGAATAGTGAAAGGAACATACTCGTCGTGAGCAATTCCACGACCGACTTTTTCAAAAATATCTAACTCTGATACAACAGTGTGATCTCCATTTAGAGTAACGTCAAAAACCTGTTTAAAAAACAAAAAATTATATAATATTAATAAAAGATGATTCAAAATATGTTAATAATAGTTCGAATTTAATTAAGTTAAAATTGGTAGAAATCAGGGTGTCTACAATGCCTGAAAAATTAACATGGAAAATTAAAAATACTTTGAAAAATCTCAAATACTGGGAATTATTTAATTTCCTGAATTTTTTACACAACTTACTTATAAAAAACATCAAAAAAATTATTTTTAATGTCCGCAAAATAATTTAACTTGAAAATTGTTTATTTATTAATAAATATATATTTTGAAAATATTTTTCTATTTCTTTTCAAATTTTTTTACTCTATCATAAAAATGTCTTTTCTTTCTTTATTATTTAGAAATTATTAAAAAATGTTTTTCTTAAATTTGTATTAATATTTTTTCCTTCCTTGAAATACTAAAAAGTTTATTAAAAAGTGAATTTGTTATTTTTTTATTTTAAAACAATCTTGTAACTCTTTTATGCCAATTTAAAGAATTTTTTTATTTTTTTATACAAATTTTTTTCTTATCTATCTTTTACATTCTCATATTTTAGTTTTAATACTTTAGTAAAAAACAAAAAAATTGCTTTTTTATATTTTAGTATTTTTTCCCCAATTTTCTTACTTTTCCAATTTATTTATTTGAATAATCTTTGTAATTTTCTCAGTTTTTCATAATTTGCTTTAGATGCTTTTCTATATTTTAAATATTATTCAATTAGGATTCATTAAATACTCGAACTTTTTCTTATTTTTTTTAGATTTTTAACAACTTTTTAGATGTCATTTCTTGTAGATTTTTAACATAAACTTTCTAATTTTCGAATTTTTTAATAGTGTTTCCTATTTTTTTGTTAGTTGTTTCCTAAAATTTTTAAATAATTTTGTTTTCTTTTTTAAAAAAAAAGAACATTTTTAGGTTCTGCCAGTTGACCTATTCACTTTTCAAAAATTTTAATTTATTGAACCTTTTTAATTTCAACTAATTTAATTTTCAATAGAGAAAATTAATAGTTTTGCATCTGAATTTATTATTTGTAAATTTTCTCATTCTTCATAACTTTTTTACAATTCTTTTAACTTTTATAAAGTTTTCTAATTTTTATTTTCTATTTATTTAAAATATTTTTTTTTCTATTTCTCTTTTTCTAAGAAATATTTTCCCTTTCTCGAAAAAGTTTAATTTTTTTTTTTTTTATAATTTCCGATTTATTCAAACAATTTATTGATTATTTTGTATTTTTTTTAACCATACTTTTTCATAATATCTGTATTATTCTTATTTTTGAAAGATTTTTCTTCTCTTGATTTATCCCTAATTTTTTTTACAATTTTATCGTTTTTCTCCTTTTTTTTGTGCGGGGAAAAAAGTAGCATTTCCCAATTCTGCTTTTTTTTCTATTTATAAAATTTTTGTTTAACCTCTGAAAAACAAATTTAAAAGGTCTGCAAAATTTGGGAATTTTTTCAGAACAATTGTAGACACCCTGTTAAAAATAACCAAAATATCTTCAAACTTTAACCTAAAAAAAAGAATACCAAAATTATAATTGATGTATTTGAATTTTAATAAATGAATATTTGGATTGAAAAAATCTGATTTAATTAAAATTTGACTTTATCTGTGATGCCTAAAATTTTTGACAATTATTTTAAAATGTCAACCTACTGTTCATATACCACGTGGACAACTTTTCTCCGATTTTTGACCCCCCTCCCCCCATCGTGGACATTTGTCTAACCTCCCTCCCCCCCCTAAATGTCCACGTGGACAATTTTAGTGAAAAATAGTTTTTGGATGTTAAAATCAAAGAACTATTCAAAGGAAATATGAATATTCGAGTAAACTTCACAACTTTTTATGACAAATTCTTTGAAATAGGATGCTCTTTTACGTGAAATTAGGTAAATAAATAGATCTTCAATTGTTCTTAAAAAATTTAATCACAGCTTTTTATTAATACGAAAATACTTTATAAGTTCTACTAGTAAATAATAAAAAGTTTAAGAAGTTCTACAAGTAATAGGTAAATTGCTATTTTTGGTAGAATACTTTGGAAGGAACATTTCAATTATAAAAAATAAAAATAATTTTTTGTCACAAATCTAATATTCGTTATTAGATATTTCAGGATTATCTTCGGCAATCCACGGGGGCACTAACCACTCTGAAATATTGTCAATGTTAGCAAAACAATCGTCATTTTGCACCGTTGTGGAATCTATTTATTATTATTGGATATTGAAGAATGAATTAAAAATTTTTAAAAAATTAAAAATTCAAAAAAATTATTAAAAATTGAAAAAAAAAATTGAAAATTTAAGAAATATATCGAATTTTTAAGAAAATAATTGATAGTTTTAAAAAAAGTACTAAATGACAAAAATAATTAAACATTAAAGAAAACAATTGAGAAATGAGGAAACTAATTGACAATTTTAAAAAAAATGACTAGATTAATTCACACTTGAAAGAAAAAAATTGAAAAAAATTAAAGAATAATTATAAAACGTTAAGAGAATAAATAAAAATTTAAAAGATTGTATAGGAAATAACTTAAAATTGAAGAAAATAATTAAGAATTATAGGAATTATAGGAATAATTGTTGGAAATAGTTGCTAATTGATCAACTGGATTGAAAAAAAAAAAAAAAATAGTTGAAATTGAAGAAAAAATTGAAATTAAGAAGTGATATTAAAATTTAAAGAATCTAAATAAAAATTAAAAAATAGAATTGAAAGAAGTCGAGATATATCGAATATAGAATACAAAACTTGAAGGAGATAATTAAAGTTTTAAAAAAATAATGTCAGTGGTGCGCAATTGAAACGTTAAAGGAAATATAAAATATAAAGGAAATATAAGAAATATAAGAAATAAAAAAACATTTTTAATGGAGACATATTGTGAATCACGCATAATTGTCCACGTGGACATTTGACGAAACCCCCCCTAAGCTGTCCACGTGGTATATGAACGGCCCCTTATGAAAAATTGGTTTACATTGTCCAATCACTTAAAAAAGCTTGTTTAAATATTTAAAATTCGTATTTCCCAATGTTTGAATTTTAATCGATTTCACAATGACAATGTATTTGGCAAGAATAATAAATAGAAATTTTAGCATTGTCAACTGAATAAATGTTGAATATTCTTTTTTAGGTTAATTAAAAAAACTCAAATAGTCTTTAAAAATTTATAAAATAAAATGTCGAAATATTAAATGTACCTTCATATTTGGAGAATTGAAATAAACTTCACTGAATTTAAGAATCATAACATAATCTCCATCCTCATTGGCAGGAATATCATATCCAAAAGTACTGTGATGATATCTCTCAGTTTGATAAAGATTTTGATCCAATGGATTAACTCTTCCGATAATTAGCTGCTTTCCATAATCAGAACTTGTGCCAATTTTTCCCGAAAGTGGATCTTTGGCATAACGAATGCCAAAAGTGTCAGTGTGAGAATCTCCACCAGCATTAATAGCATAAATTACCTCAAAACACTCAATGTTCGATACGAACAAACCAGTAAAAAGTAACAACAATAAAATTACACAATTACAACGTAATGCGAGCATTTTCATCAAACTATTTGCAGTAAACATTTTAGAAATTCAACTTTATATATATTATTATAAAATGAAATTGTGAAAGGAGAGGTTAAGTAGAAAAATATTCTACATTTAAAATGTATCTTTTTCTGCTATAATGCAATTAGATTTATTATTAAACTTGCTGGTTACAAGAAAACCCTCCATCTGCGTAAAGTTTAATACTGACTTTGGTTTTTAAAAATCTTTTAATTTTTAAACCAACACCCAACACATTATTGACACGTTGACTTTCAATCATAGACGAATGAAAATGCCGCCATTGAGAAAAAGTCCAGATGAAAACTCGATGAAAATTTACGATTTTGCAAGTTTGTCGCGTGGTGGCTCTAGTGCCGTTGGCGCTAAATTCAAAATAATAATAAATATTGAATTAAGTAATTTATAAAAGATTTTTATAAATTGTTTAACTAGAATAATGGAAGTTAATTGTAAAATAAAATAGTGAAAATTATTTATAGTATTTAATACAGTATTTTTTTTTTTTAGAGACAGTTTATTCGCATGGAATATTATCGATTATTAATATCTAAACTGCAGTGGTTTATTTTCAAGGTCATCCATTGCAGTAGTGGCACAAATTTATAAACTGAAATTCGTAAATTCTACAATAATCCACATTTGATTGATTTTCTTAAATATGCACTAATCGCATTTTAATTTAATTTCTATGTAATTTTGTATGCTTTTATAAACTAATTTAATTAATTTTCAGAATTATTTTTTATTTTAATTACATTTTATAAATAATTATTAGATAACTTTTTATTTTATTTTATGTTACATTATTTTCTCAAGTAGAAATAAACTAGAAAAATCTCGTTAATATTTTAATTAATAACGAAAGTGATTTTTTGAAAATTGAACTGACATGACCTTCGGCAAACCTTGTCGCGACTTTTTTAAAATCTTGTAGAAACAAAAATACACGTCAATGAGACTTTTCGCGCAATTTATAAGCCTTGACTTGTACAGTTTATCTCTTATTAAGGACGCATGTATTTAAAAAAAAAAAACTAAAATAAAAAAGAAAATTTATTATACTACTTAAACTATCAGAATTAAATATTTTAAATACAAAAAATATTTTAACTTTCTTTTTCAAAATATTGTAATTGTAATCTATTTACAAGTTGAGTCAGCAAAAATATTATCGATATCAACACAGGAAAATTCTGTTTGTTTACAAATTTTTGATAGATGTTTTTCAATAGAATATAGAAAATTATAAAAATTATAAAATTATAAATATATAGAAAACTATAGAAAATTAAAAATTTTATTTTATTTAAATCTGTTTCATTTTATTTAAAAATTGTCAAAGAACTTATTAGTTTTTAAATCCTTATTTATGTAAATATTATAAAGTTTGGAACAAGATAAAAATGGGCAGGGGGGTAGGGGGAGGGTTTCTACTTTTTAAGAGGGACTTAAGAAAAAAGCTATAAGTTTTTTTTTAATGGATAGTTTGTTATTATAACTTGCTTTTTATAAATATTTTTAATACTTAGATTTTTAAAAAAATTAACAAATAAATTTAAATTATTAATTATTTTTTCAATTTCAATGATTTTTTATAAATTCTTAAAAAGTTTTAGCATAACTATTATTGTTATTATTATTATTATTCTTATGACTATTATTATTGATAATGTTTAAAGAAATGTTTCGCTGATTTCAGGGGCGTATGCAAAAGAAAATTGGGAGGGTTTTGAAATTTTAGACGGATTTGTGAAATTTTCAAGGGGGGGGAGTGAACCTCCATCCCATTAATTTAATAAAATACATATGACTATTATTATTATTATTGTTTAAGGGAATGTTTCGCTAATTTCAGGGGCGTATGAAAAAAAATAGGGGGGCTTTTGAAATATTAGGCGTGTATTTTTGAAATATTCAAGGGGGAGGGGGGTTGAAAAAAATTGTACGTCAAATGACCTTTTTTTAAATAGATTTTTTCGATTGGGGGGGGGGGTACCTCCAACCCAAATGTTTAATTTTTTAAAATACATATGACTCAAATATAAGTATCGCTTATTTCAGGGGCGTATGCAAAATAAAATAAAGGGGGGTTTTGACATTTTAGGCAGATTTTTGACATTTTCAGGAAGGGGGGGGGGTTGAAAAGAAATTGTACTTCAAATGACCGTTTTTAAATAGATTTTTTCGATTTGGGGGGGGGGGGTCGACCTCCAAACCCCCTGTTTAATTTCTTTAAATACATGACTCAAAGATACATGTGACTATTATTATTATTGTTCATGTTTAAGGAAATATTTCGCTAATTTCAGAGGGGTATGCAAAAAAAAAAACAAAGGGGGGTTTGAAATTTTAGGCGAATTTTTGACATTTTAAAGGGGGGAGGGGGGTTAAAAAATTTTTACGGCAAATGACCTTTTTTTAAATATATTTTTTCGTTTTGGGGGGAGTTATTATTGTTAATGTTTTAGAAATGTTTCGCTAATTTCAGGGGCGAATGCAAAAAAAAGTTTCAGGGGGTGAGGCTCTGAAATTTTTAAGGGTGGGGTTGAAAAAATTGTACATGTAATGACCTTTTTTTTAATAGATTTTTTCGATTTAGGGGGGCGGTGAACCTTCAACCCCCCCCTCTGCTTAATTTATTAAAATTAATTTTACTATGTATTTTTAAAAGGGGGCACCTGTGCCCCTCAATCCGTCACTAAATAAATAATTTAAATATCTAAATTTATTATTTTTATTAATTACTTTTAAAAAATTTTATCTACTTATTGATAAAACTTATTAATTACTTATTAAATAAAAAGTATAAATTTAAATTAATTTTTTTATTTTTTATTATTTAAATTTTGCAAAAATTGTTTATTCTCTAAAAAGTTGAAAATACAGTAGTTTTTACTCTATCACAAATTAATTTTTAGGTTTTATTAAAATAATTAAATTAACAAATTAGGATATGTAAGTTTAAAAAAAAACACATTTATTTGCATTCATTTATTTTGCATTTCTTGAAAATTGATTCACCTTTTAGATGCACGTCACTGATTCACGTACATAATTGACCTCCTACACTTACACGTTTTCATATTTTTACACAAATCCACATAACCCACGCATAAGTAAAAAAAAAAATTCCAAGCCAACACGTGCTCATTGATTATTATCGATTAGACAGAACTTTAACTTTTTATGAATAAATTTACAAACTTTTATTTCAATCCAATAAAAAAATAACGTCTTTTTTTAAAATGATACCGGAAAACTCGTTTATCAATAGTTTTCGGAAAATTTGTCAAATTTCGGTAAAAAAATTTCGATTTAAGAAAAGAGTAATTTGAAGAATAAATCGCCGAAACTGAAATTTATGATAAAATTAATGATTTTAGAAAAATATCCGTTTTTCAAGGAAAATCAATATCTTCTTCCTTTTAAAGAAACATTTCCTTAAAAGATCGTCCTAGTTTTTTTAAGACAGTTTTTTTTTGGTTTAAAACGGCATGATTCAAGGAATATGATATTTTTCGAAAAAAAAATCAAATTCATGAAAAATATCATAGACAAAGAAAGCCTATTTTCTCCATTTTCCCAACAATTTTGCTACAGTGAATTCACTTCCGCATCACCTGCGTCTTCCCTCTCAAAATAATTTCCAAATCTCATTATTTGCGAGTAAGTTGAAAACAATTATAAACGTAAAATTGAAAAAACGACTAGACGTGAAATAAACCCGAAATTTACAAGCCCAGGATTAAAAATTTCATGAAATATAATTAATTTATTAATTTACCTCTTGACTCAAGTAGTTCTTCCGTCAATATTCCCTTTCTTCGGAAGTCAAAACTCACTGACCAATCACCGCTCGTTCTCGAAGAGACGCGGACTCCTGATTGGTGGAAAGTATCCCGCCGATTAGGAATGTTCCAGAAGCAGCGTGGCTCACTTATAATGCGAGTTTGTGCGCGCGTTCGTCACTCACGTTGCGAATCGTTGTAGGATAAACTTCTTCATTTCTTCTATATCATCTAGTTCAATTTTAAGGTACGCTCAGCTTGTGATTTTTCGACTTGAATTATTATTTTATCGGTTAAAAACGATCAAATTTCTTAAACGAAAAGAAATATTTGCCTGAAATGTGTTTTTTTAAACAATTTATTCGTGAAAAAAAAAAGTGAAGTAATCTCCGTTTTTCTTTTCTAGGTAGAAAAAATGGCAAAAGCACCCGCAGTTGGTATTGATTTGGGAACAACTTATTCCTGTGTCGGAGTTTTCCAACACGGAAAGGTGGAAATTATCGCCAATGACCAGGGAAATCGCACCACACCTAGTTATGTTGCTTTTACTGACACGGAGCGTCTCATCGGAGATGCTGCCAAGAATCAGGTTGCGATGAACCCCAATAACACCATTTTCGGTAAGTTTGCTTTTTTTTTTCCTCTCTTCCAAGACCATTTTTTCCTTAATTTACCTAGTCCTTGTATCACTTCCGGTTTGTCTCGTGGTCTTAGAAAAATGGAGGATGGCTTGTTACCTTTCTTGGTGGTAAACTCATGGCGTGACTCAACGCTTCATCCTTGCATGATTTTTAAAATTTCCTCGTCTTGTTAATCATTTTAATCCAAATTTATTACTTGTTTCTCTTTCTACCTTTATTTCATTCCAGTTTATACCTTTTTTTTCTAAATTATTTCCTCGTTTTGTGAAATAAAAAATTTTTCCTCCCACGAGGTTTTCCGGAAATGCTTCTCTGTCTTATAATTCAATATGAAATTTGTCTATTTTTCTTAATATTATATTTTCTTATTTTTTGAAGACAGAATAAAAAGTGATTTAATTAAACTTTTTATTATAAATTTGTTTTATTATTAAAATTCTTGTATTTTCGGGATTTTTTTAATAAATGCAGAGCAGTGTTTTTCTTTTTTTGTTAATTTGTGTTTAAATAGATTTTTTACTGTTATGTTATTTTCGGACATTGATGTTTAATGGAAATTGTAATTTTTCCAAAATGGGAGAAAATGCTCGCTTTCTTTAGGAAGAAATTATGTCGGTAAAGTTGGAATCTAGAATGCAACAGAACAAAGAATGTTATATTTGTCTTTGTTTTTTCCTAAATTCGGTTTAATTTAAGGAGATAAAAAAGAAAACAATGCGTGGGTAATAAAAAAAAAAATTTAAAGTAGAAAAATAATACAATTTTTATTGTAAATTAAAATTTTCTTGATATTTTATTGTTTTGTGGTGTAAAGTCGGTAAAGTAGAAATCCTTAAGTTCGATCTGGATCTAATAGGACAATAATATACCATCTTTTATGTCCGTTTTGTAGCGAAAAATAATCATTTTTTGGTACTTTATTTCACAACAATTTATAAAAAAAAAATTGCAATCATAAAAAATTTATTTTATTTTGTCAAAATGTTTGTTATTTGGATTTAAATTCGAATTATTTACTTTTTTCTTTGCTCTTTCACAAAATCATCTGTTCAAATTATAGAAAATTGAACAATATAAAATTGGTTACACCTTAAAAATTATTAACAAATTTATTTTTAGTGTAAATTTTTTTTTGAAATTATTTCTTGAAGTTTAAGGAGATACTACTTGTTTTTTAAAAAAAAACTCTTCGAGTTTTGTTCATTTTTAAATTTGTTTTTTTTTTTCAAATTTGTTTTTACTTAAGGGCATGTGATCGTTAATGACGTAACTTGTGAAGGAATTTGGAAATTTTAAAAAATTAATTTCAATTTAAAATTGAGACAAATTTAGGTCAGACAGACCTTTTTAATGATATTTTAAGTATATTTAAGTGTTTAAGAATTATATAATATTTCGATAATGCTTTTTTTTATTTACTAGCTTGATGATGATGATGACACATATTGGTCATCAAAACGTTGCTTTAATGATTAAAAAGAATTTGACATAAAAAAATTGGTTTTGGTGTGACTCACCTTCCTAAAATGAAATATAAACTCCTCTATATGTATAGATATTTTAAGTAATTCTACAAAGTTTGGAGAAAAAATATTTAGTATTTTAAGAGAAAGTTTACGAACAAATTTTGCCTAAACCAGTGACGTCACTCTTCTCCACATGCCCTTAAAATTGCAAATACCTATTTCTTGATTTTTTTATCTTTTCTATAAAAAAAAATTCAAATAAGTTTATTTTTTTAATTTCTAACGTTATTTTTTAAATTAAAATGTAAAAAAAAATAGAATCTAGGAATTTTAATTACTAAAATATATTCTTATTTCTTTTGTTGATTTTTAAAATTAATTTTTTGATTTTTTAATAAATCTTCTTATTTCCATTGTAATTTTTTTCCCTTTTTTCCGATATTTGATTTAATTTAAAAAGAAGCATTTGTGTTTTAAAGAAATGATTTGGTTAATCTAGTTTAAATTTGGATTTTTTACCAATATTTGATATTAAGAGTTTCATCAAAATAATAAAAAGATTTGAAATTCTGTGTTAATTTGCTTAATCTAATGCAATCTAAAATTAGGTAATTTATATAACGTTCAAAAACAAAATTTATAAAATCTGTTTAAAGGGTTTTAAAAAAGGTGTAAAAGTAATTCAGGTTTTTATTTTATTTTACGACTATCAATTTTTTATTATCTTAATTTTTCGTGGATTTCTTCGTTCTTTTATTATTTTTTTTTCACAATTCTTTGGCCTTCTAATTTGAACTATTAATTTTTTTTATATTCCTTAGAATTTTCGTTCTTCGAAACAGTTTTTTTTTTCAATTTGGTAATTTTTCAATAAATTCAGTATTTTTTCCTATCTTGCATTTCTTTAAATTTTCCATTCTTTTTTTCGTTAAGAACTTATTTATCTTCAAGTTTTCATAAAATTTTGTCCAACAAAGGTCATAAATTATAAATAGTTTAGATGTTAAAATAAAAGGAAGAATTATACTCATACTCAAGAAAAGATTATGTTCGAAGTTATTATTTTTCTTTTCGAAAAAAATATCTAACTTTTAATGTAATTTTATTTTTTAAAAAAGGTGGAAATTTTAATTTTTACCAAAATGAACCACTAATACTCATAATTGGATAAAAATTAAAGACTTTTGAGACTTAGACGTTTAAAAAAAGAGAAAAATTATCAATTTGTTTCTAAATCTCAAAAATCTTTAATTTCCATTCAATTATTAGTGTTAATGGTTCATTTTGGTAAAAATTAAATTTTCTGCCTTTTATTTAAAAAATTATATTAAAAGTTGGTTGTTGTATTTTAGAAGCAAAAGTTTCGTTTGTTTTTCTTATATTTTTGTTACTTTTTCATTTTTGCTTCTTTATTTTCATTTTAACTTAAACTCGAATATTGTGCCATAATTTCTTGATATTTTGAAATAGAAACACAAATTTTTTATGCAATTTTGATTAGGCAAAAGGTGGAAGTTTTAATCAGGGTGTCTACTAACCGGGAAAGCCGGAAATTTAAATTGACCGGGAATTACCCGGGAATTTTCCGTCAAACCGGGAATTTTTTTCTGGGATAATAAATTCTTTTCAATTTTAATTATTTTCTTCAATTTCCATTCATTTTCGACAATTCTCAATTATTTTCTTCCATTTGGAATTATTTTCATTAATTTAAAATTATTTCTTCATTTTTAAATTATTGTCTTCAATTTTCAATTATTTTCATCAATTTATAATTAATTTATTTAATTCTGAAATATTTTCTACGATTTTCAATTATTTTAATCAATTTTTAATTATTTTCTTCAACTATAAATTATTTTTTTTGAATTGCCAATTATTTGATTCAATTTTTATTATTTTCTTCAGATCTCAACTATTTCCTTCAGTTTTTAATTATTTAATTTAATATTCAATAATTCTCGATTTTTTTCAACTATTTTTTTCAATTATCATTTATTTATTTCACATCTCAATAACTCCTCTAATGCTTAATTATTTTCTTCTATAATCAATAAATATTGGCTTTTTTCAATATTTTTTTTCAATTATTAGTTATGTTTTTGAAACTTGAATTCAATTGATCAATTATTATTCAAGGATTTTCATAAAATCATATTTTCTTCAATTCCAAATTATTTTCTAAAATTTTTAATTAATTTCTTCAAACTACAATTACATTGTTCATTTTTTATTGTTTTTTTCAAATTCTATAATTCCTGGATTGTTCAATTTCTTTTTTCTTCAACTATCACTTATTTTCTTCTACTTTCAATCCCATTGTTCAATTCTTGAATTATTTTCTTTAATTCTTGATTATAATTTTCGACATTCAATTCCATTCTTTAATTTTCATTTTTTTTTTTAATATTCAATAACTCTAGGCTTTTTACTATGATTTTTTTTTAAATTTTCAATTATTTTCTTCAATTTCCAATTTTTTTCTTAAATTTCAATTATTTTCTTTAATTTTCAATTATTTTTTCATATTTCTTTCAGTTTCTCAATTTCTTTTAATTTTCAATTTCTTCTCAATTTTTTTCAATATTTAACAATTCTCAGCTTTTTTAAATTATGTTTTTCTTTCAATTTTTATTTAAATTGATAATTTTTAAATTATTTTCATCAATTCGCAAATATTTCCGTCGATTTCTACATTTTTCTGCTGTTTTCAAATATTGTCTTTAATTTTTAAGTACTTTCTTCAGTTTTCAATTATTTTCTTTAATTTTTTATTATTTTGTTCAATTTTCAATTGTGTGTTTCAATATTCTGTAATCTTGACTTTTTTCAATTATCAGTTATTTATTTTATGTTTCAAAACCTCCTTCTATTTTCAATAATTTTCTTCTATTTTCAATTTAATTGTTCAATTATTTTTTTTAATTATCAATTAATTTCTTTAAATAACAATTCTATTCTTCAATTTTTAATGTTTTGTTCAATATTAAATAATTCCTGTCATTTTACATTTTTTTTTAATTATAAATTATTTTCTTTTTTCAATCCAATTGTTCAGTAATTTTCTTTAATTCTCAATTATTGTATTAGAATTTCAATTTTATTTCTCAATTTTCAATTGTTTTTTTTTTTAATATTTAATAATTCTGTGTTTTTCCGATTTCAATTTCATTATTTAATTTTTAATTTATTTCTTCAATTTTGAATTATTAACTTAAATTTTGAATTTTTTTTTTTTTTCTATCTAGTTAACCAATTTTCAATTATATTCTTTGAATTTAATAACCATTGTTCAATTTTTCTAATTATTTTTCAATTGTCGATTAATATTTCATTTTTTTCTAATTTTGTTTTTAATTGTCAAATATCTTTATCATTGTTCAATTATTTCTATCCATTATTGTTTCTTTTCATTATTATTTGTTTCTTCTAATCCTTATTATTTTTTGTAAAGTTTAATGTTTATTTCTTAAATTCTCAATTATTTTCTTTGAATTTCAATTAGTTTCTTCAATTAACAACTGTTATCTTCAATTTTTGTAGCCATTTGTAGGTCTATTTATACTTAAAATATATTTTAAGTTAACAAGAGAAAAAAACCGGGAAATGACCGGGAATTTTGTGGGACGAAATTAGTAGACACTCTGTTTAATTTAACACAAAATTAAATATTAAAACTCATTAAGGATTCATTTTTTCACCTTGAGAAATAAATTTATAGTGTCTCCTGTTTCTTTAAATCGTTTCTGAATTTCAATAGGTTTTAATTTTTATTCTATTACAAGTTTAAATAGTTTGCTTTGTTTTAAATTAAATTTATCACACTTCGTCTAAATAAAATTACGGAAAATAATTTTTTCTTTTTCAAAAAGGGCATTTTTATTTAAAACTCACCGCCCTGCTTTTGTTTTTAAAAATAAGGAATTTTTTAAGTTTCGATATTTTTTTAAAAGATGCAATAAATTAAATATATAATAAATTTATCCGATACCTCCTTTTTTAAAAAATGTTTCCTCAAATTGTTCATGTTCAACTACCTTTCGCAGACGTTCTATTTTTATCCTTTTTACGTTTTCTCATTTCCTATTGAATGTTCTCCAACTTTCTCATTTTTTAAAATATGTTTATTATTCTCATTACAAAGAAAACTCTAAAAATTTTATGTTGTAATTTTTTGTTTCGAAACCTTTGATGAAACCTCACATAATACTTGTCGGCTTTTTATTCATTTTTATGCTGAATTGACAAAATTTAATTTATATTAGCGTGACTGACTACGTTTAAATTAACTCTATTCTCTGCTTATGTTTCTGAACATGATATTAAAGAATATTTATTTTTTCAGATGCCAAGCGATTGATTGGTCGTCGTTTTGACGATCCCACCGTCCAGGCAGATATGAAGCACTGGCCATTTACTGTGGTTAGTGACGGTGGAAAGCCCAAGATCGAGGTTCAATATAAGGGAGAAAAGAAGACTTTCTTCCCTGAAGAAGTGAGTTCGATGGTCCTGGTTAAGATGAAGGAAACTGCCGAGGCCTACCTGGGAAAGACCGTCACTAATGCTGTGATCACTGTACCTGCTTACTTCAACGACTCGCAGCGTCAGGCAACCAAGGACGCTGGAACTATCTCCGCCCTGAACGTATTGCGTATTATTAACGAGCCAACCGCAGCTGCCATTGCCTACGGTCTCGACAAAAAGGCCATTGGCGAACGTAACGTTCTTATTTTCGATTTGGGCGGCGGTACCTTCGACGTCTCCATTCTCACCATCGAGGACGGCATCTTCGAGGTCAAGTCAACCGCCGGCGACACTCATCTTGGAGGTGAGGACTTTGACAATCGAATGGTGACCCACTTTGTCCAGGAGTTTAAGCGCAAATACAAGAAGGAACTGACCAGCAATAAACGAGCTCTTCGTCGTTTGAGAACTGCCTGTGAGCGAGCGAAGAGAACTCTCTCCTCGTCAACTCAAGCCAGCATCGAGATCGATTCTCTCTTTGAAGGCATTGACTTTTACACTTCCATCACCCGGGCACGTTTCGAGGAGCTGTGCGCCGATCTCTTCAGAGGAACCCTCGAACCCGTCGAGAAATCACTTCGTGACGCAAAAATGGACAAGTCCCAGATCCATGACATTGTTCTTGTCGGAGGCTCAACACGTATTCCCAAGATCCAGAAACTCCTTCAGGACTTCTTTAACGGCAAGGAACTGAACAAATCAATCAATCCCGATGAGGCTGTCGCTTATGGAGCCGCTGTCCAGGCTGCTATCCTCCACGGCGACAAATCCGAGGAAGTTCAGGATCTTCTCCTTTTGGACGTTGCTCCTCTCTCTCTTGGTATTGAAACCGCTGGAGGTGTCATGACTGCTCTCATCAAGCGTAACACCACCATTCCAACCAAACAGACTCAGACCTTCACCACCTACTCGGACAATCAACCTGCCGTATTAATTCAGGTAGATGTCTTGAATTTTTGTTATTCATTCTGTGTGCGAGTCAATGGGATTTTTAAAAACATCTTGGAGTAGATTCGCAGATCGAAATGAAACTTTGTACGGAGTTTCAGAAACTTAAACTTTTAAGCAAAAAACAATTGTTAGTTTAAAAAATATAGGGTTTGTTTACAATTGTTTAAACGGCCATATCTCTTAAACTGTTCAAGATAGGAAGGTTTTAATTCAGTAGAATTAATATTTAGTCTAATTTGCATTCTACTGTTTATCAATTAGCTCTAATTTTCCTTTTGCAGAAAAATAAATTATCCGACAGGGTGGCCACGCGTCAGTAAAGTCAGGGAAATGACAGAGAAAAAATTTTTTGTCAGTAAAGTCAGGGATATGGCAGGGAAAAAAGTTTTTTGTCAGGGAAATTAAAGAAATTGAAACGGACCATAGTGCGGTCAAACTATTTTGTTGACAATAATTTTTGGACAACTCAAAAATGAATTGACTTTTTCTTTTCTTGAAAATACTCATAAATGTTTGTACAATAATGCTTAACTACTAAAAAAATTAAGACTTTTATTAGTAACTAAACAAACGTTAATAACTTTTAAAAATGTAAAAAATTATTTTTTAGAAAGTAATTTTAAGATTTTTTGATATCAAAAACTATTTACACCGAAGTAAATTATATATTTTATACACAAAACTTATCTAAACTATTTTTAAATATTCTAGTTACTAACCGACAATTTTGATTTGTTTAAACAATCTTAGTTAAATAAATTCATAACTTCAAAAGCTTTCCTTACCTAGATTTCGTTTCTTTGTTTAAATTTATTAATTAATTACTATAATAATTAAGAAATCTTTTGAGGTTATTTATTTGTTATCTAAAACTGTTTAAACGATTTAAAAATAGTTGGTAAGTATTCAAAACTACCATGAAACTCCATGCCAATAATAATCAAATAATTTTACAAAAGAAAAAATCTTAAGTAATAACAATTTTCGAAGTTATTTATTTGTTAATTAAGATTGTTTAGACAATCTAAAAATTGTTTGTAAACATTCTAAATTGTATTAGGATTCTAGGCAAATAGTGACGAATTAATTTTACAATAGAAACGAATTCTAAGTATGTAATAAAAACTTTTGAAGTGATTATATCGAAATACCTTGAAATCACTCTCTAAAAAAATTATTTTTTATATTTTTTAAAGTTATTAACATTCTTTTTAGTTAATATTAAAAGTCTTGATTTTTGAGTACCAACTTAAACGTTATGATACAAATATTTATGAGTATTTAAAAAAAAATAACATTAAAATTTATTCATTTTTGAATTGTTGGCAGATTTTTGTCTTGGCTCTGAAAAAAAAAAAATTTTGTCAGGGAATTTTGTTGTAAAGTCAGTAAAATGTCAGGGAAATGATAGGGAAATTGATAAACTGAACCTTTTGGCCACCCTGTCCGAGTTTTAATTTAGCAGAACTCTCATTTGACATAAGTAAGTTAAATTTTCAAATGACAGAATGTCCAAATTTATAATTGTACGAATTCTGTGCTTTAAGGATTCCATTAAATATTAAATCGTGCAATTACAAATTCGGACAAATGAAGATTCGATAAGAAAATTCGATTGAAAAGAAATGTTGTAAAATGAGATTTCTGTTCAATATGAATTCTGGTAATTAATAGACTGTAAAAAATAAAAATTAGAATAGATTAAATCTTAGTAAAACGAAAATTATTTCAACCAAAAAATTATTCCGATGTCTACTCATGCTAAAACAATTTCTGTAAAACATTTCTGCAAAAGGAAAATTAGAGCTAATTGATAAACAGTTAGAATGAAAATTAGATTAAATATTAACTCTAGTAGAGGCGCATGAATTAATACGAATGCGAATTAATCCAAATTCTCACGAAGTAGAATTTTCAAGTCACCGGACTCGTATGTAATATAAATGTCATTTTACAAAATTTATATTTAATCGACTTCTTATTTAAAAGGATTATAAATAATGCAACTGAATATTAATTTAGCAGAATTGTCATTTAACAGAATGTTAACTTAGCCGAATCTTTAAGTGACAGAATGTTCATTTGGCCGAATTTTTATTTACACGAATTCATTTTTAATAGAATCCTGAAAACACCGAATTTCTTTTTGGTCTAAACTGCAAATGTTCGAATAAACATCTGACAGAAAGATTTTGACACGAGTTTGAAAATTAACCAAACATAATTTTTAACAGGTTTATTATAGACATTCTGTCACTTAAAGATTCGGCTAAGTTAACATTCTGTTAAATGATAATTCTGCTAAATTAATATTCAGTTGAATTATAATCCTTTTAAATATGAGTTCGGTGATTTCAAAATTCTACTTACTTGACTCTGTGGTTAACAGATTTATCATTTTGTCGAAATAACTTTGTTAATTAACAAAATATGATGCAAGTATGTACTTATAATTCATTTTAATCGTCTTATTTTAACTTTTTTTTTTTTTTTTGCTATAAAGTAAACTTTTCTATCTTGAACGGTTTAAAAAATATACCCGGTTAAACCATTGTAAATAAACCTTTTATTTTTTAAACTAACATTAAGGGATCTGGGAAAATGTCCGGAATTTAATACATCATGAAAAAAAAACCAGGAATTTGTAAAAAGTTTTAAATTCTCTTTTTTTTTTTATAGATCTTAAATAATATAAGTAAATCTTCTAGATTAACTCTTTCATAATATTCCTAAATTTTATAATTTAAAAAAAATGTGTTGTTAGAATTGGTTAAAAATGTAGATACCTAATATTTTTAACAAATTTCTCTTTTTTTTTTAAGTTGCAGGGTGTTTACTAACCGGGAAATAACCGGGATTTATAACTCGAGGCTTTTTACAATGATTTTTTTTAAATTCTCAATTATTTTCTTCAAATTCCAATTTTTTTCTTAAATTTCAATTATTTTCTTCAATTTCCAATTATTTTTTCATTTTTCTTTCAATTTTCAATTTCTTCTCAATTTTTTTCAATATTTGACAATTCTCAGCTTTTTTAAATTATGTTTTTCTTTCAATTTTTATTTAAATTGATAATTTTTAAATTATTTTCATCACATCGCCATTATTTCCGTCGATTTCTTAATTTTTCTGCTGTTTTCAAATATTGTATTTAATTTTAAAGTACTTTCTTCAATTTTTAATTATTTTCTTCAATTTTCAATTATTTTCTTTAATTTTTAATTATTTTGTTCAATTTTCAATTGTTTGTTTCAATATTCAGTAATCTCGACTTTTTTCAATTATTTTTTTTCAGTCACCAGTTATTTATTTCATATTTCAAAACCTCCTTTAATTTTTAATAATTTTCTTTTATTTTCAATTTAATTGTTCAATTAGTCAATTATTTTTTTCAATTCTTAATTAATTTCTTTAAATATCAATTCTATTCTTTAATTTTTAATAATATTAAATAATTTCTGTCATTTTCCATTTTTTTTAATAATAAATTATTTTCTTTTTTCAATCCAATTATTCAGTAATTTTCTTTAATTCTCAATTATTCTATTCGAATTTCAATTTTATTTCTCAATTTTCCATTTTTTTTTAAGGGCATGTGATGGATTATGACGTCACTGGTATAGGCAAAATTTGTCCGTAACTTTTCTCTTAAAATATTGAATATTTTTTTATGAAACTTGGTAGAATTACTTAAAATGTCATTAGCAAGGTCTCTCAGGCCCGAGTTTGTTTGAATTTGGTCTCAAAATTGATTTTTATAAAAGTTGGCATTTTTTCGAAAATTTTCCAAAATTAATTTTGGGACAAAATTTAAACAAATTTGGGTCTGAGAGACCTTCCTAATGACATTTTAAGTAATTCTACCAAATTTCATAAAAAAATATTCAATATTTTAAGAGAAAAGTTACGGACAAATTTTGCCTATACCAGTGACGTCATAATCCATCACATGCCTTTAATCAATAATTCTGTGTTTTTCTGATTTCAATTTGATTATTTAATTTTCAATTTATTTCTTCAATTTTGAATTATTAACTTAAATTTTAAATTATTTTTTTGGATTTTCTATCTAGTTGACCAATTTTCAATTATATTCTTTGAATTTCCTTTATTTTCTTCAATTATCAACTGTTATATTCAATTTTTGTAGCCATTTGTAGGTCTATTTATACTTACACAAAAAATTTAAGTTAACAAGAGAAAAAACCGGGAAATGACCGGGAATTTTGTGAGATGAAATTAGTAGACACCCTGAAGTTGTTTTCATATTATTTTAAAATAATCTTTAATTTGAGAATCGTTTTCTAAAATTTGTTGTTCTTTTTCTTGACACTTAAAATATTTTTTCTAACATTCTCTTGTTTTCTTCTTACTGTTTATTCTTTTTTAGTTTATCCTTCACAATTTTTATCATTTTCTTAAAAGATTTTTTCCAGTTTTTAAAATATTGCATTATTTTTTGTGTTAATTTTTCCCATTTCTGAAAACCTGTCGATTTATTGAATCTTTCATTAATGAAAATTAAACTTTTCTCTTTAAAGAAAAACTAAAAATAAATTTCAAATATTACCGAATTGTTTGTTAGTGTTTTACAATTTTTTTTTTTTTGTTGATTTAAATTTTTTTCTTTTTTTCTAAATCCTTTTAGATTAGCTTGTTTTTTAAAAAAAATTCTTCGCTTTTTTCACACTTTCTAAATACAGAAATATATAAATTTACTCTTTTGTGGGCAGCGCTTATTTGTTTTTTTAATTTTTAATCAACGTATTTTACAAAAAAATGTTTATTTTCTATAAAAGAAATGAATAAAAATGTCTAATAAATTTATTTTCAATTTCCAGGTCTATGAAGGTGAACGTGCAATGACCAAGGACAACAATCTTCTTGGAAAATTCGAGCTTCGAGGAATTCCACCTTCACCACGAGGAGTTCCACAAATTGAGGTCACCTTTGACATTGACGCGAACGGTATTTTGAATGTTTCTGCCGTGGACAAGTCGACCGGTAAAGAGAACAAGATCACTATTACCAATGACAAGGGCCGTCTCAGCAAGGAAGACATTGAGAGAATGGTGAACGAGGCGGAGAAATACAGAACCGAGGACGAGAAACAGAAGGAAGCTATTTCAGCTAAAAATGGCCTGGAGTCATATTGCTTCAACATGAAGAGCACCGTCGAAGACGAAAAACTTAAAGACAAAATTAGCGCGAGTGACAAGCAGGTGGTCCTCGACAAATGCAACGACATTATTAAATGGCTTGACGCAAATCAATTAGCAGACAAGGAAGAATTTGAACACAAACAGAAGGAACTTGAGGCAATTTGCAATCCAATTGTCACGAAACTTTATCAAGGAACTGGCGGCATGCCCGGCGGTATGCCAGGAGGAATGCCAGGCTTCCCAGGAGCAGGTGGTGCTGCGCCAGGAGGTGCCCCAGGTGCTGGTGCCGGAGGCGCTTCTGGACCAACCATCGAGGAAGTTGATTAAACAAATTTCCTTGCACTGCCAAAGTACATTCTTCTCATGTGAGAATAAAGAATAAAAATAGATAATTCAAACTTGATGTTTTTAAATCGAATCCCAGACCGTTCTTTCAGTATAATTATGTTAAAAAGTAACATTTTCAAAGCAATTGTAGTATTAAAATGGTATTTTGTTAAATTTACAGATTTCGCAAAATATTTTTAATGGTTTTAAAAATCGTTTTTAAATTGCATTTTCAGAAATGTGTGCACAATGTGATTCAAAAATTGGTTTTTTAAAAGTTCAACTGGTTTTGAATATGTTTACTTTATTAGCGTTTTCCAGTTTTTTTACTTTGTCTTCGTATTTTATTTCATGATACTAAGAGGGATGATTATTATTATTATTATTATTATTATTATTACTACTACCAATGAAGTCGCTTATTGAAGAGATAATGATCAAATTCTGCTTTCTATTTTTTATTTTCACATGGGAAAAATGTCCTTGCAAAATTTTAAACTTGTCTTGCATACTCTAATGCAGTAAACAGTATTTTTCAACTAAATTATGTCTTTTTACTTCCTCCTACGTTTGCAAATTTGTTTTATTCAGTAAATCCACAGTTGATTCGAAAAATAGATTTTAAAACAAGTTATAAACAGTAATTTTTCAAATATTGAATAAAATAATGTAACTTATTGAAAATTTGGTTGTTTTTATTTAATTTTTAAGTATAGGTGATATCTAGATTTAGTTTCTTTAATCATTTATTTATAGATTAACGGGCTCGAAGCCCTTTGGTACATAAGTACTTAATAAAATAGATAACAAAGTGAAAGAAAAACTGAATTAAAATCTAAGACTTGATACATAAGTATTAAACCTAAAAATTGAAAATTGATCATCAGGTTAAGGTATTTATTCAAGTTAATCAGGAAAAATTTTTTGGAAATTATGAGAACGTTCTTTTTTTATTTGAAAACAATCTATGTAGTTATACAATTCATTAAAAATTCGTAGATTTTTTAGTTTTCCTTTATATTAAACTTAGTTTTTTTTCTGCAATTTTAAAAATTTTTAATTTGGTTCTTTATTGACATAACCTCAAACTAGAAAGTAATTTTATTTTATAAGATCATGTTATACAATTTTCCGGAAAAAATTTGGTTGAGTGAGATTTAAATCTAGTGAAAATCTGCCATTTCCATCCAATTTTGACAAACAATATAGTTTTCATTTTAGTCGTTAAAACGTTTTTTATAATTTTAGTTGTTTTTTATAAAATATTTTGTTAAAAAAATATGTAAACAAATTTTATTTACTCACTTTTTTAGTAAAATGTCTATTCCAGCTGCGGATAATCTTCTAATATTGGGTGCCTGATTAATAATTTACCTAATAAATCAATAAGTTTGTTCACATATTAATTACATCATCAATTTTTTAATTACAGACTACAAATAATTAATTTCTACACTTCTCTTCAATTATTTTTGCCATTTTTAAAGTGCTTTTGTCAATTTTCAAGTATTTTAGCGATTTTGAATTCAATTTTTTCAAATATCAATTATTTTTTCAGTCTGTAAATTATTATCATCATGAATATTTAATTTTATTATATAAGTTTTCATTTATTTTTGTCATGTTGCAATTATTTTCTTCAATCTTTAATTATTGTCAGGAATATTAAAATTTTCTAAAGAAGTTTCAATTTACTTTTGTTATTTTTCAATTATTTTCTTCAAATTTCAATTACTTGTGTCCTTAAGTATTTTTGTAATTTTCCAATTTCATTCTTCATATTTCTATTATTTTTGCCATTTTAGAATTATTTTCTACAAATTTTATTCATTCTTTTTAGTATTGTCATGAATTTATTAATTTTTTACACCTTTTTCATAAATTTTTTTGACATTTTTTAATTATTCTCTTTAAATTTCAATTGTTTTCTTCAAACTTCAATTAATTTCTTCAATTTGTCAATTATTGTCTATAAATTTTTATACCAACTTCCAATTATTTATGTTCTTTTTCAAATAGTTTCTTAAAATTCCAATTGATTCGTCAATTTTTCAAGTATTATCTTCATATTTTTAATTTTTACACCAGTTATCAACTATTTTTCTCATACATACAAATATTTTTGATATTTTGGAAATATTTTCTTTAAATGTCATTGTCTTCAATTTTTTTATTATTGTCATGAATGTATTAACTTTTACGCCAGCTTTCAATTATTAATGTCATTAAATTAGTTTCTTCACATTTCAATTATACCGTTAATTTTTCAATTATTTTATACAATTTTTCAATTAATGTATCAAAATTTGTATTTTTTACTCTATTTTTGAATTATATTTCTCATTTTTCCTTACTTTTTTTTTTATAAATTTGAATTATTTTTCAACTGTTTTCTAAATATAGAAATTGTATTTGCCATTTTTAAACTATTTTCTTCAAGTTCGAATTATTTTCTTGAAACCTATTAATTTTTTCAACTACTATCTAATAAGTTTAATTCTTACACCAGCTTTCAATTATTTATGTCATTATTTAATTAGTTTCTGCACAATTTAATTATTTCGTCAATATCTCAATTATTGTACTCAACATTTAAATTTTTTACACCTGTCTCAAATTCATTTACTTCAAATTTTAATTATTTTTGCCACTCTTCAATTATTTTCTTGTAATTGCAATTATTTTGTTTCAATTTTTGTCTTCATTTTTTGATTTTTAATAAATATTTTAATTAGTTTTGTCATTTTGTAATTTTTCTTTCATTTATCAATTATTTTCTTAAAACTATAATTTAATTATTTAATCTTCAATTTATTTCTTTATTTTTTAATTATTTTCTTCAATTTTCAATTTCATTCTTCGATTTTCAATTATTTTATTCAATAATTTTCTAAATTATCAATTATTTTATTTAAATTTCAATAAAATTACTTAATTTTCATTTATTTTCTACAATTTTTTCCATAATTTTTATCAGTTTTCAATTCACAATTTATTTTTCTCCTTCAATTTTATGATCATTCATTAATTTAAAAAAAAATTCAAATGCGGATTATTATCACCATTTAAAAAAAAAAATCAATTGGTAGGAGAACTATTCTCTTCAATTCTCACGTCAGTTATTTTCTTCAAATTTCAATTTTCAATTATTTTCTTTAATATTAAAAAATTATAGCCTTTTTTCTATTATTTTTTTGAACCATTATTAAGTTTCTTTAATTTTAAATACAATTGTTTTATTATTTTCTTTAATTTTTAATTTTATTCTTCAGATTTTAATTGTTTTTTTCTATTAATTAATCCTCGTCATTTTTCAACTATTTTCTTTAATTTTTAATTATTTTCCGCAATTTTCAATTATTCCTACAATTTTTTCAATTTTTAATTATTATCTTAAAATTTTATAATAATTCTTTTCCAAATTTTCATGAAATTGTTAATTTTTAACTTTCCGTTACTTTTAAATCATTTTTTAGTATGAACTTTTCTAGTATTTTTTTTTTTCATTTCTAGATGTTTTTCTTTTTAATTTTTTAATAATTTTGTTCCTTTTTTAGTTATTTCTTCAAAATTTAAGATAATTTATACTTTCTAGAAATTTTTAATTTTAGATCTTTATTGTTTTTAGAAGTTAAGTTATTATTTTCATTTTTTTTTTTAAATTTATAATTCTAATTTTTAATTTAACAAAAAAATGCCAATAATTCTGCTTCAATTTATTTTTTAATTTATAATTCTAATTTTGTTTTGTACTGAAAATCTCAAGTACCTAATTTTTTTTTAATATCAAGAGATTTTTTTACTTTGCGGTTATTTGTTATCAATTTTTAGTTATTTTCTTCAATTCACAGAATATTTTATTTATTCACTATTCAAATTTGTTTTTATTTCCGTTATTTTCTCACTATCTAGAATTTTTTCTTATACTTTTTTTTCAACAGGTTATCTTTATTTAAAAAATAATTGCTTAATTAGGTTTTAAAAATACTCTACGTACTATGTAATACAATAATTTATTCACAATTTTGTGTCTTGGAGACAATTTTTTTTAAGTATTACAAACATTCATCCTAAAGTAATCATATAAACAATATTAACGCAAATAAACTTAGTTTATTTAATTTTAATAACATAACAAAAACTGCAACATAAATATAAGCACTACACAAATTTTTATAAATATAAATACTGAAATTCATTTTTAAACGTTTTTTGAACAATAAATTCTAATTTTTTTAAATATAATCAATTCGGTCCATTATCACAATTTCAATGGTTTGTTTTTTAATTCCTAATTTCTTAAATTTTATTCTATGTTTTTTCCTTTGTATTTCCAACTTATTACGACCTACTTTTTTTAACAGTGATAAATGAAAATTCTTCACAAGAATCACAATTTGAATTTGTCGGTGACAAAAGTTCTTGGAAATCAACTGTAATGGAAAATTTTCAACTTAATTAAATTTTTGACTTTTTTGAATAGTTATAAATAAACTTAATTTCCTAGAAATACGATTTGGATTTCTCAATGTTAACAACTCTTTGCAAAACGTCTGAAATTATTTTGATCTTCTGATTAAATGTTTTCTACAACTGTTTTATTTTCCCTTTTCTGAGTGTTTTCGAAAGAAAACGTCTCTTCAAGATTCGAAAATTGTTCCTGGCTTTTTCTCTTTCGAATAGTAACAAATAAACTTAATTCCTCAGAAGTACAATTTAAAGTTGAATTTCTCAATGGCGAAAATTCTTGAAAATCATCTAAGAAATTGGTTTGATCTGAATTATTATTTTCTAATTCAGTGTTTTCAAGAAATGACTTATTTTCCCTTTTCCGAGTGTTAACGAAGGAAAACTGTTCCTCAGAAATCGTGAATGAAAATTCATTTTTTCGCAAATTATAGTCCTCATTAACTAAATTTTCATTATCGAAAAATGATTCGCTTTCGTTCTCTTCCTTGTTAACCAAATTATTCTGAGAAATGCTCATTTCGTATGATAATCCTGAAATTGAAAATTTATTTATAATTTAGATTTTTTGTTTTTTTTACTACAGTGACAAAGATTCAAAAATATTACACTTGAATTTTGAAACCAAAAGAAACTAAATATTCCGTTTTTTTTTTTCTAATAATAATTTTAACTTTCTAGCCTTTATTCTAAACACTAAATTATTAACCAAATTAATTTTATAACTTAATTTTTATATCCTACTTTCTGTTTAAAAGAAATAAATCTAGACGAGTGAATTTTTTAAATTTTTACCTTGACTATAAAAGGTACCCTTTTTCTTTTCATTCAGTTCTCGGTCTTTACATTTTTTCTTTAATAAAAGTGAAAATAATTCTTTTAAATGATTGAGCCGTATTTCTCTGTCCTTACATTGATTACTGCTTAAAGTCTCAAGAGTTTCATCTAATTGTTCACTAATTTTTTCTAATTCTTTTGACAAATTTCTATATTCCGCAGATTTTTCTAAAGAATCAGACATTCTTTTCTCTATTTCAAAAATGTTGTCTTCATCTTCATTTATTTCTTGATTTTCGCAGTTTTTATCTCCACTGACATTATTATGTTCTTGTTCTTTAATTTCCTTTTCCGTCTTATCACTGATTTTATCCATCAAAACATCAGTTTCAAAATGTTTTTTTAACCCAGATTGTTCCTTGAATTTTTTCCAGAATAACTGAATGCTTGCATTCTCTGGACAGTCGTTCACATTTTCATTAGATATAATTTTTACCTTAATTTTTGCTGGTTTTGTTAATTTAGAATTTCCATAATCATTATTTGTAAGGTTCGTCTCTTTATTTTCAGAATTAGATTCTATTTCTTCTATATCTGGTAAAACAATTGTCGAAGACAAAACACTTTCAGGAGACAGTTCCATTTCATTAGATTTAAAAGACGTACTTGAAAGAATTTCAACTGAATCGTTTAAATCATTTAAATTGATTGTATTGGTTAAATTTCCCATTTCAGAAAACCGACTTTTTCCTGTAGAGATATTGATTTCACGAACTTGCTGAAAATTATTTGTCGAATTTTCCTTGTTTAATACAGAATCATCGACATTTTCAAAAACAATTAAATCTTCCTCTTCCATAAACATTTTTTTCATTTTTTTTCGCGTGTTGGCGAAAGAAACGGACTCGTTTTCGAAATCTATACAATTTGCAAGCGAAACTTTATTTTTAGACGGAATTTTACAAGAATTACCGTTATTATCAAAAACTAAATCCTCATCCAAAAAATTTGACTTTCTCTTCTTTCGATTGTTGAAAAATACATTTTTTTTCTTCGAATCGCTTTGAGAAGCATCTGATTTGAAGGCGATTTCTGCAAAAAATAATTCAAATTAGACAAAATAATTGCATATTTTGCAAATAAATTGAAAATAAAAATGAAATCAATGAAAAATTGGGAAAAGTAATTTAAAAAAGCATAGAAATGTTTTAAAAATAAAGAAAATAAATTAAATTTGAGAAAAATATTTGAAAATCTTAAAAATAAATTGAAAAAAATTGAATAATGAAAAATTAGAGAAAATAATTAAAAATTGATATAAATAATTTAAATTGAATAAACTAATTAAAATTCGAAAAAATAATTCAAAAAACTTCAAATTTTAAATAAAGGAAAGTTGAACAAAATTTCAGAAAAGTACTTAAAGCTTTCAGAAGTTCATTGAAAAAAAAGAAAATAATTAAACTTCGAGAAAATAAATGAAAAAGATAAACGTAATTTAAAATTGAAGAGAATAATTTTTAATTAAAGAGAGATAATTAAAAACATTTTGCAAATTTTGAAAAAAAAACTAAAGTAATTGAAAATTGAATGGAATAATTGAAATGTCAGATTAATAGTTGAAAGTTTTCGAAATTATAAAACAAATGAAAAAATTGAAATAATTTAAAAATGATTTTATAATTTACAACTTGAAGAAAATAATTGAAATGTAATACAAACAATGATTAGTTGTAAAAAAATAAATGACATTTGAGTGAAATAATTAAAAAACTTACAGAATTTTTTTTAAATAAAAAAAAAAAATTGGAATATGCTGCAAATAATTTAAGATTGAGAAAAAAAATGGAGGTATGGTGGAAATAATTTAAATATGAAAAATGGAAAATGGAAAACAGTTAATAAAATTTGAGAGAAATGATTGAAAAAATCATAGAAATGATGTTTAGAAAAAAAGTATAATTGCAAAATTACTTACAAAATTTTAATTCAAGAGAATAATTAAAAAATCGCAGAAATAATCGGAAATTGATCAAAATAATTGAAATTTCAGATAAATAATTGAAATTTTTGAAAATCATACAAAAAATAATGAAAATAATTACAAATTGAAGAATTTACTTTTAAGCCAAAGAAAATAATTGAAAAATCGTTTAAAACATGGGAAATTGAAGAAAATAAACTAAATTTAAGATAAGAACAGCAAATTTAGGAAATTAATTAAAAAATAATGAAAATATTAAAAGATGCAGAGAATAATTGCAAAATAATAAAATGAGAAAAAATAATTCAACAAAAAAATGTAAGTTTAGGAAAATAATTAGAAATTATGAAAATGATTAAAAATTGGAAATAATAATTGCATAATGACACAAATAATGGTAAAATAAAAAAATTAATTTAAGTTTGCGCTGAATATTGTAAAATTTAGGAATAAATAATTAAACTGATTTAATTTCAAGGGAAAAATAATGAAGATTGAAAAAGTGATTGAAAAAACTAAATAAAAATAATAAAAAATTGAAAAAAAATAATTCAAATTTTAGAAAATGAGAATAATAATAAACAATCGGGGAAATTAATTAAAAAATGATCAAATTAATTTAAAATTGAAAAAAATAATTGAAATATGCTGAAAATAATTTAAGATTGAAAAAGAAAATTGAGCTATGATGAAAATAATTTAAATAGGAAAAATTGACAACAGTTAATAAAATTTGAGATAAATATTTGAATAAATCATAGAATATATGTTTAAAAAAAGAAAATAAGTGCATAATTGCTTACAAATTTTTAATTAAAGAGAATAATTAAAAAATCGTAGAAATAATCGAACTTTTATATAAACAACTGAAATTTCAGATAAATAATAAATTTTTTTGAAAATTATACAAAAAATAATGAAAATAATTAGAAATTGAAGAAAATAATAGAAAAATTGCAGAATTTATTTTGAAGCAAACGAAAATAATTGTAAAATCGTTTAAAACATGGAAAATTGATGACAATAAACTAAATTTGAGATAATAACAGAAAATTTAGGAAATTAATTGAAAAACAATGAAAATATTAAAAGATGGAGAAAATAATTGCAAAATAATAAAAAGAAATTAAATTTGAAGAAAATAATTGAAAATTGAGATATTTATTTGAAAGTTTAGGAAAATAATTCAGAAATTATGAAAGTGATTAAAAATTTTAAATAATAATAGCAGATTGACATAAATAATGGTAAAAAAAAAAAAAATCAAATTTGCGGTGAATATTGTAAAATTTAGGAATAAATAATTAAACTGATTTAATGTCAAGGGAAAAATAATGAAAATTGAAAAAGTGATTGAAAAAACTAAATAAAAATAATAAAAAATTGAAAAAAAATACTTAAAATTTTAGAAAATGACAATAATAATAAACAATCAAGGAAATTAATTAAAAAATGATCAAATTAATTTAAAATTGAAAAAAATAATTGAAATATGCTGAAAATAATTTAAGATTGAAAAAGAAAATTGAGCTCTGATGAAAATAATTTAAATAGGAAAAATTAAAAACAGTTAATAAAATTTGAGAGAAATATTTGAAAAAATCATAGAATTTATTTTTAAACAAAAAAAAATAATTGAAAGACCGTTTAAAACATGGAAAATTGATGACAATAAACTAAATTTGAGATAATAACAGCAAATTTAGGAAATTAATTGAAAAATATTGAAAAAATTAAAAGATGGAAAAAATAATTGCAAAATAATAAAAAGAAGTGAAAAATCAACAAAATAATTGAAATTTCAGATAAATAATAAAAATTTTTGAAAATTATGCCAAAGTAATGAAAATAATGGAAAAATTGTAGAATTTATTTTTAAGCAAAAGAAAATAATTGAAAAATCGTTTAAAACCCGGAAAATTGATGACAATAAACTAAATTTGAGATAATAACAGAAAATTTAGGAAATTAACTGAAAAATAATGGGAATATTAAAATTGGAGATAATAATTGCAAAATAATAAAAAGAAATGAAAATTGAACAAAATTATTGAAAATTGAGTTACCTATATAATTGAAAGTTTAAGAAAATAATTCAGAAATTATGAAAATGATTAAAAATTGAAAATAATAATGGCAGAATGACAAAAATAATGGTGAATTAAACAAATTATTTAAAATTTGCGATGAATAACATAAAATCTAGGAATAAATAATTAAACTAATTTAATTTTAAGGGAAAAATAATGAAAATTGAAAAAGTGATTAAAAAAACTAAACAAAATAATTGAAATTTGAGGAAGGTAAATTTAAGATTTATATAGAGAAACAATTTAAAAATAATTAAAAATTGCAGAAAATAGTTGGATAATGATAAAAATAGTACAAAATTTGTAGTTTAAGTAATTGAAATCATAATAGAAAAAATTATTAAAAATTGAAGAAATTTTTAAATCACTTCAAATTTAGTATATTTGAACCTTGGATTAATTGACCTTTTAAGTAATGCAAGTTCACATTATCTGAAATTAGAAGAAATTAAAATTTACATAAATTTAAATTTTGAGAACATTTTAAAAAGGTGAAATATTATTTAAAATTTTAAAAGAAAAAACATCTAGTAACAAATGTCAGGTGTGGACAGAATGAATGAAACTTGTAAATTATTATTATATATAATTGGGGCCCCATTTTTTCCTTTTTGTTCCAGGGCCCTTGCCCTCCCAGTTACGCCACTGTGTACAGTTCGAAACTGTTTTTAAATATACAATTAAAAAAAAGTTTAATTTACCATTTTTATTTATTCCTTTAGATTGATAAGAGTCTGTCCAGCTGCGATTCAGTTTATATCTCCAGGAATCACGACGTGAATTTTTTAATATCTCGTCTTGTAATTGAATTAATTCTAATATTGATGGAGATTTAAAAGTTTCGTTAGAATGCGTTTGAGACAGTTTTAAATTTTCATTTTGTTCCAGAAACTGACAAACTTTTTTATTGGTCATTTTACCTCTTCCTTCCTGCATTATCGCTTTCTTTTTTTGTTGTTTCATCGTTTTTGATAATTTCGGACTTTTTTATCTGTTTCATTGACTGGAAATTCTTTAAAAAATAAATTTTTATTCTGTAATAATAATAAAGTAATAATTAAGTATTGATAAGTTCGATTGTAAATTTAATAAATTTAGTTAATCAAATTCTAATAAATACACAAATTATTTTGTCTATTAGTTTTTTAAAAACATTTTCTTGTATTTTGAAAAATGGTTAACTTTTTTTTAACTATTTCAACAAAAATTAATTGTAAAAAAATTGGCTAAAATTTATAAAAAAAAAAACGTTGCAAATTTAAATTTGAAAATTTAAAATTTTTAAGTTTGAAGTAATTTTTAAATAGAAAAATATATGCGAAGTTATAAAAAAAAACATGAAATATTTTTTTAATTTGACACGCGATACATTTCGCATCAAAAGTTGTGAAAATTAATTTAAAATTTAAGTTTTAAATTGTCGAAAATAGAGTGTACTTCTTAGAGTTTTATAATAATCATTAAATTTGATTAAAAAAATAATCTCACGTGGACAAATACAGGTTATGTTTACAATCAGACAATTTGCAATAGATTTTAACTCACCATCTCTTCCAAAAATTTCAGAAAAATGTTTGTTCCATCTTTTTATAAACTCCATTCTTGCATATCCTCAAATTTCAGAGTGAGAGTAATTAATAAATAAACAAATAGGATTCAATTTTATCATGTTATCTATTAGTTGGTTGTTCTCTATTTTTTTTTTCAAAATTTGTTTTTGCATGATTGGCAACACTATAAGAAAGCGGTAAATTAAAACTTTTTACAATTAACAAATAAAGCTAATAAAGTCTTATTTTTAAACATAATATTTACCTTCTTTAAAATTGCTCTACAATTGATATAACGAATTTTGTAAGACATTTGTTAATAATAATTAATTAATTAATTATTATTAAATAATTTAACAAAATACGTGGTTGGTAGCACTGAGAATTGCAAGAGCGGTTAATTTTAAGTTTTCTTAAAAAATGTCACAATTATCTCATTTCTGAATTTATTAAACTATATTTAAATTTTTTTTAAGAAAGTTATAGAAATTTAGTAAAAATATTATTGTTATTCAAGTGAATAACCTTATTGCAAATTGCATTACAAAATTCCCCGCCCTTTTAGAAGTTAATAGCAGCGCCACAAGGGATTTTTTAGAAGAAGGAACATCATCATCGAAGGTTAGAAACGTGAATCTCTAAATTTAAACAGTTTAAGGTGTCGAATATCTGCCTGAAAAATCGTTGAAACACGAGGTTTCTTGTGTAATTCCAAATTTTGTAAAATTTTAGAATTTTCACATGGATTCTAATTCTATTACAGCTGCAGATCTCGAACAATTAGACAGCGGAATGGGAAGTAGTGACATAAGATCACCAGAAGTCAAAGCTCTTCTTCCCGACGACGATGAAGAAGATGAAGAGGTATAGAATTAAATTCTCGTCCCTAAACAAATTTATTTTTACATTTTCACGATTTTTCTTCTTCAAATGTGCACTTTCATTAAATTATTTATAATCATCTTCCCATAAAAATGTCCTTGACAGTTTTTCCGATCACAATAAAGTCACTCGAATTTCATGTTACATTTTGTATAAACTTAAAAAAAAAATTATTTACAATTATTTGCCGGTTAAAGTAAACATTTTCCACTAATAAATTGGATTTTGCGATTTTTAAAAACACAGGCAGTAAAATAGTGAAAAGAAAAGTTGTCCGAGGTTAATCCAATTGTAAATTTTCTGTCCAGGAACTTTTTTTGGGTTTAAAAATTTTTTAATAATCGAAACTTAAATGAAAAATAAATCAGTCAATTGAGTTGAATATTGGCAATATTTAAGATTTTACTATTATTTTAAAATACATGTTAAAAAAAGAACTTTTCATTTTATCGGGGATAATAAACAAAAGTCAAAATTTTGAACTATAAATAAATGGAAAAATTGTATTTGCCTTAATTTTTGTTCAATTGAAAACAACTGAATATTTGTTCAGTTGAAAATATTGATTAAAAATTTAAATTAAAATAGTTAAAGTGCTTTAATAGTATAAATATTTTGTTTAAAATTTATGAAGTCAAAGAATCGAATTATTGATTTCTTTTAATTGTAGGCTCTATTTTTCAAAATATTTCAAATATTTTATATTAAAAATTAAAAAATATTTTAAAGTTTTGAACTGAAGACACAAATAATTTATATTAATTGTTTTTCAGGACGAAAGTGTGGTGGAGCGACTCGTAGGATTAACAGAAATGTTCCCAAAGGAAGTGCGAAATTTTAGCTACAATATGAGCAGCTGTTTATGTTCCTGTGTAAAACGTAATTAATTCCCTTTTAAATCTTAATTCATTTTTTCCAATAATTTCATTCTCGTACTCGAAAAATCCATTTATACATTTTGTAAACTTTAATTCCAAAAAATCACCTAATTCCTAATATCGAGTATTCCCCTTTACCTTTTTTTTCATTCAATCTTAAATACATATTAATAATCTTTAAATTAAAATTATTCAAACTTTCAAATTTCAATTAATACAAATTTCAATAATGAAAATTTTATTGCTTTGCAAATTAATTTCTTTTTATTGTATTTTTTTTTCTAGTTATAACTTTTTCCCAATTTTTTCGTACTGTAATAATTTTTTAAATTTTATTACCGTTTCTCTATTTTTGTTGTTGCAATTTTCAACTTTTTTTTCTAAATAAATCAATTGATCAATTAATATCAATATATGTAGATAAATTAAAAGTATTTTTTGTCAATAGAAAATTTAAAAGATCAAAATTTTAGTCAGTTTTGATATTAATTAGCTGAAACTGTAATTGACTAAAATTTCAGTTTATTCTAATTTTAATCAACTTTCAATTCAATAAAAAATCCCTTTCTATTAAAAATTTATTTGACTTAATTTTCAGTTTATTTAAATTATATTCTCTTCAGATTTTATTTAATAGTAATTTTAATTCAATTAGATCGTTTTCTAAATTTTCTCTCTGACTTTTTTCGTTTTTTCGCAGATTATTTGCTTTTGAAATTTGTTGCATTTCTTTCTTTCTTCTATCATTTTTAAATTATTTTTTCCAATTTTTCATTTATTAAATTATATTTCAATAGATTTCCTGAATTTTCAAGCCTTCATCTTAGATTTCAATTGTTTTCTTCAATTTACAACTATTTCTATAATTTTTTAATTTTTATCCTACAATTTATACTTATTTGTATTATTATTTGACTAATTTCATAAACTGTCAATTATTTTCATCAAATTTAAATTATTTTTTTCTACTTACCTATTAAATATTTTCATTATTTTTCAATTATTTTCCAAAAACTCGCAATTATTTTTTTACATTCTAATTTTTTTCATTATTTTTTCATTGTGTTCATCATTTTTCAGTTATTTTATTAAATTTCATTTTCTTAAACTTTCAATTATTTCTATAACTTTGAAAATACTTTCTCCAATTTTTAGTTTTGAAAAGTAATTTTTCATACATTTTCTACATTTTTAATTTTTTTATCTCAAATTTCAGTCATTTGTATTATTTTTCAAATATTTCCATCATTTTTAAATTGATTTCTTTAATTTTTCAATTTTATCCTCCAAATTATAAATTTTCCAATTTTTTTTAACTGCATGATTTACTAAATCTTTAGTTAATTATTTCAAATTTCAATGAATTAAATAAATTGTTAATAAATTTTACAATTTTTCAATTTTTTTTTTCAAATTTATCATTATTTTCGGTATTTTGTAATTAATTTCCTAAATTTTCAATTATTTATCTCAAATTTCAATTATTTTAAAAAAATTATCATTATTTTTGCTATTTTTCAATCATTTTTCTCAATTCTCGATTGGTTACTTAAATTCTGAAATATTTTCAAAATTTTCAATTACTGTCTTCAATTTCCAATTATTTCTATAATTTTGCAATTTTTTTCTCCAAATTATAATTTTTAAAATTATTTGTATCTAAACCTTTAATCAATTATTTCATATTTCAATTAATTAGTAACATTTTTAATGAATTTTAGAATTTTTAAATCTTTTTCAAATTTACAATTACTTTCGGTATTTTGTAAATATAATTTCCTAAATTTTCAATTATTAAACTCAAATTTCGATTATTTTAAAAAATTTATCATTATTTTTGCCGTTTTTCAATTGTTTCCCTCAATTCGATATTCGAATATATTCTGTAATTGTTTAAAATTATTCTTCTCTAATCTCGATTGTTTTCTTTAATTTTCAAATTTTTTCTTAATTTTAAATTACTGTCTTCAATTTTCAATGATTTCTATAATTTTGCAATTGTTTTTCTTCAATTTTTAAAATTATTTTCAGTTTGATTTACTTCATCTTCATTTATTCATCTTAAATTTCAATTCTTTGTTTTCAATGTTTAATTTGTTTCATGACCTTCTCATTGATTTCTTCGTTTTTAAATTACCTTAATCATTTTTTAATTAATTTCCTAAATTTTCAATTATTTTTCTCAATTCTCGATTGTTTTCATCAATTTTGAATTTTTTTCAATTATTCTCATCATTTTTAAATGAATCTTTTCAATTTTCAATCATTTTCTTAATTTCCAATTATTGTCTTCAATTTTCATTTGTTTCTACTATTTTGCAATTATAGAAACAATTTTTAATTTTTTAAATTATTTTTAAATGTATTTATTATATCTTCAATTATTTATTTCAAATTTAAACTCTTTCTTTTAATTTTGATTAGTTTTATAATATTTTTTAATTGTTTTTTTTCCAATTTTTAATTATGTTGATTATTTTTTCATTTCAATTTTGTTTTTAATTTACCATTATTCTTATCTTTTTTCAATTATTTTCTCTTAGTTCATATATGTACTCTTTAAATTATTTGTCTCATTTATTAATTATGGTCTTCAATTGTCAATTATTTTTATTATTTTTCAATTATTTTCTTCATTTTTCAATTATTTTCTTCATTTTTTTTATCCTACAACATTGTAATTTTGTCCTACCCAAATAAAATCGAGGTTCTACTGTACATAATTCGTTTATCTTTATTTATAAAGTTTTTAAAGTACTCTGAAAGTTCCCTATTTTTTATATTCAGTACCCTATTTCTCCTAAAATATTCTTCATTGTCACTGTGAAGCCTTTTTTTATATTTTTTAAAAAATGTTTCGGTTTTTATTTCTTTTTTAGCTTTTCTTCCTTTTATTTAATCTTTTTTAAAAATACATAGTTTTAATTTTTTTTTTTTTTTCTGATATACGTAATCACATTTTCGCTCATTAAAAATTAGTTTTTTAAATTTTCCTTATTTTTATTGGGGGAGAAATGAAGAAAAATATTTTATTCAATTTTCTGTTTTCTTTTAGATTCACTCATCTTTTTGTAAATTTATACAATTTGTTTTTACATTTTGTGCATTTTTTCGCAAACTTATTTTTTCTTTCATAAAAATTGTTTAATTTGAATGATTTTTTTAGCGTTATTACTGTTAGAAGTGTTTTAAAAATTTGTTTAATATTATACAATTTTAATTTTCATTTTCATGAGCTTTTTTATTCTTGAAGAACGTTTTCATTTCTTTTAGACTGTTTACTTATTTCTTTAAATTGGTTTTTTACTGCTTCTTATTTTTTAGTATATTTTTACCAAATTATATACCTATTTTTGTTCAATTTTCTTTTTTTTTTATAGTTTGTTCGATTTTTTTAAAGAGATTTTCTCCATTTCTGAAGTATTTTATTAGTATTCTTCATTACATGTTTTACTTATTCCTTCAACTTTTTGACTCATACTTAAATTTTCTCTCTTTTTTTTACCATTTTTTCCCATAATTGTCATCTTATTCTTTCAACTTTTAATTTATAATTTTTTAAAGTTTATCATCATTTTTCGATTTCTTAGAAATATCTTACCCTCTTTGAAATTATTTATTTTTTATCCTATACCCTAGTTTTTAAGTTTCTTTTCTGTTTTTTTTTTTTTCATTTCTGTTGTGAACTTTTTCTTGTTTTTCATTTTCTTATTTTTTATAGTATCTTTTCCCCAATTTTTCAACTTTTGTGTTCATAAAGTTTATGAATATTTTTTCGTAACTTCCTCATTTATTCATAATTTGTGTCATTTTTTTGTCATTATTTTTTCCCAAATCCTACATAAAATACACATAATTGCAATTTGATTTAATCGAAGAGAATTTATTTTTCTTTTTGAACAAAATTACACGATTTATCAAGTTTTGATTTATTAATTAATCAGCGTTGTGATTTTGTAATAAAGCAACTGTAAGACTGAAAATTCTGTGCTTTCGAGTAATGCAAAAAGTTGATTTAAGAACGAATTGGACACATACTTGAGAAGAGGTTATGTATAAAATCATTATTATGCTTTTTAAAATAGAAAAACTAACTTTCAATCTAATTTTATTTAGACAAAATGTATCCAATGTAATTTACAACAAAATAAACCATTAAAATTCATAATTAGATCAAAATTAAACCTTCTTGAGATTCAGAAAAAAATTCAGTTTCCCTCATTTCTCAAATTGTCAAAAATTTTTAATTTTTATCCTAAAATGAATTTTAATAATTTATTTGATTTCAAATTGAATTCGCCACATTTTGTCTGAATAAAATTCGATTAAAAGATAGTTTTTCTATTTTAAAAAACAAAATAATAATTTGAAACATAACCTCTTCTTGAGTAGGTGACCAATTCCTACTTAAGATGAGTTAAATAAAAATGTTTGAGTCAAGGACATAGTAAAGTACTTTTTAAATTCGTATTACTTGAAACTTTCTAAAATTCAACTCATTGTCTTTTACAGAATTATATTCCGTCTCCTGTACTCTGACGTGGTTCTTCTTCAGTTCGTCAGCAATTTTAGTTGCACCAATACTTTTTGAAGTAGAGCGTGCACAGATGGAAGAGGCACAACGAGCACAACAAAAGCAGGTTTTGTTAGGTCCAAATGCAGCAATTTCTGGTGTAGGAGCTTCAGGACTTCCTATGGCTCCTCCTATTCCGCGATAATTCACTTTTTATAAAAGTAAACATTCGCTGCCTACTATCAATTGCCGTTTCAATCCCTTGATCACATCTCTATTGTCGATTACTAAGTCTGCGAACAAATTTTCTAACGTGTATCGCGCACTCTTCGACTGTTCTTTCAACTGAAAATGCATTTAAAACTGAAACCGAGAAATTTTCAATGGTATGATTACGATGAAACAGAACTTGGAGGAAATGTCTACCAAAGGCTCCTGCTGCGCGCTGATAAATATAAAATTAATTATGTAAAAATGGTAATGTGAAAATTAGGTTTTTTTTTCTTGAGGAGGGGATAATTTCGTCCTCGTTTAGAGTAGCTTTAAAATGTGCATTTTTGTGTTTGTAATGCGGTTTCTGGCGCCAATGAACAGCTATAATAGTATTTTAATAAAGTAGAGACATTTTTATTTAGAAACGAATTTAGTGTACCTGCCAACAGAATTTTTGATCTCAATTTTCACGCAAAAATTTTTGTAGAAGGCTTTATTAGACTCGTCAGATACTGATGTGATTTAAAGAATTGTCCCCGATCAATTTTTTTTTTGTTTGTACGTTGTTTTGTTGTGAAGTGATAGAAAATAATAATAATAAATCCTTTTCAATCTTAGAAAGTGGTTTTCTTATTTCAAGTTTTTATTTTGTTGTAGAATGGAAATTGAAACGTAAAGGAAAAGAATACAAAAAAAAAAATTTTTCTCTAAAAGAAATAATTGATATTTGTGATTAATTGAATTTATTTATTTTTTTAACTTTAGCTAAAGATTTTAAAAGTTATGAAATATGTAAAATTTTTCACTCTACAATAAGTAGAGTTTATATTCTTTGTATTTTTAATTAATTTCTTCAATATCGAATTATTAATGTAAATTTCAATTCTATATTTCAATATTTTCAAGATTGTGTTTTTCATTCATTTTTGTCTTATTTTTTAATAGGTATTAAGAAAAAATAGTTTGTTATTTTATTAATTTTGCATTTATTTTCTTGAAATGTTAATTGTATTTTTAAATTTTTTTCAATGATTTTCTTCGATTTTTAATTATGTTTTTCAAATTATTCGATTATTTTTGTTCGTTAATTTCAAAATTGTATTTGTTTCAAATACTTTAATCAATTTCATTCTGCAAATGTCTGACACAATGTATCCTAATTACTCCTGACATAAATAAACTTACATTTTAAAACAAGTTTATTTTCCATTTTTAACCCAATAAAAGAACGTAATATTCTAAAATAACATAATTTTGATCTTTAAAATTTAGATTTTTAATTTTTCTAACATTTATCCGCCTATTACCATCAAAATATTTAAAATTTTGAAATTCTTTAAACAATTTTATTTTATATGAAATAAAAATTTCTTTAAATTTTTAAAGTATATTTTTTAACATAATTTTGTTTAAATTAGTTTAATAAATGTTATTTTCTTCCTTGAAATGTCAATTATTGTATTTTCCAATTATTTTCAGCAATTGTTGTAATTATTTTCTGTAACCAACGCTCTTATATTTATTTTCTTTTAATTTCAATGATATTTTAGTTTCTTCTATATTTTCAACTATTTTCTTAGTTTTTAATTATTTGCGTTATTATTCAATTATATTCTTAAATTTTTAATTTAATTTGTAGCCCGTATACAGATTAAATAAATAAATTTTTAATAAAAAAAACTTTAAAAAAAACAAAATTTTATTTCTTTATGAAATTTTTTTAAATTTTATTAAATATTTCCACAATTATTTCAACGTAATATTCCAACAATTTTTTGATAACTCAGTATAAAATAGTACAAAATTGATGTTTTCTGATTTCGGTGATCAGAATTATAAGAAAAATTTATTAACATCGATATTGAACTTTTATTTCTTATTGGCATATTTTTACATATAATTCGGAAATTTTTAATAATCGAACTTCTTCAGGATGTTCGACCCATTGACATAACCTCAAACTAGAAAATGGTTTTTCACATTATACAATAAAAATATTATTAAAACTGATTTCACGCAATTTTTTTTAGATTTCTTTTAAACAATTTTATTTTATATATTCTTATATTTTTTCAATTTTTTGCCCTTATTTTTCGCAAATTCATCATAAAATACTTGCAAATTTGTTTTGATTAAAGATGATTTATTTTTCTTTTTGTATAAATTTCACAATTTTTCAAGCTTTTAATTATTAATTAGGCACTGTTGTGATTTTATAATAATTTTCTAGTTTGAGGTTATGTCAATCGGTTTAACACCCTTAAATAAATTATATGCTGGAGTTTTTGATTTCATAATACTTATTTAACTTAAAATAAAATATACAATCAATTATTTGTTATATTTTTACAAAATAAAGAAAAACTCGCAAAATTTTCCTTTTAAGGTAGTTCTCCGGCAGTTATACTTGAAAAAATCGATTTTCTATAGATTTTCTTTAAATTGTGAAAAAACGTTATTTTATATGTGCCTTCTGTCTGGTTAAAATTTCAATAGCCCTTGCAATGCTCAAAATTGAGATATTCAGTTTCGAAATTTCATTTTTCATCATTTTCCATACAAAATTGGAATTTAGAACCTGAATATCTCAATTTTGAGCATTGCAAGGGCTATTGAAATTTTAACCAGACAGAAGGCACATATAAAATAACGTTTTTTCACAATTTAAAGAAAATCTATAGAAAATCGATTTTTTCAAGTATAACTGCCGGAGAACTACCTTAAGAATGCTGATTTAAAATAATTGAATATAGGTTTTTATTTTCCGGGTAGTCATTATAAACGACAGTTAATAAATTGTGCAAAAATAATTAAATTAAAGTAATGTCAAACACGCAACAAAATCTCCCAATGAATTAATTTTGTTGATAAAAAAAATCCTGAAAAATCATTTTCCAGGTATTTAGATTGCTAATAAGGATTCAAGGTCAGATTTCAATAATTCAAAATGACGGATCAAATATTGCGGATTTATTTGAGGAAGCAAAATTAATGTAATTTTATCATTTAATCAATAATTATATCATAAACAATGTTATTATTATTTTAAGAATTCTAAACACATGTATTTGTTCAAATTAATTAACAGGGATACGTTAAAAAAGATAATAACAACGGATTGTCAAATAAGCAACATTTATAATGACATACGGCCTAAAGACAGTTACAAAAGATTAACATTGATTTTTTAAAAGCACCGCGATTCGCTATTTTCCTGTCAATAATTAATATAAAATTCGATGTTAAATTGAAGGCTTCAAAGCCAGCAATACTAGGCGATTTTTACAGCAGACACTGTTAAAATAATCATATCCTCGTACATATATATGATTTCTGTACACAAAAGTTTATAAATAGATTACGTGTATAATTATGCACACATTGCACGTAGAGTATAATAAAATCTAATTAACAAAAAAAGAGTAATCTACGATTACAATTGTAATAATTGTAAAAATCCGTTAGGCACAATTAGTATCTCCTAACTTACAATTAATGGAAGAAAACTTCATGATTTCTTCGAGATTATTAATTTCATAAACCACATTATTAGTAAAAAACAGACTTTGGTTAGCACCTCTTTTGTCCAAAGCTTTCAACAATTCCTTCTTAGCTAGAGATGAATTTTAATTTTAAAAAAATCTACCACTTCCCGTCATTTTTAATGAGAATGTAGGAGAAGAGAGGGGGGGGGGAATAGAAAAAAAACCCACGGTCGATTTCAAAATAATGACAATAAACCGTTTAGTCAGTGTCAGTCATTTTCGCTGGCTGAAGCTACCCAAAGGTCTCAAAAAAGTTGTAAAAAGTTTTTAAAAAATGCCACTTGTCACGAAAATATTATGTTCAAAGTTACTGCGCTTTTTTGACGTTACAAAGTTGCGAGTAATTTTTTCCTGTGACCAAGACGCATCATTTATCGCAGCAAACTGGTTCTTAGGTACCAACTATTTATTATTAATAGAGAGATTAAAAAACTGCGATGTATTTAGTCACTACTCTGTTATTCGATAGGAGTATACTTTTCTCAGGAAGATGCAAGATGACTCTCAATTCATCCGAAGAGTTTTTCGAAACAACCATGACAATAGGGCTTGTCATTTTGTTCTTTGAATGTTCCTTTGTTCAGCTGCTTCAAGCAAAACGCGCATACAAAGTGCTCGGGATGAAACTTCCGAAACATTGCTGTTATACAACGACCTAAAACATAAAAATTTAAATTTAAGTTTTGAAAATGTATTTTATTTTAATTATTTAATTTTTATTAAATGAAAAAATATTAGAATTTAACAAATTTATGAATATAATTTGAGTAAGGAATAATTTAAGATTAATAACAATTTATTTAAAATTAGGAATATTAGTATTATTAGGAATTATTAATTAATAATAATTCCCGGATTGCAAACTACAATTTTTCCAGACAACAATACTGCAGTTAAATATTAAGTGGTTTAAATGAAATATTAATATTAGTTTAAGAGATAACTATAAAAACAAAATAATTATTAAAAATTTTTAATTTCGAATTCGTGTTTCGAAGCATCAGAAATACTATAGAAAAAAAAGAAAAAAAAGATCTAAAAAATAAAGAAATTATAGCAAAAATTAAAAAATACTAAAAAAAAAGTGAAAATGTATAATGAACAATAAAAAAAATTGAATAATGTAGAAAATCTTCAAGAAAATTAAAAAAAAGTATAATAAATGCAAAAATAAGAAAGTTATAATCTACATTGAAATAGAAAAATTAAAAACAAAAAAAAATTTGAAAAAACTAACAAAAAATATAAATACATTTTTTAAAAATGATTAAGTCCAAAAAACTATTTAAAAAATAGACGAAATAACGTCAAAAAATATTAAATTATTTATGGAAATGTTTTTTTTTTTAATTAAGACAATAAATAAGAAAATCCATGAGAAGTTAAAAGTTTACTAACGAGAAAAAACTTTGGAAAAATTGTTTTTAAAATAAAGGAAAAAAACAATGATTCTTTTTTGTTTAATGCAAAATTAAATATAAAATTAAATCAAACATTGTTGAGAAAAACAAGAATATTTTAAAGAATATTAAAGAAATAGAAAAGTTATGATAAAATTAAAAATTTGACATAAAATAGAAAAAAGGAAAAGGAGTCTTTAGAAAAGTATAAAAATTAATAACTTTATGAAAAAATGTAGAAAAATATACCAAATAAATATTTCTAAACAATTAGAAACTGTAAAATAAAAATAAATAAAATAATTAAAAGTGTAGCACTTGATAAAAAAATGATAAAAGAACGAATAAATAAAAGAAAAATTTAAGAAATAGGAAAAACTATGAACCATGCTATGAACATTAAATAAAAAATATAAAAGCAATATTTTGAAAAATGGAAAAAATATTTAAAGCAAATTTAATAAGCTATGAAAATAAAAAAAATTAATAAAAATAATATAAAAATTGTGCAAAATAAACTTGAAAAATAAAAATTAGTTAAAATAAAACAAGAAAATGTAAAAAAAATAAGTTAAAAGACTAGAAAAAGAATGACAAATTTTTTTAAAAATCACAACTTTTAAGAAATTATTTTTCAATAATGAAAAAGTATAAAAAGTAATAGATATGGAAACGAATTTAAAAAAATAGAAATTTGTTTAAAACATTAGACATAGTTTAAAAACAGTTCTACCAGTAAATTTCTTTTTTTTAATTTATAAAATCTAGAAATTTTATGAAAGAGTAATTAAGTTTGTGAACAAATAAATAAAACGTAAAGAAAATTGAGTAAATTTACAAAAAATGAGTGAATCTAAAAAAAATCATAAAATTGAAGAAAAAATTGTAATTCCCACCAAAGTATGTAAATAAATAAATTTTCCTAAATATTTTAAGAACAAAATTGTATACAATAAACTGAAATAATTTGTGTAAAAAAAAAGTTAAAGAGAATCTATTATAATAATAAACGAATAAGATTTTTTTTAAGGAAGGAAGAGATTAGAGATAAAGTTTAGAAAATTAGAAAAATATGGAAATATTTGAAAGACAAAATGAAATGCAAAAGAATTAATTTTTGAGTAAATAAATCTAAATTATTAATTGGAATTTAAAAGTTTGAATGAATTCAATTTTTATTTAATTGGTGTTTGGAATTTATTTATGTAAGAATGACTTAGAATAAATTATTTAAAATTTAATATTATTTTTAACTTTCTTTCTACCCAAAATTTTTAGATCGTATTTTGGCCATTTTAAATTCAGTTTTCAAAAATTATAGAAAGAATAAAAGATTAAAATTTTCAAGGTTCATCTACAAATTCTCGGAATTTTTTTAATAATTCCCGGATCATTTTAAGAATTTCCGTCAAATTCCCCATTTTTTTCACGATAATATATTAAATTCTCGGATTTCCCAGACCGCTATAAACACTCTGTAATAATTAATATATTATTCATTTTAAAATTCGTTCATCGATTTGAGAATATAAATTAAAATCAAGGGTAAAATATAAAAAATTAACGAAATAAAATAAACTCGAAACAAAAATTATCTAACTTTTGACTGAAATAGAAATTATAAGGCAAATAACAAATTAAAATTCAATGTCTAAATTTACTACAGATTCAAAAAAAAAAAAATTCTAAAACTGAATAATGTAGTTTAAATTTATAAAAGAAACGCAATTTTTAAAAGTCGATCAAAAATTTCAAGTTAGAAATAAATATTCAAAAGTAACAAAAAATGGATTAAGCATTTAATCTACAAAGCAATTTTTTCAATAAAAAAAGAATCTAACTGAATTTTCAAGCAAAATAACAATCATTATTTTTAAAATTTAAGTAACAATTTCACAAACTAATTAAAAACTAGTGAAAGCAATTTAAGTTTATGAAAAGCAACAAGAAATTCCAAAAGTTGTCTAAAGGTTTTAAAAAATTAGTAAAAGTTAAAAAAAAATTAAATAATCATAAAAAAAAGAATTAAAATCTTTAAAAGTTGATTAAAAGTTGCAATAATGATTAAAAAATAAAGTGAGAAAAACTAATATATTAATTAATACAATTATAAAAAAAAAATTTTTAACCTGTAATAGGTTTGTGACATCCTGCACAGAGGGAACCTCTTTTGGCGTGATAATGAGTTTCACAATAAGGCAATCCTTCATGATCGAAAAAGGATCCACCTTGAAATTTCTGCCTGCAATCCTGAAACAAAAATATTTTTAAAATTAATATTATACTTTAATAAACACATTTTTAAAAATCTTGAAAACGTAAACAAATTATTAAATCAATAATAATTTATTTTGTAAAAATACAGAAAACTGGTAAAAGAAACAAATTTGATTAATGAAATTATTAAAATCGCTGTATTTTATAAAAATAAAAAACTAACATTAATTGAAAAACAATAAATTCAACTAATAAAAATTGCAGATATGATTAAAAGAATTTTTAATCATTTTGGAATTATTTAGAACGAGAGAAAAGATGTTTAACAAAACTCACTAAAAATTGAATTCGACCAATTTAAACTAACAAATCTTGGAATAATTTATCAAACAAAACACATAAATTTTGTAATAACTTGGAATTTGAAACTTCAAAATGCAGAGGAAACAAATCTAGATGAATTTATCTAATTCGAAAGTCTATGTTTTATGCCATTATTAAAAATAATTTCTTCTGGACATCAAAACTTAAATCTCAAATCGTTTCTCTTGAGAAAAACTGGAAAAATCTGAATGACTCTCCTGAAATTGACACTTTTTTTATAGTTTAAAACCATTTTTTCTGATTTTTACGATTTCTTCCCTAAAATAAAAATATTGTAAATTTATTTCGAATAATGTGAATTAAAACGATATTTAAATATTCATCAACAAACTTGGGCAACTCTGTAAGTATTTGACAAAAAAATTCTTTTAAAAAAAAAGTTAGAAGTATAAAAATTTGAATGTAATAAAATTTGAATAGATTGAAATTCTTATAATTTGAATCAAATAATATTTAAAGAGATAAAATAAAAAAAGAGAAAAAGAAACTAAGCAATATATTGAAAAATGGGAGAAAATCTCAAAAAAAAAAAAAAGTTTAACAAACTATAAAAAAAATTTTAAAATGATATAAAAATAGCGAAAAATGAACTACAAAATCAAAACTAGTAAGAATAAAATAAGAAAATGTAAAAATTGTATAAACAGAATGACAAATTGCTTTAAAATTGAAAAAAAAAATTAGAAAATTAATCAAAATAAAATAATAATAAAAAAAAATAATAAAATTTTCGATAAATAAAACCAACATAAAAACCTTGAAAAAGTAGTTAGCATGTATAAAAATACAAAAGAAATAATAATAATAAAATATTGACATTTTTTTTTAAGAATAATAAGTTTTATAATAAAGTTGAGAAATATTTAAAATATCGGAAAGATTAAATTAAGGAGTTCTCTTCATTAACATAACCTCAAACTAAATAACTATTTTATAATTTTTCTTTAACTTTAAATTTAATGAACAACTGCAATTTGACAACAAAGAGCTCAACCTAATTTTTTCTGAAAAATGTACAACTCTGGATCTTTTAAAATTTGGTAAAATTAATTTGAATAATATTTTTATTTAGGTGTGAAAATAGACTTTCTAGTTTGAGGTTATGTAAATAGAGAGAACCTCCTTAAGTTAAAATGAATCACAAAAAAATTAATTTTTGAATTTTAATTGTTAAATTTTGAAATAATTGTAATTTGAAACTTTGACTAAATTAAAGTTATGGATCAAAAGATTTTTAAAGTTTTTTTTACAAATTCCCAGCTTTCGAGAAAAATAGGGGACATTAGGGACAAATTTTCAAAATAGGGGAAATCGTAAAGTAAAGTTCAAATTGATTTTTTGAGCGCAATTTTTAACCGATTTCAATTTTTAAAATTTTTTTTTTTTTTTTTAAAGTTCACAAATAATTTCATTAAAGATCTTTCAGAGCCGATTTTTTAATTTTTGCATTTTAAACAATTTATGTTAAAGCAAAGTGTAAAAAATGTGATTTTTAACATTTTTTGATCTCATTTATCGTAAACATTTTCTCTAAAAATTATTATAAACAAACAATATGAACAAATTCACTGTTTGGATAAGTATGAGAAGAAAAACAACTTGTTTTTACTAAATTATTCTTTTCATCTGGAAATGAAAACTTTTAATCACAAAATATTTATATTACAATTAAATTTACTTTTTTTATAAACAATTTTTATAAACAAATGCATTATTTAGCTATTTTTTAGCCTAAAAATGTCGCGTTTTCTGTTAATTTTCACTAGATCATGCAAAGTAAATATTTTTATTTTTTAAATTTATTTTACAATTAATTTACCTTTTTTTTTCATAAACAATAAAAATAAACAAAAAAACAAAAATGAGATTTTTGTGTTAAAAAATTGATTTTTTTTATATTATGCTTAGGTCAAGTAAACTGAACTTTGTTATGAAGAAACATTTATTTCATAATTAATTTTCCTTTTGTTATTTAAACAATTTTTATAAACAAATGCATTATTTAGCTCTTTTTTAGCCTAAAATTGTCGCGTTTTCTGTTAATTTTTAACACAAAAATTTGTTTATTTTTATTGTTTATAAAAAAAAAGTAAATTAATTGTAAAATAAATTTAAAAAAAAATATTTACCTAGCAAGATCTAGTGAAAGTTAACAGAAAACGCGACAATTTTAGGCTAAAAAATAGCTAAATAATGCATTTGTTTATAAAAATTGTTTATAAAAAAAGGAAAATTAATTATGAAACAAATTTTTTGTGATTAAAAGTTTTCATTTGCATATTAAAAAATTTTTTTTTTAAAAATGGAGTTATCCACTGTTGGATAATAAGCAAAATAATTGCTTCTTTCCTCCAAAATCATCAAGATTGTCTCAAAACTTAATCCCCATTACAAAATCTCGAGAGAAAAAACTAAACAGACAATTAGAAATGTACCAATTCAATTTTAAAATTTCTCAACGAAACCACACATAAATTTTGCCGTCACAAAGTCTTGAAAATGCTCGAGATAGAAAGATTATGTGTCAAGCTTTAATCTCAATTACGAAAGCTTCAAACCGCTTCGTCGATCGCGTCACTCTTGCACACGACCCAAACTTTGAATCTGAATATCTCATCTCAACTCACACACATTCCCTGCATGTGTACAAGCCGATGCTCCCCTTAACCTTGACCCGCTCTCACAGGCGGTTAAGAGGACATCACACGCCTCCAAATGACACTTCAGAAGTGCATTGCGTGCCACGAATCCCTTTCTATCAATATTTCTTTTGTTTTGTTTTTTTTTTTTGTTTTTTTTCTCTTTTTTTACATTTATTTTCAAATCGTACAAGATTCATCAAACAAAATCAACAAGATTCTTAATAAATAACATCGACCGATTATCGTATATTCTCAAAGATGAGCTTCCTTCCCGAAAAAAAGACCTATCATCATAATCAGACTCGAGAGTCGCTGATTTCGAGAGAGCAATGTGCGAAAACCTATCAACAAGTAGAGAGCCTCGTCGCCTGAAAAGTTGCCCTAAAAAAAAAAAAAGAAACTGTCATCTGTTCCAGAAGTCTTTAAGATCTTCATTTCACCTGTGTGAGACATGAAAAATTGGGAAGGCTCCTCATAATTTGGAGCCGAGGGCAAGGGGTCAATTTCTGCGACTGAAGTTCATATAGCCTAATATTTCGAACTCTTCCTTGTTGTTTGGCCGACGACAATGAAAATTTTTGGTTTTTTTTTTTTTTTAAGAGAATTTACGCTTCCTCTTCTTCCTCCTCCTCCTCGTCGTCAACTCCGACGCATTTCGGGCAAACGGGTTTTCCCTCCATGGCGTAGAATGATTTTCCTGAGACGGGTTTCTTGCAATCCTGCATTGCAAAGTGTAATTTACAATAAATTGTTTTTAGGTTAACTGAAAATCTCATTTAGAAAATAAAACAATAGAGCATTTTCTGTATTTTTTTTTTTTTTTTGAGAGAATAGGTTCTGTATTTTTTGGGAAAGTAGGTTATATATCTTTTAGGAAAGTGGATTCTGTACAACAATTTTTTGCACTTCTTGAGAAAATGTTCTTCTAAACAAGAACATGCAAATAAAAATGCTTTTTGTATTTTTTTTTTTAATTTCTTGAGAAGATATTTTTCACTTCTAGAAAATATATACCATCTTCTTGTTTTGACGAAAAAAAATACTTTTTGTACATTCTCAAGAAGTGAAAAAGTATATTTTTAAGAAATAAAAAAATATTTTTCAAAGGTAGAAAGAATCTTCTTCAGAATGCAAATTTTTTCCCAGGAAGTAAAACATTACTTTTTGAAAAAATACGCATTTTTACCTTTACAGAAGATATTTTGCCTTGTTTTCATTCTGTTTCTTTTCAAAAAAACATAAAAAATTCTTAGTATTTCTTAAGATAAAAAGTAAATTGTAAAAAAATTCCCCCAAAAAGTACAGAAAGTATCCTCTAAAGTCGTAAAAAATCTGTTTAAAAATAAAAAAAAAAAAAGTAGAAAAACAAGAGAATGAATAATAGTATGTTATCCACTCGGGGAATCCGGACCTGGAAAAATCAAAAGAATTAGTAATCTATTTTTAAAATATCTTCTTACCCTGCAAACGAAGCAATCCGGATGCCATTGGCTGTTTAGAGCCGAGATATAATTCTCCATAATTGCTCGATTGCATCCTCCGCATTTTGGAGCAAACATATCAAAATAATCTTCTCGGCAGTAAGGTTTTCCGTCCCTTTCATGAAAACCGTCTTCACCAAACTGCTTGCCACACTGGGCACAGAAAAAGTGCTCCGTGTGCCAAGTTTTTTCCAGAGCTGTCACGCATTTCTGAAATTTTTATAGTAGTTATTAATAATGTAAAAATAGAGAAATTTACAAATTTCAAATTTTCACTATTGTATTTACTTTCTATTATTAAATTTTCAATTTTAATATTATTTTTAGTGATTTAAAATGTTAAATTTTAATTTAGTTTTTTTTCCTTTCTTTCACTCTTTTTTCTTTTATGAATGAATTATTTCTTTCAAGTATATTCGAGACTTTTCTAATCTAGATTTTTAATGTCAAATTGTTTCCAATTGTCAATAGCAAATTTTACAAAAAAAAAAGGTTTTGTAGAGTCCACAACATTCAATTTTGTACAATTGTGTCAGACGCAAGCTAGTTTGTGAGAGTTACAAGCTGTTTTGTGCGATCCACAAACTGATTTGTACATTCCACAAACTGATTTGTAAATTTCACAAAATGATTTGTGTATTTCACAAACTGATTTGTAAATTCCACAAACTGATTTGGGTATTTCATAAACTGATTTGTAAATTCCACAAACTGATTTGTGTATTCCACAACCTGATTTGTAAATTCCACAAACCGATTTGTAAATTCTACAAACTGATTTGTAAAATCCATGAATTGATTTATGTATTCCACAAACTGATTTATGTAATACACAAACTGATTTGTAAATTCCACAAACTGATATGTAAATTCCACAAATTGATTTGTAAATTCCACAAACTGATATGTAAATTCCACAAATTGATTTGTGTATTCCACAAACTGATTCATGTAATTCACAAACCGATTTGTAAATGCCACAAACTGATTTGTAAAGTCGATGAATTGATTTGTGTATTCCACAAACTGATTTATGTAATTCACAAACTGATTTGTAAATGCCACAAACAGATATGTAAATTCCACAATTTAATTTGTGTATTCCACAAACTGATTTGTAAATTCCACAATTTGATTTGTGTATTCCACAAACTGATATGTAAAATCTACAAAACGATTTGTAAATTCCACAAACTGATTTGTGTATTCCACAAACTGATATGTAAAATCCACAAACTGATTTGTAAATTCCACAATTTAATTTGTGTATTCCACAAACTGATTTGTGTATTTCACCACCTGATTTGTAAATTCCACAAACCGATTTGTAAATTCCACAAACTGATTTGTAAAGTCGATGAATTGATTTGTGTATTCCACAAACTGATTTATGTAATTCACAAACTGATTTGTAAATGCCACAAACAGATATGTAAATTCCACAATTTAATTTGTGTATTCCACAAACTGATTTGTAAATTCCACAATTTGATTTGTGTATTCCACAAACTGATATGTAAAATCTACAAAACGATTTGTAAATTCCACAAACTGATTTGTGTATTCCACAAACTGATATGTAAAATCCACAAACTGATTTGTAAATTCCACAATTTGATTTGTGTATTCCACAAACCGATATGTAAAATCTACAAAACGATTTGTAAATTCCACAAACTGATTTGTGTATTCCACAAACTGATATGTAAAATCTACAAAACGATTTGTAAATTCCACAAACTGATTTGTGTATGTCACAACCTGATTTGTAAATTCCACAAACCGATTTGTAAATTCCACAAACTGATTTGTAAAGTCCATGAATTGATTTGTGTATTCCACAAACTGATTCATGTAATTCACAAACTGATTTGTAAATGCCACAAACAGATATGTAAATTCCACAATTTAATTTGTGTATTCCACAAACTGATTTGTAAATTCCACAATTTGATTTGTGTATTCCACAAACTGATATGTAAAATCTACAAAACGATTTGTAAATTCCACAAACTGATTTGTGTATTCCACAAACTGATATGTAAAATCCACAAACTGATTTGTAAATTCCACAAACTGATACGTAAAATCCACAAACCGATTTGTAAATTGCACAAACCGATTTGTAAATTCCACAAACTGATTTGTATATTCCACAAACTTCACTGGTTGTGGAAATTATAATTTTTTGCATTTGCAAAGATTCCTGGTGTCCAATTTCAGTATCGAAAATAACCAATTTTTAACTGAAAATAATTATCCTCTTTCAAATTCTTACATCTAGGATAGGACCGTTACAATAATTGCATCTCGGTGAGAAGAGATTGTGATAATCAGGTTCACAGTAGGGATGTCCTTCCCTTTCGAAGAAGTTCCTGGTGCCGAGTTCCTGATTACAATGTGTGCACGTGAAGTGTTCCGGGTGCCATGTTTTTCCCAATGCTGTGATCACCTGCAATTATTATTATTTTTTTTTTACAACACTGTCGAATTGCTATTCTTCTTAAATATTTTTTCATAACAATGTCAAATATTAATTTTATTTTTTGAAAATTGATCTTCTTCTTTAGAAAAATAATTGACGTGGAATATTTTCTCGTAATCTGGACAAAAGGCTTATTTCCAACCTGGCCAACGATTGGTTTCTCGCAGGCGTTGCAGCATCCTTTTTGGGTGGTATTGACTCCTTGGCGACTCATGTCAGCCTGTAGGTTTCCTAGCATAGAATCAAGCTGGTTCTGTTTAATGTGAGTCGCCTGGCTCGTAATAAATTGGCTCTCTTCGTACTGAGGTTGATAAAGATGCTGCGACTGAGTTTCTCGAATGTGAATTCTGGTGGTGCCCTGATCAATCGGTGGCAGTGGACTTGACGAGCTTCTTGTCGCTTTGTTTGGCTTGGCGTACGGCGAATCTGTCACTGTCTGGCGCTGATGATTGTTTCCGTGGATCTGCAACAGAATTGGGCAATTAGACAAAAAGAAGTAGGTCCAAACAACAGTCAGTAATGTGAATTGAAAATTTATTTTAGTTATTATTTTTAAAAATAAAGGGGCTTTCGAAAGAAGATGGATTTTGAGATGAAGATTGTAGAAAAAGGTTGATTTTGGAAAAAGGTAAGATTCTATAAAAATAAAAATTATAAATAAAATTTTTTCACAAAAAGATGGATTTTGGGGAAAAAATGGATCTTATAAAAAGGTAGATTTAGAAAAAGATGGATTTTGGTAAAAGGTAGTTTTTTTTTTCAAAAAAAGGTAGATTTTGAAAAAAGTCGATTTTATAAGAATAACAATTATAAAGAAACATTTTTTACAAAAAGATGGATTTTGGAAGAAAGTAGATTTTATGAAAAGATAGATTTTGGAAAAAGGTAGAAGGATTTTATGAAATGATAGATTTTTGAAAAAGGTGGATTTTGTCAAAAAGTAGGTTTCGGAAAAAGGAGGATTTCAGAGAAAAGGATTTTTTTAAAAAAAAAATGGACTTTGACAAATGATAGGTAGATTTTTGGAAAAAGATAAATTATGAAAAAATAGTGGATTTTGGAAAGAGGTGAATTTTGTCAAAAGGCAAGTGGATTTTATAAAAAGATAAATTTCGGAAAAAGGTCGATTTTGGATGATTTTCTGAAGAAAATTGGATTTTGCCAAAAAGTAAATAGGTTTTTAAAAAGGTAGATAATGGAAAAAGGTGGATTTTAGTAAAAGGGAGTTTTTTAAAAAAATCTAAATTTTGGAAAAAGATTGATTTAGATGAAAGTTAAATTCTCACTTCTCAAAAGTTAACTTTGGCATAAGGTAGTTTTTTGTAATAAAAACGTAGGTCGATTTTAGGAAATGATAGATATTAAAAATAGGGTTTTTTTTTATAAAAATAAAATGTAAAAATTATAATTTGTAATGAAAAACGGAGTTTTAGAAAAGGATAAATTTTGGAAACAGGTGAATTTTATGGAAAAGGTAGATTTTTGAAGAAGGCAGATTTTTGAAGAAGGTAGATTTTTGAAGAAGGTAGATTTTCTAAAAAGGTGGATTTTGGAAAATAGTGAATTTTATGTTAACAAAATTTATAAATACAATTTTTCAAATAAAAAGTCTGATTTTGAGAAAAGGTAAATTTCATAAAAAGGTGGATTTTGACAAAATTAGAATTTGGAAAAAGTATTTTTTGAAAAAAAATGGATTGTGACAAGTGGAAGATTAAGAAAAAAAAAGATTTTAACATAAGGTAGTTTTTAAAAAAGGCAGGTAAATTTGAGGTAAAGGTACGTTTTTAGAAAAAGTAGATTTTATAAAAATAAACTTTATAAATAAAATTTTTTTCTGAGAAGATGTCTTTTGGAAGAAGGTCAATTTTGAAAGAAAACGTGTGCTTTGGCAAAATGTAAATTTCGAAAGAAGGTACTTTTAGAAAAAAAGTGTATTAAAAAAATGGTAGTTTTTAGAAATAGGTTGATTAAAAAAAAAAACGTACCTTAAAAAAAACGTTAAATTTTTAAAAATTTGTATTAAGAAAGGGATAGATTATTAAATTTTAGTTTAAAAAAAAGAAGTTTTAAATGATTTAGATTTTAGATTTTTTACAAAAATGCAGGAAAAGCTGGTTTAGGAGAAAATAATATAAAAATTACGTGTTTTAGAAAAATTGCGGGTTAAAAATGTGGATTAAAAAAGATTGTGCTGTTTAAAAAAAAATCCACGAAAATTGAAGAAAACTCTAAAAAAAAACTGAAATCACGATCTAAAGGAACGAGAAAGGTTTTTAGGTACCAAAAATAATTTCGACGATTTAGAGTGTACTGCCGTCTACATTCTCGTAAATTTTCGTCACGAGCTTAAAAACTTGAAAAATAAAGAAATCTATTTAGCAGAAAAATAATATCTCGTTACAAAAAATCGTCAACTTTTAAGGGTCTAATAAAAATTTTCCGCTACGTAGTTTTCCTAATTTTTGGACTTTTTGTTCCTGGGAGGAAAAAACCACTGAAATGTGATTTAGCAGGTTTCACTCTAAACCGACGATTAAGAAGAACCAAAACCGATTTAGAGAAATCGATTTATAAGAACCGAAAAACCAAAATTAACCGAAACCGATCTAAAAAAAATCTAAAACTACGAAAAACGATGTAAAAATTGAAAACACAATTTAAAAGAAGCACGATGAAAGATTTTTGGGAAATTTGAAAAACTTTTGATAATTGAGATTGAACTGTTTACTGGTGAATTTGGAGTGGATCAAGTCCTCTTTCAAGGATGAAAGAGAGAGAGAGAGAGAGAGAGAGAGATAGAGATATATATAGAGAGGAGAGAGAGAGAGAGAAAGACGATGTTTTGACGGTTGATTATGTGAGAAAATTGGAGCGTGAAAATATCGAGACCTGATCGCGCGGAAGATACCGACTGCTGTGAACGCGTGCTTGCAAACTGGCTCTGGGAGCTTTTGGAAACGGCAGTTGAGTCCGTTCCCCACCCTCGTTTTGGATTCTGGGTTTTCGCTCCCCTCTTGATCCCAAGCTTCCTAATAAACACGGAACATTAGGCGTGAGAAGAGGATGGCGAGGTGAGGGAATTGACAACGACGACGAAGACGACGTGGTCTGGGTGAAATAGAAGTTATTTCGGTAACCTGGCCGGCCAAGAATGGGCAGGAGTGGAACTTATAACGTCAATGATTACTATACTCCCGCAACATCTTGTGATTTACTTATTTCGAATGAAAAACTAATTTCTAATTTTTAAATCGAGGACTAGAGAAAATGTACTCAGGGTGTCTACTAATTTCGTCCCACAAAATTCCCGGTTTTTGTTCCTAATTTTCCCGGTTTTTTCTCTTGTTAACTTAAAATTTATTTTAAGTATAAATAGACCTACAAATGGATACAAAAATTGAATATAACAGTTAATAATTGAAGAAAATAATTGAAATTCAAAGAAAATAATTGAGAATTAAAAGAACACTGAAAAAAATATGTTTGTCAAAATCAACTATTTGTCTATAGTTAAAGCCATTTTAGTTAAAATGACAAGGATTCCAAGTTAAGCTTGCAACCGAAGCGAAGTTAGTTCTAATATATCAAACTTGTTTGTTTGTAATTCTTAAAAACGGGGGAAAAAATTATCAATCAGCTAAAAATTTACAATTTTCTATAGTGCAAATGAGTTAAGTTGTATCACATAATCTTTAAAATAATACAAAAGTATACACTAAAATTTTAATAGTGTTTTTTGAAAATGTTAAATCAACATAACCTTCAAATATATGACGGCCACAACTAGGTCATTTACCGTAACCACTAATGATTTAGAGATAGAAAATATTAATATTTTATAAAATAAAAGACTTTTTGAGTAATAAAATCAGTCGGTCCCACAATTTCTGATGTTCAATATAATATAATTTCTAATTTCTCAGACTGAAAATTATCCTTGTATTTTAACTAGGCTTCCCTAGTTGGCGCCTTAACTAACAAGGAAAAATGGTTGATTCCTTGTGTACGGGTGCAAGGGATTTTTTTCAGTGAAACAATTAATAATGAAAAGAAATAATTGAACAATGACAAAGATATTTGACAATTAGAAACAAAATTAAAAAAAAAAGTAAATATATTAATCTACAATCGAACAATAATTAAAAAAATTGAACAATGGTTATTAAATTCAAAGAATATAATTGAAAATTGGTCAACTAGATAGAAAATCCAAAAAAGTAATTTAAAATTTAAAATAATAATTCAAAATTGAAGATATAAATTGAAAATTAAATAATCAAATTGAAATCAGAAAAACACAGAATTATTGAATATTAAAAAAAAAACAATTGAAATTCGAATACAATAATTGAGAATTAAAGAAAATTACTGAACAATTGGATTGAAAAAAGAAGAAAATAATTTATAATTAAAAAAAATGGAAAATGGCAGAAATTATTTAATATTGAAGAAAACATTAAAAATTAAAGAATAGAATTGTTATTTAAAGAAATTAAATTAGAATTGAAAAAAATAATTGAACGATTGAACATTTAAATTGAAAATAGAAGAAAATTATTGAAAATTGAAGTAGGTTTTGAAACATGAAATAAATAACTGATAAATGAAAAAAAAAATAATTGAAAAAAGTCGAGATTACTGAATATTGAAACAAACAATTGAAAATTGTACAAAATAATTAAAAATTAAAGAAAATAATTGAAAATTGAAAATAATTTAAAATTGTAAAAAGTACTTAAAAATCACATATAATATATAGAAACAGCAGAAAAATTTAGAAATCGACGGAATTAATTGCGAATATATATAAAAGTAATTTAAAAATTCTTAATTTAAATAAAAATTGAAGGAAAAACATAAATTAAAAAAGCTGAGAATTGTTAAATATTGAAGAAAATTGAGAAGAAGTTGAAAATTAAAAGAAATTAAGAAACTGAAAGAAATATGAAAAAATAATTGGAAATTGAAGAAAATGATTGAAATTTAAGAAAAAAATTGTCATTTGAAGAAAATAATTGAGAATTTAAAAAAAATTATTGTAAAAAGCCTAGAGTTATTGAATATTAAAAAAAAACAATTGAAAATTGAGAAATAAAATTGAAATTCGAATACAATAATTGAGAATTGAAGAAAATTACTGAACAATTGGATTGAAAAAAGAAGAAAATAATTTATAATTAAAAAAAATGGAAAATGGCAGAAATTATTTAATATTGAAGAAAACATTAAAAATTAAAGAATAGAATTGTTATTTAAAGAAATTAAATTAGAATTGAAAAAAATAATTGAACGATTGAACATTTAAATTGAAAATAGAAGAAAATTATTGAAAATTGAAGTAGGTTTTGAAACATGAAATAAATAACTGATAAATGAAAAAAAAAATAATTGAAAAAAGTCGAGATTACTGAATATTGAAACAAACAATTGAAAATTGTACAAAATAATTAAAAATTAAAGAAAATAATTGAAAATTGAAAATAATTTAAAATTGTAAAAAGTACTTAAAAATCACATATAATATATAGAAACAGCAGAAAAATTTAGAAATCGACGGAATTAATTGCGAATATATATAAAAGTAATTTAAAAATTCTTAATTTAAATAAAAATTGAAGGAAAAACATAAATTAAAAAAGCTGAGAATTGTTAAATATTGAAGAAAATTGAGAAGAAGTTGAAAATTGAAAGAAATTGAGAAACTGAAAGAAATATGAAAAAATAATTGCAAATTGAAGAAAATGATTGAAATTTAAGAAAAAAATTGGAATTTGAAGAAAATAATTGAGAATTTAAAAAAAATCATTGTAAAAAGCCTAGAGTTATTGAATATTAAAAAAAATGAAAATTAAAGAATGGAATTGAATATCGAAAATTATAATTGAGAATTAAAGAAAATAATTCAAGAACTGAACAATGGAATTGAAAGTAGAAGAAAATAAGTGATAGTTGAAGAAAAAAGAAATTGAACAATCCAGGAATTATAGAATTTGAAAAAAACAATAAAAAATGAACAATGTAATTGTAATATTGTAAAACTCCCAGAAATATTGATTGTAGAAGAAAATAATTGAAAATTGGAGGAGTTATTGAGATGTAAAATAAATAAATGATAATTGAAAAAAATATAATTGAAAAAAGTCGAGAATTATTGAATATTGAATTAAATAATTAAAACTTGAAGGACATAATTGACATCTGAAGAAAATAATTAAAATTTTATTTATTTATTTATTTATATCAATAAACGGAGAAACCCCCTTTAAAACATTTGAAAAGTAAAAAAAAATAATTAGACATACATTCATACTAAAAATTTCAAAATGGCCTGATATTAGATTCTCGTAATCGGGTAACTCTCTTGTGCTTTTGTATATAGCATGCATCAACTTTTTTTTTCAATTTCCATTTCGGGAAAGAAGAATTAAAAAAAATATCTGACGTACAAAACTGGAAAAAACAAAATAAGCTTGTAAATAAAAATTGTGAATCTAAGTAAATTAGATTCATACATCTAATTGGCAATTGAAAAAAATAATTTAGAGTTGAAGAAAATAATTAAAAATTGATTAAAATAATTGAAAATCGTAGAAAATATTTCAGAATTAAAGAAATTAATTAGAAATTGATGAAAATAATTAAAAAATGAAGATAATAATTGTCAATTGAAGAAAATAGTAGAAAATTGAAGAAATAAATTGAAAATTAAATAATGAAATTGAAATCAGAAAAACACAGAATTATTGAATATTAAAAAAAAAAACAATTGAAAATTGAGAAATAAAATTGAAATTCGAATACAATAATACAATTAATACAAGTTAAAGAATACAATTTAAAGAAAATAATTGAACAATTGGATTGAAAAAAGAAGAAAATAATTTATAATTAAAAAAAATATGGAAAATGCCAGGAATTATTTAATATTGAAGAAAACATTAAAAATGGAAAAGTAGAATTGTTATTTAAAGAAATTAATTGAGAATCGAAAAAAATAATTAAACAATTAAATTGAAAATAAAAGAAAATTATTGAAAATTGAAGAAGGTTTTCAAACATGAAACAGATAACTGATAATTGAACAAAAATAATTGAAAAAATCGATATTACTGATTATTGAAACAAATAATTGAAGATTGAACAAAATAATTAAAAATTAAAGAAAATAATTGAAAATTGAAGAAAGTACTTTAAAATTAAGACAACATTTGAAAACAGCAGAAAAATTTAGAAATCGACGGAAATAATTGCGAGTTGATGAAAATAATTTAAAAATTACCAACTTACATTAAAATTTAAAGAAAAACAAAATTTAAAAAAGATGAGAATTGTTGAATATTGAAGAAAATTGAGAAGAAATTGAGAAATTGAAAGAAATATGAAAAAATAATGGGAAATTGAAGAAAATAATTGAAATTTAAGAAAAAAAATTGGAAATTGAAGAAAATAATTGAGAATTTAAAAAAAAAATCATTGTAAAAAGCCTAGAGTTATTGAATATTGAAAAAAACAATTGAAAATTAAAGAATGGAATTGAATGTCGAAAATTATAATTGAGAATTGAAGAAAATAATTCAAGAATTGAACAATGGGATTAAAAGTAGAAAAAAATAAGTAATAATTGAAGAAAAAAGAAATTGAACAACCCAGAAATTATAGAATTTGAAGTAAACAATAAAAAATGAAGAATGTAATTGTGATTTGAAGAAATTAATTAAAAAGTGTAGAAAATAATTTGAAATTAAAGAAAATGTGATTTTATGAAAATTGTTTAATAATAATTGATGAATTGAATTGAAGTTTCAAAAACATAATTGATAATTGAAAAAAAATTTGAAAAAAGCCGAGAATTATTGATTATAGAAGAAAGTAATTGAAAATTGGAGGAGTTATTGAGATGTGAAACAAATGAATGATAATTAAAAAAAATAGTTGAAAAAAGTCGAAAATTATTAGATATTAAATTAAATAATTAACTAGGTGTGAATTCTGTCCCCCCTCGTAGTGTCACCTTGTCGTGGTGAGGGGGCTTAGGACCAGCCAGGCGCTTGTCCTTCGGACGCCATCACTGGACGAGCTGTTCGGCTCTTCCCAGGACTCATCGACTCCCGATGTCTGGCGAGTTTGGGCATAGGGGAATGAACGGGACCCCGTTAATTCGGGTATTCGCCTTTTCCGAACCTGTGCACTAGCTAAACTGTGCAGATAATGTTAACTTGGATTCCAAATGGGGGCTAACCATCCTCGTCAGCTGTGGACTACATGGGTTCTGGGAGGAGTAGGACACTCCTGCCTTCTTGGTTTTTCTAAGTTGGTGTGGAGTAGCCTCGATCCAGGGTTGGCGCCCGATAGACCGGTTGTCTGTTCGGTCTGACCAACGACACTAGCCGATCGGCACCCTACAGGCAGTACACTGGGAGTGATAAGTCCTGTCACGGCGTTTCCAACCGCGACATGTACGAGTCTGATGTGAGCGTAGCTCTGCCGAGGTGGACCTGCGGTAGGGTGCCAGGAGCCAGCCCCTTCGGGATTGATCGGCGAGTGCGTAATGGATGTAAGGGATCGGAACCTGCATTGTTACTGGCGAGTCCGTTCCGTCCGTGTATTCCGGGAACGGCTAAGCAGCTGATTGGGCCTCAGGGATCTGGGGTAGGATCGTAGTATCCGAGGGTGTACCCGTTCCCAATCAAGGCGGCCCGCCACTTTACGCACGAGGCGCTGGTAAACTTTTTTAGCATGGAACATGAAACGGAAAACTTAGTTGAGGATATGGAGGTAAAAACGAAGACCGGGTAGAGGCTCTGCCATCTACTTCTGGTCACGTCGGTCTTCCCAAGACTGCTCGGACTGGTGAGCAAGAACTCTTTAAGGAAAACGTCGCCCAACAATTGGAGGACATTCCTGAGTTCTTCGACACGATAAGGAAGGGCATTGGGAAACGAAAGAATATTAAAAAGGAGGTCCAAGAGGCAATTAAAGCTCTTGAGGCAGCCTTCGATATAATCCGCAGAAATTTGCGGTTTATTGAAGTGCAGGCCCCAACGTCTGCAAAGGCGTCCTCGTTGAGTGCGAGCTTGGAAAAGCAGAGCGAAGATAAGAAGCGGCCCCGTAACGAAGGTGATAATTCACCTACGTTATCTACAAGGGAAACCAAGAGAAGGGCCCCCTTACCAAGGCGTACGCTTCCCCTGACGAAGTCAGACACGCCCTCTAAGACTGGCGAGGCAGCCAAGAATGCCGAAGGCCATCAGTCTCAGAGGACCTGTGCGCAGGTCCTTTTAGGAGCAGAAATGGCCGCTGGACCCTCTGGAATTCAGCCTCCACAGCCCCCAGATGGAAAAGATGAAGAAGGCTTTGAGCGTTACAAGGCCAAAAAGAAAGAGGCTCGCATGCGCTACAAAGCGAATAAAGAGAGGAAGCAAGCCGAGAAGGCTCGGAAAGAAAAAGCTCCTGCTCAAAGGCTTCGGCAAACAGAGGCCGTCAGGATTTCGGCGAAGGATCCCAATTCCTACGCCGAGATCCTGAAAGACCTGAAGAAGACCCTGAAGCCAGAAGACTCAGGGGCAGAGGTTTTGAGGACACGGAGAACACTCAATAACGAGTTTCTCATTGTCCTCAAAAAAGGAGGTAACACGTCCCAGTTTGCGGGAGCGTTGACTGAGGCACTTCAAGAGAAGGCCACAGTCACGGCTCTCGTAAACAAGAGGACTTTGGAGATCAGGGACCTCGATGAAGCCACCTCCAAGGAGGATGTTGCTGAGGCCCTGAACGAAAAACTCGGCTGTGCCAACTCGGAGCGATCGGTCAGCATTGTTTCGCGATTCCGCGGATCAATGCTGGCGCTGGTACGCCTGCCGGAGGCAGAGTTTAGTACTGTGCTAAAGGCCGGAAAAATCCGGGTTGGCTGGATTAACGCTCCAATTCGCGAGCACTTAGAGGCCATTAGGTGCCAAAGATGTATGGCATACGGTCATCCGACCCGCGCTTGCAAGGGCCCCGACAGAATTAAAAACTGTCGGAGATGCGGCGGTGCAGGTCATCAGGCCAAGGCTTGTACAGTGCAGGAGCCCAAGTGCATCACTTGCGAAGATCTGGGCAGAACAGAGAAAAAGCACTGGGCCGGCAGCACTTCCTGTCCGGTATATAAGGCAGAATTGCAGAAGCTTAAACAGGCAAAAGCCTAAAGCTTCTGCAGATCAATCTGCATAAGTGTAAGGAGGCCCAAGACCTCCTGATGCAGACAGCCAGGGAAAGGAAGATCGATGTCTTGTTCTGCACTGAACAGAACAGAAAGAGCGATCCTGTTCCCTGGTATCAAGATAAATCTGGAAGAGCAGCCATTCAGATCTGCAATTCCGAGTTACGGGCAGATAAGTTCCTGGAGACGAGCAGTGGCTTCGTGTGGGTGGAAATGGCAGGAATACGTATGTATAGCTGTTATTTCTCACTCAACGACAAACTGTCAGCCTTCGAAGATCAGATATACGACCTCGAAATGAGCCTTAGAGAATCCAAGTTGGATACCCTCATTACAGGTGACTTTAATGCTAAGTCGCCAGAATGGAGGGAGACAAGGCTCGATAAAAGAGGAATCTTGGTCGGAGAAATGATCTCCAGGAACAACCTGATGGTTGCGAACCAGGGGAGGTCTTGGACCTTTAGGAGAAACGGGCAGGGTTCGATCATCGATCTAACGATCGCAACGAGCCCCCTGCAAAAAAGGATTGAAGATTGGCGCGTCCTGGAGGATTATACCCACAGTGACCACCAGTATATCGAGTTTTCAGTCTCAAGGGGAGACACGCTGCGGGCCAGGAACCACGGAGTTCTCCGTGAGAATGGCCCAAAGTGGAATATTAAGAAAATCGACAAGGAGAAGTTCGGCCGGTCCCTGGAAGAATCCCGCCTCATGGAGGATCTGGGATGGGTGAAGAGGCCGAACAATCTCGAAGGGGAAGTGCGGACGGTGAAAAATATGATTGTCACCGCATGCGACGCGTCTATGCCGCGTTGTAGAAGCACAACACCAAGAAGAAGAAATGTATACTGGTGGTCAGAGGAATTGGCCTCTTTGCGAAAGACATGCCTCAAAGCAAGAAGGAGATATGACCGTTCAAACGGAGATCCTCTGCTAAAGGAGGCATATACAGAGGCCAAGAGAATCCTCAGGAAGGAGATACGCGCTGCAAAAAGAAAGAGCTGGAAGAACCTAATCGGTGACGTCGAAAATGACCCATGGGGTCTGGCTTATAAAATCGTTAACAAGAAATTGTTATCGAGGCAAAAGACTCCCGGTCTAGACAATCCCGATTGGGTCCGGCAAATCATAAAGGCCTTGTTTCCTCCAGCAGAGCCATGGCCTAGGAAGGACTGGAGTAACTGTCATGTCGGTGAGGAAGAACTCTTCACTCTTACAGAATTACAAAAAGCAGGCAGTAGGTTAAAGCCAGGCAAAGCGCCGGGATTAGATGGGATAAGCAACGAGATCCTTAAGGAAGTGATCGTTGCTTCACCTCAGATTCTCCTAGACTGCTATAACAACTGCCTGAAGAGAGGAGAGTTTTTCCGCGACTGGAAAAGACAGAGGCTGGTCCTCCTAAGGAAAGGAGACAAACCTCTAGATAAAGTCGCATCCTACAGGCCTATATGCCTGTTAGATACGATGGGTAAGCTTCTAGAGGACATGGTTCTGCAGAGAATGCAATCTCACTTGACCGGAGAGAATAGTCTGTCTGACAACCAATTTGGTTTCCGCAAAGGCCTGTCCACAGTAGACGCCATTCAGAAGGCGGTGGACCTAGCCAGAGAAGGAAAAAACAAATTGGGACCAGGGAAGAAAAAGGGCTTCTGCGCGTTGGTAGCCATCGATATACGCAACGCGTTTAATACCGCGCGATGGGAAGATCTCATCAAGTCGATGAGAAACAAAGGAATACCGCCCTACCTGTTGCGGATAATGGATAATTATCTTAGCGACAGGTGGGTAATATACGAGGGTGACACCTGCACTCTGAAAGAGGAGATGCAGAGAGGTGCCCCTCAAGGCTCGAGGATAGGACCATTCGTATGGAATGTCTCGTATGACGACTTCTTGCGAATGGGTCTACCTAAAGGCGCGGTGATCATCGGCTTCGCGGACGACGCGTTGATCGTATGCACTGCCGAAACTGTAGAAGCCCTGGGCGTATTGGTGAACGAATGTCTGAGACGGGCAAAGCGCTGGCTGGAGGCCAGAGGCCTGCAAATGGCTCTGGAAAAGACCGAAGCGCTGCTAGTCACAGACAGACGTGGTTATACGGCCCCTGGTATTCAGATAGACGGATTCGAGGTCCAATGGAGGAATCATATTAAATATTTAGGTGTCGAACTCGACAAATTTTTGAATTTGAAACACCATATAACCGTAGCATGTCAGAAGGCCGAACAGTGTTCGGCAAGTTTAGCTCGTCTAATGCCGAACATTGGTGGGCCTTCTGAAGCAAAGAGGAGACTGGTGGCGAGTGTTGCCCTTTCAAAGCTGCTATATGCAGCACCTGTATGGGCTCCGACCCTGCGAAACGACAGAAGCAATACCATCTGTAGAAGGGTGCTGTCCGCGCAGAGAACTATTACGAAACGTATTATTTCGGCCTATCGGACAGTGCCGACGTGTGCTGCTCAGGTCCTTGCCAGCGTCCCGCCGGCAGATCTTTTGGCACAAGAAAGGGAGGAAGTTTTCCTCCTTTTCAAGAAGAGAAATTCTTCCGCATATACGGAAGATAATAGACCCAGCAAGGACCAAATTCGCCGAGATGCGAGAAGCAGACTCGTCGACAGATGGCAAGAACGATGGAGCGGGGAGGAGACAGGCCGATGGACGTATCGGCTGATACCTACACTCGCCACCTGGATAAGTAGGAAACACGGAGTGGTTTCCTACTATTTAACCCAAGCTCTCACAGGGCACGGGTGTTTCGGCTCCTATCTGGAGCGATTTAAAAAGGTTGATAGCTCGGAGTGTGTGTACTGCAAGTTCCCAGTGGACGACCCAGAGCACACACTCTTCAGCTGTAAGCGTTGGGACGCGGAGAGGCGGGTTATGTTTACCGGTGTTAATCGCAAGGTTACACCGGAGAACATGATCCCGCTTATGACTCGCTCTCCCGAGGATTGGCGAACCATCGAGACCTTCATACATTATGTTATGAGGGTCAAAGATCTCGATGGTCGCCAAAGAATGGAGGTCCCGTAGAATAAGGGAGAAAGTCGCTTCGGCGACAGAAGAGGGGATATAAGACTACTCCCGATGGCGATACGCGCGAAAAGTGCTAGCCGGGAGTGGTCCTAAGGTCCCCAAATAAGGGTGTGTTTTTAGCGGGTCGGCAGAACATCGCCACCCCCGCATAACCCTGTAGTACGGGCTACAGGGTACCTGAAGGCAGGTTTTCACATCCTACGCAAAAAAAAAAAAAAAAAAAAAGGTGTGAATTCTGTCTATTTTATAGACACTTCGCTTCCAAGTAAGCAAAATAATTTGCTTCCTCATAGAGGAAGCAAGAAATTAATAATATATAAGTTAATTGGGAAAGTTGTTAAAAAAAAATTTTAATGCAAAAAAATGTCAAAATATGAATTATTTTACGAATTCTTGATCAATTATAAAAGTTATATAGGTCAATCGATTCGTTTTGAGATAAGGAATATGATTTTTGTATTCATTAAGTTGTATTTTTAGCATAAAAATTTTTTTTTGGCAAAAAACGATTTTTTTCGATGAAAAAAGGTGCTCAAAAAAATTTGGTTGGGTATTTTCAAAAATCCTTGTGTCCAAATTTAGATATACATGAGCTTAATAAGTCATCCAAATTTTATTGGAATCCGTTAAAGCGTTCTCAAGATATCTTGTACACAAAAAACGCTATACACACACACACACATACATACATACACACACACACACATACATCTGGACATTTGCTTAGGAATGAAAATTTTCGCTTTTTAGATGAAAATGAGTCGATTAAGACAATTTTTGGAAAATCGAAAATTTTAACGATCACAAAGCTTCCTCTATGAGGAAGCAAAAATTGAAGGAAATAATTGAGATCCGAAAAAAATAATTAAAAAGTGATGAAAATAATTGAAAATTAAAAAAAGAATTGAAAATTGAATCAAATAATTGGCAATTGAAAAAAATAATTTAGCATTGTAGCAAATAATTAAAAATTGATTAAATTAATTGAAAATCGTAGAAAATATTTCGGAATTTAATAAATTAATTAGAAATTGATGAAAATAATTGGCAATTGAAGAAAAGAGTAGAAAATCAAAGAAAATAACTGAGAAATGAAGAAATAATTTGAAATTAATTCAAAATGGAAGAAAATAATTGAGAATTTTAGAAAATAATTGGAAATTGAAGAAAATAATTGAAAATTAAAAAGAATAATTGGCAGTTGAAGAAAATAATTTTGAATTTCTGAAAATAGTTGAATAATTAAAGAATTGAATTGAAGCTTCAAGAACGTAATCGATAATTGAAATAAGAATATTGAAAAAATCCGCGAGTTATTGGTTATAAAAGAAAATAATTGAAAATTCGATGAGTTATTGAGATGTGAAATAAATAAATGATAATTGAAAAAAATAGTTGAAGAAAGTCGAGAATTATTGAATATTACATTAAATAATTAAAAATTAAAGGAAATAATTTAGATCTGAAGAAAACAATTAAAAATTGATAAAAATAATTGAAAATTAAATGAAATAATTGGAAATTAAAAAAAATAATTTAGAGTTGAAGAAAATAATTAAAAATTGATTAAAATAATTGAAAATCGTAGAAAATATTTCAGAATTTAAGAAATTAATTAGAAATTGATGAAAATAATTTTAAATTGAAGAAAATAATTTGTCAATTGAAGAAAATAGTAGACAATCGAAGAAGTAATTTGAAATTAATGAAAACAATTAAAAATGGAAGAAAAGAATTGAGAATTGTAGAAAATAATTGTAAATTGAAGAAAGTAATTGAAAATTGAAAAGATTATTATCATTTATATTATTATTTATGTTATTATCATTTATATTATATTTAAAATTTGTAATGTATATTTTTTATTTTTCAATTGCATAATTGTCGCATAATTACACAAAATTTAAACGCATAATCAGTCGTTTGCAATAAATTAATGAAACTTATTTTGATTAATGATGAAACTGATACAAAGTATATACTGTAGTTTTCACTTTAACTCTATAAAAAAACGTTGAATTTTCTTTTAGAAGTGTAAATATAATTCATTTGTTTACGTGACGCGCGCCAACCGTCTCCGCGAGATGCACGGGCCCTTGACTTGACAAGCATCTAAACATGTTCTATTCATTATCACATTTCCTGCGCAAAAACAGATTATTCACCGTTTTTGTTTTTATGCCTACTTTTTTAATATTTTATTAGTAATTAGTTCATTAATTATAAATAAATATTAGAAAAAATTTCTCGCGTGTGATATTAAAACCAAAAATTTATTTTTACATAAACAAATTTAAACAGCGATTTATTTTTATTTAAAGTTTATAATAATTAGAGAATTTAAAAGTTTTTGTAATTTTTTCAAAAAAAAAAAAATTTAATTTTAAATCATTTTGTTTAGCTCCAGATTTTTTAAAATTGAAAATTCTTCGTTAATATTTTTTTTCTCTTAAATTTAACAGTGATAGATCAATTTCTAAAGTTCTTAATCTACTTTTTTGGAGTATGCATTTGTCAACTTTTGAAAAAGTGCTCCTTATTTATATTATAAACCAACTATTTGATATAAATTTTTTTTTTAGCAATATTTACATTTTAAACTTAAGATCAACTTCCTAAATGACAATCTAGCATTTAGTAAGAAAATGAAGGCCATTTTAGTGGTTTAATATTTCTTGCATTTCAATAATATATTCAAACATTATTATACTTGATAAAAAAAAAAATTATTTATTTAAGTTAAAAATTTATGGATTGCATTCGTGTTGTAATTAATAATTCGAAAGATTCGCAAGTTAGAGATAAAAGCCATTAGACTATTTTCCTCTACTTTTTAAGAGGAATATTTTTTTTGTACAGGATTTGAAAAAACTTTTAATTTTCTTTGCTTAAAAAAAAAATTTTATTCTTCCCCAAAAAGAAGGATCCCAATAAATTTTTACAGAAAATAATCATTATACCTCCAGAAAGTATAAAAAATCGAGAGAAAAAATGCAGGGGTTTTTAAGAAAATTTGATTTTTTTCTCGAAAAAACGCCTTTATTTTGTTAAATTTGAAAATATTTTAAATTCACTTATGGAATATAAAGAACATGATAGCCCTAATTAGACACAGAAAGAAACATTTTAATATATACAATAGCAAAAAAGTTATAATAAGTTTAAAAAAATTTAACATTATATTTTCGTGTAATCTCACTTTCCAACTTAAAAAATTCAAACCCGCATAACTTCGTTAAAAAAATTTTGTTACCAAAACGGGAAAATACCTGTCGTCTAAAATTGTCTGAAAAATAACATATTTCAATAAAAAACGATTCCCTGACTTCAACATACATAACCTGTCTGAATTTAAACGGAAACGACCTCAAATTAAATCAAATAACAAGTTGATAATAAATATTTCGATGTATTAAAATTAGAAGATTAAAATTTCGGGAATAATCATGCACCACTTTAAACATTACAACGATTTTGAAACTTTGTAGAGAAATAATTGGTACATTTACCCTAGAAGATAATGTTAATGTATCTCTGAATTGAATACTTTTATGTGATTTTTTTTCTATTTTCATGCACGCATCATCCTTGATGGTTATTTTTGTCAATTGTTTGGTAATATTTGTAAAAGGTGATGACTTGAAAGCGAGGGAAAATTGCAACGGATGGAATCCTGTCTGTGCCAAAAGGTAACAAATGTCGCTCAGTGCGCAATTCTAATGTTAGACGTGAATTTTCCTAGAAGTTTGCAGCATTTCAGTTTTTAAGAATGGACAAGTTGATATTTTTTTTTTTTTTGCGAGAGAATTAGAATATTAACATTTTTCAACTTTTTATTTATTCATTAGTGTATAAGCGAAAAACACGTTTTATTATAAGCGAAAAAAATAATTAAATACAGGATGTCCATTTTTAAATTCCCGGATTTCCTGAATAATAAATTATGATTTTCCTGGATTTGTTTCTTTAATGATTAATACCTAACTGATTAATTGAATTTTTAAATTGATTTGAAGGAAATATTACTCTATAAATCTGAAATAGTAGAAAATGACTATTTGGAGGTACTTTTTTTTACTAATTTAAAGGGAGAAAACTTGTTTACCGTCAATTAGTGAAAATCTACTAATTAAATTGGTAACAAAATTCCACCAAAAGAGGATATTAACATTTCAATTCAATAAATAATATTGACGTAAAAATTAGATTATTTATTTATAAGTATAAGGGTTATAAAAATAATTTTCTATTTATAAAAACTATTTTGTAATAGGTACTATTTTAATTAGTTAAAATACAAAATACTACTAAGTCATTTAGTCAAATACGGAAATACTAATTAAATTAGTCAGAATTTTAATATTTCTTCAAAGATAATATATCGGATTTAAAAATAGGGAAGAGCGCAGTTTAAAACATTCAATATACATAATTTTTATTTAGAGAAAAGTTCAAACTTAGTTTCGAGAAGAACTGTAAGAAAAAAAAATTATTAAAGGATCTAAAAACATCAGGAATACTATTAAAACACAAAAAAATCTCAACGAAAAACAGATGTTTAAAAATAGAACAAAAAGCCTTAAGGAATCAGACAAAATAAGAAAATAATAAAAGATGAGAAATGTAAAAAATCAGGGCTGATAAAAATCATGATATTTTTGGTTTAAATCGAATTTTTGAGGTTTAAATCAACAATTGATTTTTTTAAAAATAAAATTAGTATATAAACTCTACAAATATTTATTTGTAAATAGTTTATTATAGAAATGAAGAAATAATTAAAAAAAAAAAAAAAAAGAATGAAACAGTGACATAAAAAATAAAAATATATAAAAAAGTAGAGATTCTTTTTAAAAAATTAAACTACTCAGGGACATTTTTTTAAAATTAAAATAACAAATAAGATGATAATTAACAAAACGTTGAAATATATTACTAAAGAAAACAAAATTTTTAAATTAGAGAATTATTTTTCAATATAAAAAAAACAGAATACAATTTTGGAAAATTTAAAAAAATTTTAATTTAATTTTAATTTTAAAAGAACAGAAATTCTATGAAATAGAAGAACGATGTTCAAATGAAAATATTTAGTACAAGATTAAATTTACATAATATAAAATAAAAGAATAAAAACTTTCAAAAAAGTAGAAAATTGGGAAATTTAAAAAATGTAGATAAAAGCATCAAATAAATGTTTTTAAAAATTGGTAATTATAAGATAAAAACTAAACAATTTAAAAGGAGGAAAAATGATTCTAAGAAGTGGAAAAACGATGCCAAAAATTAAAAAAAAAATTAAAACGCAAGGAAGGAATAAAAAAATAGTGGAATATTAAGAAAATTAAATAAACAGGAAGAAAATGGAGAAATGTTTTTTTCCTTAATCTAACAAACTGTAAAAAAAAAGTAAATAGTACAATAAAAATAATAAAATTTGAATATAGAATCTACTAGAAAATTAGGATTAATAAAAATGAAATATGAAAAAATCTATATATCAAGATAAATAAAAAGTCCACAAAAGAAACTTAAAAAATCTTTAAAAATAGAAAAGTTTAGGAAAATTAAACCCTTAGTGTTTTTATAATATTACACTTACAACAAGTCAAACAATAAATTAACAAAAATAAAAAATATCTAAAAATTTATGACAGTATAAGTAAGTTTACAAAAAAATAGACAAGATGTGAAAACAAATTGAATAAATTTACAAAAAGATGAGATTGTTTATTTTTAAAAATATGGAAATAATTAAGAAAATTAACGAAATAAAAAGTTAAGTCAATGTTATATTATAATAACAAAATGGTGTAATATAATATTAAATAATTTGCATAAAAATAAGAAAATTAAAGAAAATCCTAAAAAAAGACAAATAAATACAAAAAAGAAAGTATCAGAAGTAAAAGATGAAAAAATCTTTATTTTTTCTATAAATAAGAAATAATAATAAGATAAAAATTAAACAGTTTCGAAAAAGTGAAATTTCTTATTAAGTAATATTCATTTAAATTTGAATTAATTGAAATTTAAGGTTTCAATAAATTAGAGTATGAGTTAATTAACGTTTGGAATTTATTTAAATTATAATGACTTATAGAAATATAAAAATTGAATACTAATTTTTGTTATTTTCTTACGAAAAATTTGTAGATCGTAGGTGTTGTGATCAACTGTAATAGCACAATTTTTTAAATTTTATAAAGAATAAAATATTAAAATTGAAATTTTCAAGATTTATCCACAAATTTTTGGATTTTTTTTAGGTTTGCGATTTTTTAATTAGGGGGGATGCCTGAAGGGTTTCATAACGAAGAATTTGATCTAAGGTTTTTTAAAATTGATTAAAAAAAACTCGAGTTATGCTGTCCGTCAATTTAAAAAATTTGGTTTTAAAAAAAAACTCGTTTAAAATTTTGTGTGTGAATTTTGTCGTTATTTTGTGTATAACTTTGTTATTTCTTGGAATTTTAATCTGAAATTTGAGAATTATATTCTTGAGACAATGTAGATAATAAAAATAAAATAGCAATAAGTTAATAATATCGGTCTGTAGTTTTTTAGTCTATTTCTCAAAATAATGACAGATTTTAAATTGGTAAAAAAAACTTGCCTTGAATTCAGAAAGAGAAGCCATAAGATCATCCAGTTCCTTGGTGGCATTGCTTGCAGTGTGTCCATTTGCTGTAAAATTTTGCTCATAATCGGATCGAATGAAAGAATTTCCACCCGAACCGAATCCATTGGTTGGCTCGATTTCTGTTGTTGTTTCTTGAACCGTGACCTTTACTCTTCCTTCCGGTGGATAATAATCCCTGTTGACAAGAAATAAAATTTTCAATACAATTGCGTCATTAATCTTGCAATATAGTTAATAAATTAAATAATTGACATTAAAAAAGAGGAGCAAAAACAAAGTTATTAACAGAGACGCCAATTGTCAAGAAAACACGATTACCGCTTCCGCAAAAAGTCAGTTGTGAGGTAATTTTCTGGATGTTATTATTAAGATCAGGAGCCGTTGCCAGTCAACACATTTAAAAAGCTCATTTATCATTTTTGGCGAACCTTGCAGTGTATTTTTTGGCCAATTAATTAATTCGACGAGTGCCGCATGATTATTCCCTAAATTTCAATTTTCTAATTTTCATACGTCGAAATATTTATTATAGACTTGCTATTTGGCACATATTTTATAATACGAAGTACAATGAAATATGATTTTTATTTAGTAGAATTAAAATTGAATCCAATTTAAATATAATGGAAATTCTGTTCAGCATAATTTTTAAGCTCCCTGAAGTGCGCAACGTTGCTCAGCAACGAATTCCTTTTTTTTTTCTTTTTGGTTTATGTATTTTAATTATAACAAAAAAACAATACCAAAGAAATTTCTAAATAATTATAGGGAGTCGAAACCCCCAAAACAAAAAATACAGGACCCTATTGTTCAAAAATCAACTTTTAATTTTTCAAATAATCGAATTTTAGTTACACCAAAAATTTTATAGTCTAAAGCCATCCCAGGCAAACACAACATAGACCAAAAAAAGTTGCAGCCCAATCCACCCTATGGAACCCCCTCATTTTGCCTCATTAATTTTTTAAAAAATCGAATTTTAGTTTCACCAAAAATTTTATCGGCTTAAACCATCCCAGGCAACACCAACCTAGACCAAAAAAAGTTGTATTTTTAAGCTCCCTGAAGTGCGCAACGTTGCTCAGCAACGATTTTTTTTTGTTTTTTTTTGTTTATATATTTTAATTATAACAAAAAAACAATACAAAAGACATTTCTAAATAATTATGGGGGGTCAAAACCCCCAAAACAGAAAATACAGACCCCTATTGTTCAAACATCAACTTTTAATTTTTTAAAAACTCGAATTTTAGTTACACCAAAAATTTTATCGGCTTAAACCATCCCAGGCAACACCAATCAAGACCAAAAAAACTTGCAGCCCAATCCACCCAATGGAACCCCCTCATTTTGCCCTCTATCGTTCAAAAATTAACTTTTGATTTTTTAAAAAATCGAATTTTAGTTACACCAAAAATGTAATCATCTAAAGCCATCCCAGGCGAACCCAACCGAGACAAAAAAAAGTTGCAGCCCAATCCACTCTATAGAACCCCCTCATTTTGCACCCTATTGTTCAAAAATCAATTTTTAATTTTTTAAAAATCGGATTTTAGTTACACTAAAAATTTTATTGGCTTAAACCATTCCAGGCAACCCCAATTGACACCAAAAAACCTTGCAGCCCAATCCATCCTGTGAAACCCCCTTAGTATTATTCTATAGGGTGGATTAGGCTGCAAGTTTTTTTGGTCTCGATTCGGGTTGCCTGGAATGGTTTAAGCCGATAAAATTTTTGGTGTAACTAAAAATCGAATTTTTAAAAAATTAAAAGTTTATTTTTGAACAATAGGGGGCAAATGAAGGGGTTCCATAGGGTGGATTGGGCTGCAACTTTTTTTGGTCTCGATACGGGTTGTCTGGAATGGTTTAAGCCGATAAAATTTTTGGTGTAACTGAAATTCGATTTTTAAGAAATTAAAAGTTGATTTTTTAACATTAGGGGGCAAAATGAAAGGGTTTCATAGAGTGGACTGGGCTGAAACTTTTTTTAGTCTCGGTGGAGGTTGCCTGAAATAGTTTAAGCAGATAAAATTTTTGGTGTAACTAAAATTCATTTTTTAAAAAATTAAAAGTTAATTTTTTAACATTAGGGGGCAAAATGAGATGGTTCCACAGGGTGGATTGGGCTGCAACTTTTTTTGGTCTCGGTGGGGGTTGCCTGGAATAGTTTAAGCCGATATAATTTTTGGTGTAACTAAAATTCGATTTTTAAAAAAATTATAATTTGATTTTTAACATTAGGGGGCAAAATGAGGGGGTTCCATAGGGTAGATTGGGCTGCAACTTTTTTTAGTCTCGGTGGAGGTTGCCTGAAATAGTTTAAGCAGATAAAATTTTTTGTGTAACTAAAATTCATTTTTTTACGAAATTAAAAGTTGATTTTTTAACATTAGGGGTCAAAATGAAAGGGTTTCATAGAGTGGATTGGGCTGCAACTTTTTTTGGTCTCGGTGGAGGTTGCCTGAAATAATTTAAGCAGATAAAATTTTTGGTGCAACTAAAATTCATTTTTTTACGAAATTAAAAGTTGATTTTTTAACATTAGGGGTCAAAATGAAAGGGTTTCATATAGTGGATTGGGCTGCAACTTTTTTAGGTCACGGTAGGGATTGCCTGGAATGGTTTAAGCCGATAAAATTTTTGTGTTACTAAAATTAGATTTTTTAAAAAATTAAAAGTTGATTTTGGGACAATAGGGGGCAAAATGAGGGGATTCCAAAGGATGGATTGGGCTGCAACTTTTTTTGGTCTAGGTTGGTGTTGCCTGGGATGGTGTAAGCCGATAAAATTTTTGGTGTAACTAAAAATCGAATTTTTAAAAAATTAAAACTTTATTTTTGAACAATAGGAGGCAAATGAAGGGGTTCCATAGGGTGGATTGGGCTGCATTTTTTTTGGTCTTGATTGGGGTTGCCTGAAATGGTTTAAGCCGTTAAAATTTTTGTGTTACTAAAAATTGATTTTTTAAAAAATTAAAAGTTGATTTTTGAACAATAGGGGGCAAAATGAGAGGGTTCCATAGTGTGGATTGGGCTGCAACTTTTTTTAGTCTCGGTGGGGGTTGCCTGAAATAATTTAAGCAGATAAAATTTTTGGTGCAACTAAAATTCATTTTTTTACGAAATTAAAAGTTGATTTTTTAACATTAGGGGGCAAAATGAAAGGGTTTCATAGAGTGGACTGGGCTGAAACTTTTTTTAGTCTCGGTGGAGGTTGCCTGAAATAGTTTAAGCAGATAAAATTTTTGGTGTAACTAAAATTCATTTTTTAAAAAATTAAAAGTTAATTTTTTAACATTAGGGGGCAAAATGAGATGGTTCCACAGGGTGGATTGGGCTGCAACTTTTTTTGGTCTCGGTGGGGGTTGCCTGGAATAGTTTAAGCCGATATAATTTTTGGTGTAACTAAAATTCGATTTTTAAAAAAATTATAATTTGATTTTTAACATTAGGGGGCAAAATGAGGGGGTTCCATAGGGTAGATTGGGCTGCAACTTTTTTTAGTCTCGGTGGAGGTTGCCTGAAATAGTTTAAGCAGATAAAATTTTTTGTGTAACTAAAATTCATTTTTTTACGAAATTAAAAGTTGATTTTTTAACATTAGGGGTCAAAATGAAAGGGTTTCATAGAGTGGATTGGGCTGCAACTTTTTTTGGTCTCGGTGGAGGTTGCCTGAAATAATTTAAGCAGATAAAATTTTTGGTGCAACTAAAATTCATTTTTTTACGAAATTAAAAGTTGATTTTTTAACATTAGGGGTCAAAATGAAAGGGTTTCATATAGTGGATTGGGCTGCAACTTTTTTAGGTCACGGTAGGGATTGCCTGGAATGGTTTAAGCCGATAAAATTTTTGTGTTACTAAAATTAGATTTTTTAAAAAATTAAAAGTTGATTTTGGGACAATAGGGGGCAAAATGAGGGGATTCCAAAGGATGGATTGGGCTGCAACTTTTTTTGGTCTAGGTTGGTGTTGCCTGGGATGGTGTAAGCCGATAAAATTTTTGGTGTAACTAAAAATCGAATTTTTAAAAAATTAAAACTTTATTTTTGAACAATAGGAGGCAAATGAAGGGGTTCCATAGGGTGGATTGGGCTGCATTTTTTTTGGTCTTGATTGGGGTTGCCTGAAATGGTTTAAGCCGTTAAAATTTTTGTGTTACTAAAAATTGATTTTTTAAAAAATTAAAAGTTGATTTTTGAACAATAGGGGGCAAAATGAGAGGGTTCCATAGTGTGGATTGGGCTGCAACTTTTTTTAGTCTCGGTGGGGGTTGCCTGGAATAGTGTAAGCCGATAAAATTTTTGGTGTAACTAAAATTCGATTTTTAAAAAAATTATAATTTGATTTTTGAACAATAGGGGGCAAAATGAGGGGGTTCCATAGGGTGGATTGGGCTGCAAGTTTTTTTGGTGTCAATTGGGGTTGCCTGGAATGGTTTCAGCCTATAAAATTTTTGGTGTAACTAAAATCCGATTTTTAACAAATTAAAAATTGATTTTTGAACAATAGGGTGCAAAATGAGGGGGTTCTATAGAGTGAATTGGGCTGCAACTTTTTTTGGTCTCGGTTGGGTTCGCCTGGGATGGCTTTAGGTGATTAAATTTTTGGTGTAACTAAAATTCGATTTTTTAAAAAATCAAAAGTTAATTTTTGAACGATAGGGGGCAAAATGAGGGGGTTCCATAGGGTGGATTGGGCTGCAAGTTTTTTTGGTCTTGATTGGGGTGCCTGGAATGGTTTAAGCCGATAAAATTTTTGGTGTAACTAAAATTCGATTTTTTAAAAAATTAAAAGTTGATGTTTGAACAATAGGGGTCTGTATTTTCTGTTTTGGGGGTTTTGACCCCCCCCCATAATTATTTAGAAATGTCTTTTGTATTGTTTTTTTGTTATAATTAAAATATATAAACCAAAAAAAAAAAAAAAAAATCGTTGCTGAGCAACGTTGCGCACTTCAGGGAGGTAATTTTAATTTAGGCGAATTTCAATTTATTTTAATTTTTCATATTATTAAATTATTATTTACTACAATTTCTATTTTTTGCCTTACCTTTAATCATAATTGGCAAATTTCTAATATGCAAATAACCTAAGTATCGTCATTATTAACTGGCATTTGATACCCTGTAAAAAATTATTTATTAGGACAAGTTTGAATTGAATTTCTTTTAGGGTAAAATAACAGCAAATTTGGGGTTTGGAAATTCCATGGTAAATTTTTGAAAATCCCTTGCAATCGCTAGAAAATTCCTTGGGAATTCTTGGAATATTCCTGGAAACTTTCTGGAATTCCTGGGCATTTCTGGGAGTTCCTGGAAAATCCCTGGAGTCCCTACAAAATTCCTGGAAATCGCTGGAAAATTCCCTGGGAGTTCCTAAAAAATTCATGGAAATCGATGATAAATTCCTGGATATTAGTGGAAAATTTCTTGTGAATTCATGTGATTCCCTGGCAATCGCTAAAAAATCCCTGGATTTCTGGATTCCTGAAAAATCCCTTCGAATTCTTGGAAAATCCCTGGAAACGCTGGGGAATTTCTAGGAGTCTCTGGGAAATTCCTAAAAGTTCCTACAAAATTTCTAGAAATCGCAGAGAAATCCCTTCGGAGTTCCTTGGAAATTCTCGAAAATCGCTGAGAAAGTCTTGGGAAATTCCTGGGTGATAATTGGAGATTCCAGGAAATCGTTGGGAAATTCCTGGTAAATTCCTGGATTCATGAAAAAGTCCTTCGAAATTTTTGAAAATCTTTAAAGGACACTGAGAAACATCTGAGAGTCTCTGGGAAATTCCTGGAAATCGCAGAGAAATTCCAGGGATTTTTTAGTAACTACCACGAAATAATGGGAACTCCTTGATAGTACCTGAAATTTCCTGGAAAACGCTGAGTAATTTCTAGATTCCTGAAAAATCACTTTCAGTGCTTGAAAAATACCTGGGGAAAGCTGAGAATTACCTGGAAGTTCCTAGAAAATTCCTGGAAATCCCCACGAAATTCTAGGAAATCGTTGGGAAATTCCTAGGACAGGGTTGCCACAAATATCTTATTACAATTTTCCCTGACTTTTCCCTGATTTCCAGACAAATTATTTTATTTTTCCCTGACCTTTTTTGAGTTCTTAAAACTAATTTTTTGTATATTTAATTTACAGAGCTGCCAGAAGACTGGCAGATTAAAAATAATGAAAAAATGACTTTTTAATTTAAAAAGTGAGTAAATAGTGAGTTTTTAAGTAAAAAAAAGTGAGTAAGCAATAATGAGTATGAAATTACTAATAGTAATTTATTTGTGGCCAGCCAGCAGAAAAAATAATTCAAATTTAAAGAAAATAAATCGAAAATGTCAAAAATAATTGAAATATGAAGAAAATAATTGAAAAATGACAAAAATAATTCAACTTTGAAAACAAAATAATTGGAGAATGATAGAAAATAAATCAAATTAAAAAAAAAATTTGAGACTGGTGTAAAAAATTAAATTTTTTGCGTACAATAATTGTGATATTGACGAAATAATTAAAATATAAAGAAACTAATTGAATAATTACATCAAAATTTGAAAGCTGGTTTAAAATTTAAACTTTCCAGACAATAGTTTGAAAAATAAAAAAAGTTATAGAAGTTTCAAGAAAATAATTGAAACTTGAAAAAAATAATTTAAAAATGTCAAAAATTTTTGAAAATTGACAAAAATAATTATAATTTGAAAAAAATAATTTAAAAATAATAAAAATAATTGATAACTGGTGTAAAACTTAAAAATTTAAAGAATACTTGAAAAATTGACAAAACAATTGAAATGTTAAGAAACTAATTAAATAATAAAATAAATAATTTAAAGCTGGTGTAAAAATTAAAAATTTATAGACAATAATTTAAATAATTTATTAGGAGTAAAAAATACATAAAGAAGAATAAATGAAATTTGAATAACATAATTAAAAAATGGCAAAAAATTTTAAATATGAAGAAAGTAATTGAAGGTTGTAGGAAATAATTGAAATTCGGAAAAAATAATTGAGAAATGACAAAAATAATTAAAAGCTGGACTAAAAATTAAAAATATATAGATAATAATTGAAAAATTGGAAAGAATATTATAAGTTTGAGAAAAATAATTGAGATTTGAAGAGAATAATTCAAAAACGGAAGAAAACCTAAATATGAAGAAAGTAAGTTTGAAGAAAATAATTGAGATGTGACAAAAATAATTTATAACTGGGTAAAAAATTAAAAATTTGAATACAATACTTGAAAAGTTGACGAAACAATTGAAATGTTAAGAAAGTAATTGAATAATGACATAAATAATTGAAAGCTGATGTAAGAACAAAAAATTTATAGACAATAAATGAAAAATTGAAAAAAATATTATAAGTTTGAGGAAAATAATTGAGATTTTAAGAGAATAATTCAAAAACGACAAAAAAACTTAAATATGAAGAGATTAATTAAAGGTTGTAGGAAATAATTGAACTTTGTAGAAAATAATTCTAAAATGGCAGAAATAATAGAAAAATAGAAAGAAAATATTGGTAAATGACAAAAAAAATTGAAGTTTGAAGAAAATAATTGAATTTTGAAGAGAATAATTCAAAAATGATGAAAACATTTTAAATATGAAGAAAGTAATTGAAGTTTGAAGAAAATAATTGAAAAATAACAAATGTAAAGTGAAACTTGTATAGAAATTTTAAATATTTCTGATAATAATTAAAAGATTGAAGAACATAGTTGAAATTTTAATAAAATAATTGAAAAATGACAAAAATAAATGAAAACTTGTGTAATAAATTTAAATATTCATGACAATAATTTAAAGACTGAAGTAAATGAAGTTTATATTGAAAAAATTATATTAAAAATCGCAAAAATTCTTAAAAATTGACAAAAATACTTTTGAGTTGACAAAAGTACTTTAAAAATGACGAAAATAATTGAAACAAGGTGTAGAAATTAAGTATTTATAGACTGTAATTAAAAACAAAAATTTGTAAAAAATTGTAATTGGGATATGAACAAACTAATTGATTTATAAAGTAAATTATATATAAATTATACCAAAAAAGTGAGAAAAGTGTGTTTTTTTTTAATAAAATGAGTAAATGATTGTAAAAAAAAAAGAGTTAAAGTGAACAAAGTATGTCACTGGCAGCCCTGACTTTAAAATTGTGAAAGATAAATGTTTTTCAGATTGCAAAAATGAATTATTCTTAGAAATGTTTAAAATATGACTTCCAAAAATGTATTTAGTAAATTTTTATCTTTAGTAAATTTTAGAAGAATATCATTTTTAGGGTTTCGTGGTTCGGGACCGAAACCCTTATAGTGAGACTTTGTCGTACGTCCGTCCGTCCGTCGTACACAGTAGCCTATGTTACTTCAAGTAGCCTATGTCACATTTCAAGTAGCCTATGTCACTTCAAGTAGCCTATGTCACACTTCAAGTAGCCTATGTCACACTTCAAGTAGCCTATGTCACACTTCAAGTAGCCTATGTCCCACTTCAAGTATCCTATGTCACTTCAAGTAGCCTATATCACTTCAAGAAGCCTATGTTACTTTAAGTAGCCTATGTCACACTTCAAGTAGCCTATGTCACACTTCAAGTAGCACATGTCACTTCAAGTAGCCTATGTCACACTTCAAGTAGCACATGTCACTTCAAGTAGCCTATGTCACTTCAAGTAGCCTATGTCACACTTCAAGTAGCCTATGCCACACTTCAAGTAGCCTATGTCACATTTCAAGTAGCTTATGTCACTTTAAGTAGCCTAAGTCACACTTTAAGTAGCCTATGTCACATTTTAAGTAGCTTATGTCACTTTAAGTAGCATATGTCACACTTCAAGTAGCCTATGTCACTTCAAGTAGCCTATGTCACACTTCAAGTAGCCTATCTTACTTCAAGTAGCCTATATCACTTCAAGTAACCTGTGTCACTTTAAGTTTCCTATGTTATTCAGCTTTTCAGATTGCATGTGAGACAGACGGAAACATAGAGTAACAGAAGACCACGAAACCCTAGATTGTAGGCGCAATGCGCCTGCTTTCTGTGCTGTTTATTAATCCATTTTAAAGATTCTTGCATTTTTCCAGTACTGTTGATAAAAATCCCTGACTTTTCCCTGACTTCTCTGACCCATTTCAGTTTCCCTGACTTTTCCCTGATTTCCCTGAATTCCCTGACCTGTGGCAACCATGTAGGATTTCCAAGGAACCGCTGTAAAATTCCTAGATTCCTGAAAAGTCCCTTCGAGTTCCTTGAAAATCTCTAGGGAACGCTGATAAATTACTGCCAGTCCCTGAGTAATTCCTAGTAGTCCCTACGAAATTCATGTAAATAGCTAAGAAACTTCATGGGAAGTACTGGGAATCGCTGAGAAATTCCTGGGAAATTCCTGGAAACCGGTGGGAAATCCCTTGGAATTCCTGGAATTTCCTTGAAAATTACTGGGATCCTTTAGGAATTTCTGTGAAATTCCTGGAAATCGTTGGAAAACTTCTTGATAATTCCTGAACTTTACTGGGAATCGCTGAGTAATTCCTAGATTTCTGAAAAATCCATTTCAGTTCTTGAAAAATCCCTGGGGAAAGCTGAGAATTACCTAGAAGTCCCTAGGAAATTCCTAGAAATTCCTACAAAATTCTATGTCATCGTTAGGAAATTCCTGGATTATTGAAAAATCTTTTGGAGTTCCAGGAAATTCCCCAGGGAACGCTGTAAAATTGTTGTCAGTCCCTGGGATATTATTGGAACTAATTGGGAAAATTATTGGAACTTCCTGGAAATAGCGATGAAATTCCTGGCAAATTCCTAGGAATCACTGAGAAATCCCTTGGAATTCCTAGGATTTCCTAGAAAATTCTAGAGATGCCTTTGGAATTCCTGTGAAATTCCTGGAAATAGCTAGAAAAATGCTTAGGAGAGTCTGGAAATCGCTGAGAAATTCCTAGGAGTTCCTAGCAAATTCCAGGAAATCGTTGGGGAACTTCTTGATAATTCGTGAACTTTACTGGGAATCGCTGAGAAATTCCTAGATTTCTGAAAATTCAATTTCTGTTCTTGGAAAATTCCTGAGGAAAGCTGAGAATTACCTGGAAGTCCCTAAAAAATTCCTAGAAATCCCTACGAAATTTTAGGTCATTCGTGATAGGAAATTCGTGGGATTCCCTGGGAATCGCTGAGAAATTCCTAGAATCTTGAAAAATCCTTTATGTATCCCCTTTCCTGGGATATTCCAGGAAATAGCTGAGAAATTATTTGAAGTTCCTGGGAATCGATTAGATATTCCTGTATATTAGTGGAGGATTTCTTTTGAATTCCTGTGATTCCCTGGCAATCGCTAAAAAATCCCTGGATTTCTGGATTCCTGAAAAATCTCTTCAAATTCTTGGAAAATCTCTGAAACGCTGGGAAATTTCTGGGAGTCTCTGGGAAATTCCTAAAAGTTCCTACAAAATTTCTAGAAATCTCAGAGAAATTCCTTGGGAGTTCCTAGGAAATTCCCGAAAATCGCTGAGAAAGTCTTGGGACATTCCTGGGTGACAATAGGGAATTCCAGGAAATCGTTGGGAAATTCCTTGGAAATTCCTGGATTCATAAAAAATTCTTTCGAGTTTCTCGAAAATCCTTAGAGGATACTGAGAAACATCTGAGAGTCTCTGGGAAATTTCTGGAAATCGTAGAGAAATTCCAGGGATTTTCTAGTAACTACCACGAAATAATGGGAACTCCTTGAAAGTACCTGAAATTTCCTGGAAAACGCTGAGTAATTTCTAGATTCCTGAAAAATCACCTTCAGTGCTTGAAAAATCTCTGGGAAAGGCAGGGAATTACCTGGAAATTCCTAGAAAATTCCTGGAAATCCCTACGAAATTCTAGGAAATCGTTGGAAAATTCCTAGGATTTCCCGGGAACCGCTGTAAAATTCCTAGATTCCTGAAAACTCCCTTCGAGTTTCTGGAAAATCGCTATGGAACGCTGTAAAATTTTTGGCTGTCCTTGGGATATTATTGAAACTAACTGGGAAAATTCTTGGAATTTTCTGAGAATCGCTGAAAAATTCCTGGTAAATTCCTTAGAATTCCTGTGAGTTCCTAGGAAATTCAAGGAAATCGTTAGAAAACTTCTTGATAATTCCTGAAATTCCCTGGAAATCGCTGAGAAATTCATAAATTCCTGAAAAATCCCTTTTATTTTCGTAGGAAATTCCTGGGATCTCTTGAGAATTCCTGTGAAATTCCTGGAAATCGCTGAGAAATTCCTGGAAATCGGTGGGCAATCCCTGGGAATTTCTGGGATTTCCTAGAAAATTACTGGGATCCCTTGAGAATTCCTGTGAAATTTCTGAAAATCGCTGGGAAAATTCTTAGGAGTGCCTGGAAACCGCTGAGAAATCCCTAGGAGTTCCTACACTGAAAAAAAAACAATTTAAAATTTGATTGAGTATTAGGTAATATTTACTTTTTTTACTTAAGCAATGCAAATAAATTAAAAATTGCTGTGAATCCAGGTAATTTTTACATTGTTTTCTAAAAAGAAAAAAAAACAAATGACACTTTTGAAGCAAATTTGACGTTTTGTGTCAAACTCTTCGAAGTTAAATTTTAATTATATTTCGGAAGATTTAATAATGGAAGTATAAATAAAAGTAAGTAGAAAAGTAATTTATGTATTAATTTATTCTTTTCTTCTTTAATTACTACAAATATTCGTTTCAAATACAAAACGTCAAATTTGACTCGAAAAATGACATTTTTTTATCCTTAGAAAACAAGGTAAACATTACCTGGTTACACAGCAATTTTAATTTGTTTCCATTGCTTGAGTAAAAAAGTAAATAATACTTAAAACTCAAGTAAATTTAAAATTGTTTTTCTTTCAGCGTAGGAAATTCCAGGAAATCGTCGGAAAACTTCTTAATAATTCCTGAAATTTAGTGGAAATCGTTGAGAAATTCCTAGATTTCTGAAAAATCCATTTCAGTTCTTGGAAAATTCCTGAGTAAAGCTAAAAATTACCTAAAGTCCCTAGGAAATTCCTACAAAATTCTAGGTCATCGTTAGGAAATTCCTAGAGTCTTGAGAAATCCTTTGGAGTTCTAGAAAATTCCCTAGGGAACGCTATAAAATTGTTGGCAGTTCCTGGGATATTTCGGGAAAGAGCTGTGAAAATTCTTTGGAGTTCATGGGAATCACTTAGAAATTCCTGGGAAATTCCTGGAAAATTCCTGGAAATCGGTAGGAAATCCCTTGGAATTTCTGGGATTTCCTAGAAAATTACTGGGATCCCTTGAGCATTCTTGTGAAATTCCTGGAAATCGCTGGGAAAATTCTTAGGAGTGCCTGGAAATCGCTGAGAAATTCCTGGGAAATCCCTGGCAATTCCTGTGAAATTCCTGGAAATCGCTGGGAAATTCCTAGAAATAGCTAGGAAAATTCTTGGGAGTGTCTGGGAATCGCTTAGAAGGTCCTGAGAAATTCCTACGAATTCCTGTTAATTCCCTGGGAGTTATTAGAAAAATCCTGGGAAACTCTGAGAAATTCCTGGATTCCTGAAAAACCCCTTTCAGTTCTGGGAAAATCCCTGGGGGAAAGCTGAGAATTACCTGGAAGTCCATAAGAGATTCCGAGAAATCCCTACGAAATTCTAGGAAATCGTTGGTAAATTCCTAGTATTCCCCGGCAACGCTGAGAAATTCCTAGATTCTTGAAAAATTCTTTAGAGTTGCTGGAAATTTCCTTGGGAAAGCAGTAAAATTTTTGGCTCTCCCTGGGATAATCCGGAAAATAGCTGTAAAAATTCTTTGGAGTTCCTGGGAAATACCTGGAAATCGGTGGGAAACTCCTTGGCAGGTCCTAGGAAATTCCTGGGAATCGCTAAAAAATCCCTTGGAATTCCTGGGATTCCCTGAGAATCGATGAGAAAATCCTGGGAAATCCCTGGGTTTCCCTGTAAAATTCCTAGGAGGTTTTAGGAAATTTTTTGTAAGGTCCTGGGAAATTCCTGGGAATCCCTGAAAATCGCTGAAAAATTTTTGGAACACTTCTTTGTAATTCATGGGACTAATTGGAAATTGCTAAGAAATTCCTGAGTTCCTGAAAATTCACTACGAGTTCCTGTAGAGTCTCTAGGGAACGCTGAAAAATCCTTGAAAACGGATAGGAATATTCTTGAGAGTTCCTGGGAATCGCAATAAATTCCTGGAAATTTCTAGGAAATTCTTGGAAGTCTCTACGAAATTTCTGGAAATCGCTGAGAAATTCCAGGGGATTCCTGTGAAATTCCTGGGAGTTCCCAGGAAGTTCCAGGAAATCGTTAGAAAACTCCTTAATAATTCCTGAAATTCCCAGAAACTTGCTGAGAAATTCATAAATTCCTGCTTGGAAGTCCCTAGGAAATTCCTGGAAATCCCTACGAAATTCTAGGAAATCGTTGGTTAATTCCTAGGATTCCCCGGGAATCGCTGAGAAATTTTTAGATTCCTGAAAAATCCCTTCGAGTTACTGGAAAGTCTCTGGGGAACGTTGAAAAATTACTTGCAGTCCCTGGGAAATTTCTGGAAGTCTCTACGAAATTCATGGAAATTGCTGGGAAAATTATTGGGTGTTCCTAGAAATCGCTGAGAAATTCCTAGGAGTTCCCGAGGATTGCTGAGAAATTCCTGGGAAATCCCCGAGAATTCTTGTAATATTCCTGGGAGTTTTTAGGAAATTCCTGGGAAACTCTGAGAAATTCCTGGATTCCTGAAAAATCACTTTTAGTTCTTGAAAAATCCCTGGGGAAAGCTGAAAATTAGCTAGAAGTCCCTAGGTAATTCCTGGAAATCTCTGCGAAATTCTAGGTCATCGTTAGGAAATTCCTAGGATTCCCTGGGAATCGCTGAGAAATTCCTAGATTTTTGAAAAACCCTTTAGAATTCCAAGAAATTCCCTACGGCATGCTGTAAAATTTTTGGCATTACCTGGGATATCCCGGGAAAATTATTGGGAGTTCCTGGGAATCGCTGAGAAATTCCTGGGAAATCCCTGGAAATTCCTGGAAGATCTTAGGAAATTCCTGGAAATCGCTGGAAAATTCCTGGAAATAGCTAGGAAAATTCTTGTGAGTGTCTGGGAATCGTTTAGAAGTTCCTGGGAAATCCCTATGAATTCCTGTTAATTTCCTAGGTGTTCTTAGAAAAATCCTGGGAAACTCTGAGAAATTCTTAGATTCTTAAAAAATCCTTTAGAGTTCCTGGAAATTTCCTTGGGAACGCTGTAAAATTTTTGGCTGTTCCTGGGATATTCCGGGTAATAGCTGAGAAAATTCTTTAGAGTTCCTGGGAATCGCTGAGAAATCTCCTGAAATTTCTGGGATTCCCTGAGAATCTCTGAGAAATTCCTGGGAATTCCTGTTAAATTCCTAGGAGACATTAGGAAATTTCTTGTAATTCTTGGGACTAATTTGGAATTGTTAAGAAATTCCTGGATTCCTGAAAATTCACTACGTGTTCCTGTAGAATCTCTAGGGAACGCTGAAAAATCTTTGAAAACAGTTAGGAATATTCTTGGGAATCGCAAAAAAATTCCTGGGAATCTCTGGAAAATTCCTGGAAGTCTCTACGAAATTCCTGAAAATCGCTGAGAAATTCCTAGGAATTTTTGAAAAGTTGGAATAAGCGGAAAATTAATTTCATTAGAAATTTGTCTTATCCAAACAGTTTGAAAGCTGCTACTGTCGAATTCTCTTCTTTACATATTTAATTATTTCTTAATGTTATTTGCTATTTTATGCGTTTAATAACAAAAATTTATTACAAAACAACATTTTCTGATAGTGAACTTTGTTATTTAAATAAAATGATATAATTTATGTAAAATGGTTAAATAAATAATTGTCTTAATTTTTTTTTTAAACAACTTTAATTCCGATAAAAAGTGATAATTTTTTAATATAAATATTACTTCAATTAGTACGTATTTTAAATAATTTTATATTATATGACTGTTCGGAATAAACCAATTATGTTAACATACGTTTAGTATTTACAAATCTTATAGTTTATGTGATTTTTCGAGAAAACAATAATGAAGATAAATAACCATGAGGGAAAAATTTTAGCAAGTTGATAATAAATATTTCGATGTATCAAAATTAGAAGATTGAAGTTTGAAGAATTTCACATTTGATGGATTTCTTTTTTATATAGAGAAAAGAAAACTAAACTTAATTAGCGAATTGATGAAAAATAGAAAAATTATGCAAATGAATAAATTTTGAGAGAGGTTTTTGATTAAATTTGCATTAATTTGAATTGAATTTTAATGATTTTAAATTTAATTCAACTTGATTTTTCTCTTAATTTGATTAAAATTAATTTTGCAAAAAGTGAGCCAATGTTTGAGAATAAATTTGAAAGAAATCTGATATGAATGAAGTTGTTCTGCTAAAATCGGACGAAATTGAAATCCTGCTGTCTATTTTTGTAAAATTCTCCGAGATCGATGTATCTGAGTGTTCTATATTCTCTCAATAATAAGTGTGTGAGGCAAGGAACAAAAATAGCATCGATCTGTATATCATCAGAAGGTAGAATCCAGCACATTTGAACACATTTGAATAATAAAAATGTCCTGTCAGTTTTCCTTGATATTTTATTAGCGGTCTTAAATGTCAAAAGTTAATGTTTTATCAAAGAAAAGAGGTTTAATATTTTCAACACTCTTTGATTGTTTTATAAAATGATCAAAGATCTAAATTAGAAAATAGTTATTCTATAGGTTTGTTAACAAAAAAAATATAATGTTTACACTTATGAAATATATAATTCAATAAAATTAATAAACTTGTAATCTTATCGTTACTTAAATTATTATCATTATAATTATATTAATACAAATCAATATAACTGATTTTAATAATTTTCTGAAGCTAAAAATTTTAATGTCTCATAACTGCGGGCAATGAAACTTTAGAATTTTATTATATTTAGTATGACTTATGTTTGACATAAATATTAAGTCAAAACATCAATTAGTTTACGAGAATTGAAATTTCGAATAAAATTTTCATAAAAATGCTCAGAAAAATATAAGGAATAATTCTATTTCAGGACAATTTTTTATAATTTTAAAATTAAAAATGTAATTAAATAAAAATTATATAACTTTTAAAAACTCAATTGTCAGAATATCTATTTGACCGAATTTTATTTAACCAAAAGACTATTTATCAAAAATCTAATTTGACAGAAATTGCAATTGTCAGAAATCTCATTAAGTGTCGGGATGATAGAATTTTGGGAAAATGAAATTTCTTAAACATGTACTTTCGTACAATTGTAGATTCTGGCAAATAATATTTCGGATAAATAAAGTTTCCGATAAATGTGTTTTCGGACAAATAAGATTTCTGGTAAATGCATTTTTGGATAAAAGAGATTTCTGTTAATAGAAACTTCTGACAAATTAGTGTTGTCATAAATACAATTTTGGATAATTGAAATTTCTAATAAATGTAATTTGTGACAATTTAGATTTCTGATAAATGCAATTTTTGATAAATGAGTTATTTGATAATTGAAATTCCTCATAAATTAAATTTTTCATAAATGCAATTTCGGAAAAATTAGATTTCTGATAAATGCACTTTTGGACAAATGGAATTTCTTGATAAATGCAATTTTAGATTAATGAAATTTCAGATAAATACACTTTTGGATTAATGAGATTTGTGATAATGGAAATTTCTGGCAAATTAGATTTTTGATAAATAGTCTTTCGGTTAAATAGAACTCGGTCAAATGGATATTCTGGCAATTGAATTTTTGAGATAAATGAAATATCTTTTCGATTTAAAAAAACTCACCCATTAGGAATAACCGCAGTATTTAATTCTTCCAGTAAGGAATCAACGGTAGGTCGTGAGGTTGATAAACTATTGCCTGGTGAATGTAAAGTTGGACTAATTCTAATTCCATTTGAACCTCTGCTATCTGAAATTATTAGAAAATTTTTTTAAAAAATAGAATAAAAAATACAATGCAGTAAATAACTGAATTTTTTTTTTTAGGACAAATAACGAGATACGTATTTTTTTGTTTTGCGAAAAAAAATTTTTCCCAGAGTTACGAGCATTTGAGAGTTTTAGGACAAAGAGTGATTTTTGAACGAAAACGCTAACAATTTTTTTTTAAATCTCAAGTTTTTTCAAAAATTGATATATTTTAATTTTGTTTTTTGATTTTACTAATGTTTTATGTGATATTTTTTAGCAATTTTGAAAAATTTTCAAAATTAACAAAATGGCGGCCATTTTTTTAAAAATCAAAAAACTCAAATTTCTCAAAAACGTAATTTTTTTGTAGTTACTATATAACAAAAATAATTTTTTCCAATAGGTTTAATGTGCGCTAAAACTCTGTGAAAGGCGCAATAAATTTTTTTGGGAAAATTATAAAAGTTATTATTTTGAATAATACATCGCCATATATTATTGATATATTTATTCTGTTTCTTGGTTATAGTAACGTTTTAGATGCTTCTCCTATGCAAATTTAGAGATTTAAATTTTTTTTTAATTTACAAAATGTTGGTCATTTTTCAAAAAAATTTTTTTTTTATTATTTTGAAATTTTGTTTGTAGTTACTAGATAATAAAAAGAATTTGTTACAAAAAGTTTAATGTGCGCTAAAACACTGAAAGGCGCAAAAAATTTTTTTTTTTTTGAAAATACAAAAAGTCATTATTTTCTATTTTGGCTATAATGCAAAGATATCTTTCAGTTTGAAAAATCACCTTGAATATTTTTTATTTGCTTTTTAAATAAAATTTTTTTTTTAGAGAAATGTAACTTTTAATTCCTTTTTCTATCTAGTAAATAGAAAAACATTTTAAAGAAATAAAAAATCTTGTTTTTGAGAAAATAGAGCTTTTTTATTTTTCAAAAAAATGGCCATTATAGAAATTCTCAAAATTTTTGAAATTTCTTAATTTGTAAAAAAAAATCATGTTAAACATTACTAAAATAAAAAAAAAAACGGAAAAATTAAAAGAAATTTCAAAAAAAAAAAAAAAAATTACATTTTTGAGAAATTCGACTTTGTTGATTTTTCAAAAAAGGGTTTTTTGAAAACCCTTTTTTTCAAAAGGGTTGTTTTAAATGGTTTTTAATTCTTGTTATTAATTTAAAAAATTAGGGGTTATATTCCTAAGTACGGTTCACTATTTTAGAAGTTAATTAGAATTTTTTTGTAGAAATTGGTAAGTTTAAAAGAACAATTTTCGATTATTTTTCTTAAGGGTAGTTTTTAGGGGTTGTTAAGTTTTGTTATCTATTAGAAAAATAAGGGGGCATGTTTCTTACTTAGAGATAGTTTTTAGGGGTTGTTAATTTTTGGTTAATTGAAAAATTAAATTAATAAACTTTTTTTTTTTGCCCCGTATATATATGTATAATTATATATAACTGCGTAAATATATTTATAAAATATTTATTTTACCAACAGAATAAAAAAAGATCATTTATATAACTCAAGCATTAAAATTTATGTTTTCGCGCCTATTTTTGTACGTAAAGTGGCCTTTTCTGCGATTGGCTACGACTGCGCATGTGCGTAGTACTTTAAAGTGGTATTATACATAATCTGCGCATGCGCATTTATTCACTTTTAACAATTTAGAATCTTAAAACTTTTTGTCATATACTGATGAAAGTAGTTCGGTTTTATTTGTTTTTTAAACGTAACGGACGTAACCTAAAAATTTTATCTGTTGCCAGGTTGCCAGGTCACTGTTTTCATTCGCGTTCGCGAAATAAATTAAACTTAAACTCGGTTAATAATTTAATATTACAAGGTTAATTAATTTGTATTTTTGAAAATTCTTTTGAGAATATCTCAAAAAGTAGAACAAATCTAGTAATTCTGACTTCGGATTCGGATTCAGCGAAGAAAAATACAAAGAAATTTAGTAGAGTAGGTTATTTCTCGGACATAAATTTTTTTTTGTTGATTTATGTATTTATGAAATAAGTAAATGATATATAAATTTATTTTTAATTTGTCACTCGGTGGTATTTAATAATAAAAATGGTATTAGTGTTTAGCTTTGGTAAAACAAACTGAAGTCGATTAATTAGGCACTTTAAAAATCGGGAAATTGTAAAAAGTTACTTTAACAAATCTTAACTGAAGACTCGAATCAATCATGATATAATATTAAAACATAATTATATTGTCAACTTTGCATAATTACACATGAAGCGACAAGTACACAACGTGTCATCGAAAATAATTTGGATATCATCCAAGTTGGCTTGAATCTCAAAACGTGTCTCTTGTGATAAACTTTTTAATGATGACAAGGTTAAAAAATCCAGAGGGTTCAAATCTAGTGTTATAAACAATTTACTTTGAATTTATTTTTACAATAAGATACAAAATTATAAAATAATTATTGAAAAGACAACTTGAGTTTTCATGGTAGAAAAATTTGAAAATTGTGATTAGTTTTATAATTGTCAGATAAAATAATAAACTTTATTTGGATAAACAAATTAATCTTAATGCAAGGAATAAAAAAAAATTGCCGGTCAATTTTTTGGATTTCCTGATTACAAATTTTCGAACAATTAAAACAGTATTTTTAATTTTGCGAAATTCACCGAAAATATAACTTTATACTTAAATTTAAAATTTACACATTCTTATAATCTCCTTTAAAAGTTTTATTATCACAAAATATTAAAATCTAAACTTTTTGAAAATAATTTATCTTAAAAATTTAAAAAGAATTACATATTATAATTTCACTGGCAACATTAACAAACTTTGCATTGTTTTGGTTATTAAAAGCAATAAATTTTTTGCAAACTCAAATAATGAAAATTACGAAATTGAAGGATATATCTGAAAAATGACGAAAATGCTTGACAGTTGAAAACAAAATTAGAAAATGGCTACATAATTACACAATTAAAAAGAACAGTTTAAAAAATTAAAAAAAATAGTTGAAAAATTATAGAAATAACTGTTGGAAATAATTGCAAATTGAACAACTGGATTGAAAATAGAAAAAAAAAATTGAAATTGAAGAAAATAATAAAACATTTAGGAAATAAATAAAAAATTTTAAAAAAAAATTATAAAATGACCAAAATAATTGACAATTGAAAACAAAATTTAAAAAATAGCTAGATTAATAGTAATCCACAACTGAACAAAATAATTTAAAAAATCAAAGAATAATTATAAAATTTTAAGATAATAATTGAAAATTGAAAAAATTGTAGAAAATAAATAAAAATTGAGGAAAATAATTAATAATTGAAGGAAATAGTTGAAAAATGACAAAAATAATTGTCAATTGGAAACAAAATTCGAAAAATGACTAGATTAATATACAGTTAAAAAAAAAAATTTAAGAAATTAAACAAGAAATATTGAATTTAAGAAAATAATTGCAAACTGAAAAATTAAGAAAATTATAGGAATAACTGTTGGAAGTATTTGATTGCACATTTAACAACTGGATTGAAAATCGAAAAACATAATTGAAATTGAAGAAAATAATAAAAAATTTAGGAATTTAATTAAAATTTGAAAAAAAATTGCAAAATGACAAAAATAATTGAGAATTGGAAAAAAATACAAAAAATGGCTAGATTAATACACAACGGGACAAAATAATTCAAAAAAACAAATTATAATTATAAAATTTTAGGCCATAATTGCAAATTGAAAAAATTGTAGAAAATAATTGAAAATTGCGGAACATAATTAATAATTGAAGGAAATAGTTGAAAAATGATGAGAATAATTGAAAAATTGAAGAAAATATGTGAAAAATGATGAAAATAATTTGCAACTGAAAACAAAATTCGTAAAGTGACTAATAGCCAATTGAAAAAAATAATTAAAAAAAAAATTAAACAAGAAATATTAAATTCAAAGAAAATTATTGCAAATTGAGAGATTAAAAAAATTATAGGAATAATTGTTGGAAATAATTGCACATTTAACAACTGGATTGAAAATAAAAAAAAATAATTGAAATTGAAGAAAGAACTTAAAATTTGAAGAATGGAATTGAAATTTAAAGAATATACTTAAAAAATGAAAAAAAGTAATTGAATAAATCCGAGAAATTATTTGAAATATGTAAAAAATATAATGACAAAAATAATTCAATTTGAAAAAAAAGTTGTAAATGGCAAAACTAATTGAAAAATTGTATAAAATAATTGAAAAATTAAAGATATAATTAAAATGTGAAGAAACTAATTGAATAATGACATAAATAATTGAAAACTGATCTTCAAAAGTTAATATATTCATGACAATAATAAAAAGATTGAAGAAAATGACATTTAAAGAATATATATAATAAAAAATATTTGAATATTAACAAAAATAGTTGTAACTTGAAAAAATAATTGAGAAATGACAAAAATAATTGATAACTTTAAAGAAATTAAAAGTACGAAGAAAATACTTGAAAACTTGACAAAACAATTTAAATATTGAAATAAATAATTCAAAACTGGTGTAAAAATTAAAAAATTACAGACAAAAATTGTAAAGTAGAAAAAAATAAATTCGAAGCTTGAGAAAAATAATTGAAAGTTGAAGAAATTAATTGAAGTTTGAAGACAATAATTGCAATTTGAAGAAAATAATTCAAAAATGTCAAAAAATTCAAATATGAAAAAAATAAATTAAGTTTGTAGAAAATAATTGAAAAAGGTGTAAAAAATAATAAATTCGTAACAAAAATAAAAGTAATGATGAAAATAATTGAAAATAGGTGGAAGAAATTTAAAAGTTAATGACAATAAAAAAAATTGAATAAAGTAATTGCAATTTGTAAAAAATAATTCTAAAATGGCAAAAATAACAAAAACAAAATTGGAAAATAACAAAAATAATTGATTAATGACAAAAGTAATTGAAATTTGAAGAAAATAATTGGAAAATAAATTGAAGTTTAAAGACAATAATTGAAATTTGAAGAGAATAATTCAAAAATGGCAAAAAAAATTGAAATATGAAAAAAATAATTAAAGTTTGAAGAAAATAATTGAAAAAGGTGTATAAAAAAATTAATAAATTCGTGGCAATAATAAAAAGAATGAATAAAATGATAGAAATTTGAAGACAATAATTCTAAAATGGCAAAAATAATAGAAATATGAAGAAAAAGATTGGAAAATTACAAAAATACTTGAAAAATAACAAAAGAAAATTGAAACTGGTTTAGAAAATTTTAATATTCCTGACAATAATTAAACATTGAAGAAAATAATTGAAAAATGACAAAAATAATGGAAAAGTTTAAAAAATAATTGCATTTACAAGAAGATAATTGAACAATAACAAAAATAATTGTAATTTGAAATAAAATAATTGATAACTGGTGCATAAAATTAAGAATTTAAAGACAATACTTGAAAAATTGACCAAACAATTGAAATTTTAAGAAACTGATTGAATAATGACATAAATAATTGAAAGCTGGTGTATAAATAAAAAATTTATAGAGAATAATTTAAGTTTAAAGAAAATAATTGAAATTTGTTGAAATTAATTGAAAAAAAATGTACAAATTTAATAAACTCATGACAATAATAAAAATAATGAAGAAAATGATTGAAATTTGTAGAAAATAATTGAAAACTAATATAATAAATTCAATAATTCGAATAAAATAATTGAAATTTGTAGAAAATAATTCTAAAATTAAAAAAATAATAGAAATATGAAGAAAATAATCGATAAATGACACAAATACTTGAATAATGACAAAAGTAATTGAAATTTGAAGTAAATTATTGAAAATTAACAAATATAGAATAGAAACTGGTGTTGAAAATTTAAATATTTCTGGCAATTATTTAAAGATAGAAAAAAATAATTGAAATGTTGAGAAAATAATTGAAAAATGACAGAAAGTAAATGAAAACTTGTGTAATAAATTTAAATATTCATGACAATAATTTGAAGACTGAAGAGAATAATTGATATTTGAAAAAATTAAATTCAGAATCGCAACCTTTCAGGGAAGTTTTCAAACTTGCAGCAAACTTGATGAAAGTTTCGGAACTTCAAAAATGGTTAAAAAAGTTACAGAATAATTAAAACTGTATTTAATTTTTTAATTTTAGTTTTTTCCAATAAAGTAAAATAACGTCATTTTAATTTTTAATAAATTCGACTATTTGACACTTTAAATTAATCTAAATTATTATTAAAACTAGCAAAATAAAACACGCTCAAGCGCGCGATTAGTTTTTTATACATTTTAGAAATTATAAAATAAAATAATAAATATAACAAATCGGTAAATAATATTTATCTAATAAGAAGAAATAAATATTTTAACTATAATATTTAAAAATCAATTAATATAAATAAAACAAATATTTATTTAGGACAAAATTTAAATTATTTAAAAATTAAAAAGAATTGCAAAACATAATTAAAACTAAAGAAAATAATTGCAAATTTTGCAAACTAATTGAAAAAAAAATTAAATCAATTAAAAATTGGGGAAAGTAATTTAAACAATCATAAAAATGTTTTAAATATAAAAAAAGAATTTAAGTTTGAGAAAAATACTTGAAAATCTTAAAAGCAAATTAAAACAAAATTAAATAATAAAAATTAGAGAAAATAATTGAAAATTAAAAAAATATGGTTAAAAATTGAGATAAATAAATTAAAATGTGAGAAAATAATTCAACAAATTACATAAAATATTTTAAATAAAAGAAAGTTAAACAAAATTTGAGAAAAATAGTTCAAACTTTCAGAAGTTCATTGAAATAAAAGAAAATAATTAAAAATTAGAGAAAATAATTGAAAAATGAAAAAATATGGTTAGAAATTGAGATAAATAAATTAAAATTTAAAAAAATAATTAAAATTAAAAAAAAAATAATTAAAATTTGAGAAAATATTTGAAAATATTACACAAAATATTTTAAAAAAAGGGAAGTTAAACAAACTTTGAGAAAAATACTTAAAACTTTCAGAAGTTCATTGAAATAAAAGAAAATAATTAAAAATTAGAGAAAATAAATAAAAAAAGATAAACATAATTTAAAATTGAACAGAACAAGTTTTAATTAAAGAGAAATAAGTAAAAACTTTTAGGCAATTATGAAAAAGAACGAGAAAAAGAACGAAAGTAATTGAAAATTGAAGAAAATAATATAAAAAATAATATATATAATTAAATAATTGAAAAGTCAGATAAATAGTTAAAATTTTTTAAAATTATGAAACAAATGTAAAGAATTGAAAACTGAAGGAAATAAATTTTGGAAAATAATTGAAAAATGTTTTTAAATTTTAAAACTTGACGAAAATAATAAAAATATGATACAAACAATGATAAGTTGTAAAAAATAAATGACAGTTTAGTGTGAAAATTGAGAAACCTACAGAATTTTTTTTAAATAAAGAAAAAATCATTAAAATTTGAAAAAAATACATGAAGATTTTAGAAATCAAGTTAAAAAAAAAAAGAAAATAACTAAAAATTGGAGTAAAGAATTGAATAAATAAGCTAAAAGTAATTGAAATTTACGATAATTAATAAAATTTTTTGGAAATTTTGAAAACGAATAAAAATAATTAAAAATCGAAGAAAATCATAGAAATTTGAGAAAAATACTTAAAAAATTTTAGAAATTAATTTTATAAAATGAGAAAAACTAAAAATTGGAGAAAAGTCTGGAAGAAAGCTAAAAATAATTGAAATTTACTATAATTAATGAAAAACTAAATTTGAAATTCTGATAACAAAAATAAAAATAATTAGAAATTGAAGAAAATAATTGAATTTTCAGAAAAATACTTAAAAATCTCAGAAAATAATTTTAGAAAATGAGAATAATAATTAACAATAGAGGAAAATAATTAAAAAATGATAAAAATAATTCAAAATTGAAAAAAAAATTGAAATATGTTGAAAATATTTTAAGATTGAAAAAGAAAATTGAATTATGATGAAAATAATTTAAATATGAAAAATTGAAAACATTCAATAAAATTTGAGAGAAATAACTGAAAAAAATTTAATTAAAGAGAATAATTAAAAAATTGCAGAAATAACGAAAATTGATGAAAATATTTGCAATATTGGATAAATAATTAAAATTTTTAAAAGTAATGCCAAAATAATGAATATAATTATAAATTGATGCAAATCAAGAAAAATTGCAGAATTTATTTTTAAGCAAAAGAAAATAATTAAAAAATCATTATATAATGGAAAATTCATGACAATAATCTAAATTTGAGATAATAACTGAAAATTTAGGAAATTAATTGCATGTGTATATATTTTTAAACTTCTTCAAAAACCATAATAAATTTTTAAAGGGAGTCGAAATCAATAAAATAACAGGGACTAACTTCACTTCAGTTTTTAAAACGTGGACAGAAAAAGATGAATAAATATTAATACTAACTAACTTCACTTCAGACAATAAAACGTGAAAAGAAAAAGATGAATAAATATAAAAACTGACTAACTTCAGGAGTTTACGGAGATTATTATTATTTAATAATAATAGATTTGTAATATATGAAAAAAATTGATTTTTTTATAAATCATTTTATAAATCCCGGATTTCCGATCAAGTGGACACCCTAATTTTAGTATAATGGGCTAAATTATTGAAATTTTTAAAAATCCTTGTGTCTGATTTTAGATATTAATAAAAAAAATAACTATGCCGAATTTGATTAAAATTCGCTAAAGCATTTACAAGTTATCGTGTTAAAAAGAAAGCGTGATACACGCACACACTCACACATTACAATTACGAACAAATGAAAATTATCAGCGAGAAATCGATCGTGAGCAACAATATAATGTCACGAGTATTAGAATTTTAGATCAAATATTTCAGAAAGCGGTCAATAAAATTGTCTCAATGAATAAAACATAAACAATTTTAAACTTATCGAGAGGTCCGTCAAGCTGCAACCCCCGCAAACTAAATTTCAAATTTCCAACAAGTGAGAATTTAGGGCTTTTTTAGGGCTATTTTTGGGCCATAGTGACGATTTTAGGGCTCATCAATTTTTTCCAAAAAATCAATTTTTTTTCGGGGGTTGCAGCTTGACGTCAAGCTACAACCCCATGGACAGAAAAAATGATAAATATAAAAAAACAAACACGTCAGATTTTAGGGCTTTTTTAGGGCTCTTCAAAAATGTTATACATGACCAACCCCTTTCATCCCTTAACCATAAACCCACCCCTATGCAAATAACAGGGTCACAAAAAATAAAAAAAATTCGTGTTTTCAGTACATATGATTATTCTACAAACAATAAAAGCAATAAAAACACTTATCTTCATATGCTAGATTTCATCCCTTACCCAAACCCACCCCCCAAAAAAACCCTAACAATTTTTTTTTTCTAATAATAATTGCTACTTTTTATTAATAATTATTAATCTTCAACTTGAAGGCTCACCATAAACAATTTGACCAAATTTACGACTCCTACCCTTATCACAAAACCACCCCCTAAAATGACTCTGACTAATCAAGATTCTGAAATAGTAATAAAATGCTACTTTTCTCTACAGAATATCAACCCACTATTTTTGGGCTCTCGAAAAATACTTGTCCCGATTTTAGGGCTCCTACCCTTAACCAAAAACCACCCCCTAAAATCACTTTAACTAATAAAAATTCTGAAATAAGTATAACATTTCACTTTTTTCAATGAAATATCAACCCGCTATTTTTAGGCTCTCAAAAAATACTTGTCTCGATTTTAGGGCTCCTACCCTTAACCCAAAACAACCCCTTAATATGCCTTTAACTAATAAAAATTCTGAAATAAGTATAACATTTCACTTTTTTCAATGAAATATTAACCTACTATTTTTAGGCTCTCGAAAAATACTTGTCCCGATTTTAGGGCTCCTACCCTTATCACAAAACCACCCCCTAAAATGACTTTAACTAATCAAGATTCTGAAATAAGTATAACATCTCACTTTTTTCAATGAAATATCAACCCGCTATTTTTAGGCTCTCGAAAAATACTTGTCCCGATTTTTGGGCTCCTTCCCTTAACCCAAAACAACCCCCTAAAATGACTTTAACTAATCAAGATTCTGAAATAATTAGAAAATGACACTTTTCTCTACGGAATATTATAACTTTTATCCTAAAACACCTAGCGATTCGTAGTTTTCTTACCTTTGTAACTTTCTATTTTGAAAGTAATAAGTTATTTAGAACAAATATTCGTAGCCAACACGTAAAATTGTTTAAAGAAATTATTTTTAATAATTTTTAATTTTTTAAAATATTTCTAGAACAACACAACTTGTAAAATTATGAAAGATTCATGTCTTTCGGTTTATTTGTTAATTTTTATTAACAATAATTTGTTTATACAATGACAAACGGTAGTTGCTTTTAATTTTTGTGAATATTTTGGGGTTTTATATATAAACAATTAATACGTTAAAAAAAATTACTACATACTAGGTTTTTAGGATAGAAGTTAAAAATAAACAATTATAATCTGTTTAAACAAAGTAAAAATAATAAACTATACTAAATAATTTTTCTTATTCTAACCAAAGCCATTAATTTGTAAAATTAGGAAAAAGTTGTGTCTTTCTAGGTGCATTTTTAAAAAGATAATTATTATGAACAATAATTTGTTTAAAAAATTGCAAATTGTTGTTGTGATTAATTCAACTAAATACTTTTTTTAATTGTAAATCTAAAAAATAGTTTAGTAAGAAAAAACTACAACTCGTTAGGTTTCTTTCAATAATAGCTATAAATTAACAATAATAAATTAAAAACAACCTTAACGACAGTTGTTTTTTAAACAAATTGAAACTACATAAAAATATCTATAAACATTCGTAAATGGACGATATGTAACAATTTTGTTAAAAAATCCTGAAGAAACTATTAATTTGTAATAAAAAAAAAATTATCATTTTTTTGCATTTATGGGATTGTTTATAACCCTATAAAAAATTATTAATATTAATAAATTATTAAACAATTTATGGAATATTGTTGTTTAAGGACTTTTCAAGAAGTGATTCGCTGTATGGCTGTTTTGAGTGGTTTTGTAAATTTTGTAGCGAATTTACGAAAAAGTTTTTTTTTCCCACGTAAAACCAATGGGAAATTTCAAGGGGTTTGAGCCACCCCTGAATATGTTCCGATTAAATAAAAAAAAAAAAAGTATATTTGTTTTTGATTTGGAATACTTGATCTTCAGCTTCATTATCTAAACAAAATAAAAGAAAATTTTGTTGAAAACTTTAATTGAGCCGCCGGATTCAAAAACCGCCTCTGCCTGAAAAATGTCTAACCAAACGTTAAGAAAATCAGTGAAATTCCAATTGTCGCTCACTGCTACCCGACTACCATATGTCAGACTTTTCACGCGCAGAGGCGGTTTTTGAATCCGGAGGCTCAATTTAAATTTTCGAGAGCCTAAAAATATTAGGTTGATATCCCGTAGAGAAAAGTGTCATTTTCTAATTATTTCAGAATTTTGATAACTCAGAGTCATGTTAGAGGGTGGTTTTGGGTTAAGGGTAGTAGCCCTAAAATCAGGACAAGTATTTTTCGAGAGCCTAAAAATAGCGGGATGATATTTCATTGAAAAAAGTGAGATGTTATACTTATTTCAGAATCTTGATGAGTTAAAGTCATTTTAGGGGGTTGTTTTGGGTTAAGGGTAGGAGCCCTAAAATCGAGACAAGTATTTTTTGAGAGCCTAAAAATAGCGGGTTGATATTTCATTGAAAAAAGTGAAATGTTATACTTATTTCAGAATTTTTATTAGTTAAAGTGATTTTAGGGGGTGGTTTTTGGTTAAGGGTAGGAGCCCTAAAATCGGGACAAGTATTTTTCGAGAGCCCAAAAATAGTGGGTTGATATTCTGTAGAGAAAAGTAGCATTTTATTACTATTTCAGAATCTTGATTAGTCAGAGTCATTTTAGGGGGTGGTTTTGTGATAAGGGTAGGAGTCGTAAATTTGGTCAAATTGTTTATGGTGAGCCTTCAAGTTGAAGATTAATAATTATTAATAAAAAGTAGCAATTATTATTAGAAAAAAAAAATTGTTAGGGTTTTTTTGGGGGGTGGGTTTGGGTAAGGGATGAAATCTAGCATATGAAGATAAGTGTTTTTATTGCTTTTATTGTTTGTAGAATAATCATATGTACTGAAAACACGAATTTTTTTTATTTTTTGTGACCCTGTTATTTGCATAGGGGTGGGTTTATGGTTAAGGGATGAAAGGGGTTGGTCATGTATAACATTTTTGAAGAGCCCTAAAAAAGCCCTAAAATCTGACGTGTTTGTTTTTTTATATTTATCATTTTTTCTGTCCATGGGGTTGTAGCTTGACGTCAAGCTGCAACCCCCGAAAAAAAATTGATTTTTTGGAAAAAATTGATGAGCCCTAAAATCGTCACTATGGCCCAAAAATAGCCCTAAAAAAGCCCTAAATTCTCACGTGTTGGAAATTTGAAATTTAGTTTGCGGGGGTTGCAGCTTGACGGACCTCTTATCGAGTTTTTGACGTAGAAACGAATAATATATTTATAATAGGATACTTTTTTCATGGTTATCAATAAATCGTAAAAAATCAAAATTAATTTACCTCTGTCTTGAGTTTGAGTATTGTACCGTGCATTACTCAAATCTTGCAACAGTGTATCTAATTCCGACAGGTTATTATTGAGCGATGGCATTTTTCCTCCACTTGAGCTTTGATTAAACGGAGCACTTCCGGATTTAATGATGGCTTCCTCTATGGCTTCACGATTTTGATACGTGGGCTGCTCAACAGAAAGAAAAAAACAGAATATTAATTTTACATTTCCATAAACCTATACGATTAAAAAAATATACAATTAATTCACTCTTCCGCTTTACACAGAAATTATTTTTTTTTCCAACTTATGCCTTAAAAATGCGATCTTTGAAGTTAGTTAAAACTGTCAGAAAGTGAACTTTTTCGAGATTCATTTTACGCGTGAAAAAAACCTATTTTTGTAATAGTTATTAGTTAAAATATTTAACGATAAAGAATAAAATGTGAGTAATAAGTTTTTTTAAAGTACTTTTTCGAGTACTGTTGGACAAATTTTCAAGATACTTGAAAAATAAAACATAAATGTGTGAAACATAACCTCACTTTTCGATAAAGTTAAAAACCTGTCAAAATATCATATCCAAAATTCAGGGCTCGAACCGGTAAAAGTACTTAAAAATACGGACTTTACGGACCAAAAATTCAAAATTACGGACTTTTACGGACTAGTTACGAATAAACATTTTGTATCCCGAAAGACTATTTTGAGTGTGATAGAATTAAAATACAGTAGAAAAGTAAAAAGAAATTGTATTTTTTATGTTTAAAATAATTTATTTCTTTGAAAATTATAGAAAATTTTATTAATATTAAATAGAAAAATATTTATGAGTCTGAGGCAAGTAAGAGAACAATTATTGTAGGTATACTTATAACATAGGCACAAAAAAATAAGTCTTATTATAGTACTAGCAACATTAACGCGCGCCAGAAACTTTGCATTGTTATTTGTTGTTAAAAACTATAAATTTTTGCAACTTCAAATAATGAAAATTAGGAGAATAATTACAAAATTGAAAAAACTAACTGAAAATTAACGAAAATAATTGACAATTGAAAACAAAACTCGAAAAATGTCTAGATAATTATACCATTGAAAAAGAATAATTTAAATAATTGAACAATAAATATTCAAATTAAACAAGAAAATTAACAAATAAACTGTTGGAAATAATTGCAAATTGAAAAACTGAATTGAAAATCGACAAAATAATGGAAATTGAAGAAAATAATTGCAAACTGAAGAAAATAATAACAATTTCGAGAAATAAATTGAAAATTTAAGAACTGAATTGATATTGGAAAAATAATTAATAATTTAAAAAAAATTACAAAAGAACTGAAAAAAAATTAAAATTGAAAAAATTAAAGAATGATTACAAAAATTTTTAGAGAATAATTGAAAAAAGTGTGCAAACAATTGAAAATTGGGTAAAATAAATAATAATTGCAAGAAATAATTGAAAAATATATTAATTGACAATTGGAAAAAAATACTTTAAAAATATGAAAATTATATGAACAATTGTTGGAAATGATTAAACATTGAACAACTAGATTGAAAATTGAATGCAATAATTACAACAAAAAAAGGGAGAAAAAATTGAAAAATTAAGAAAATAATTAGAAATTGCAAAAAGGAATTGAATTTCAAAGAATAAACTTAAAATTGAAAAAAGAAGATAATTATTGAATATAGGATAACATAATTAAACAACTGCTTTTAAAATTAAAAAAATGTATTGCGATACTCGAAAAAAAAATAATTTAAAAAGGCGAGAATTTTTTAATATTAAAGACAATAATTTAAAATTGAAAAATGAAATTTAACAAAATAGTTGTAGAATTAAACAATTGTATTGAAATTTTGAAACAATTTTTATGAGTGAAAAAAATAATTGCAAATTGAATTAAACAACTGAAAAGTTAAAAATTAAATTGAAATTTGAATAAAAAATGTAAAATTGAAGAAAATATTAAAGGGTTTAAGAAAATAGTTGTAGAATTAAAAAACTGAATTTAAATTTAAAACAATTTTTATAATTGAAAAAAATGATTGAAAAAAGCCGAGAATTAAAGAAAAATTATAAACAAAAAAGTAAACTGGAAAAATTATTTAAATTTTTTAAAAATAATTGAAAATTAAAGAATTAAATCAAATTTTGAAGAAGACAGATAGATAATTAAAAGGAAAATAACAAAATACAAAATTATCAAATATTAAAGAAAATAATAGACAAATGAAAAAAATTTGAAAACTGTCAAGAATAATCAACAAGAGAACAAAATAATTTAAAAAGTTAAAGAATAATTATAAAACTTCAAGAGAATGAATGAAAATTGAAAAAAATTGTTGAAATTAGTTGAAAGTTGCGTAAAATGAATAATAATTGAAAGAAACAGTTTATGACGAGAATAATTAAAGAATTGAAAAAAAATCTGAAAAATAACGAAAATAATTGACAACTGATAACAAACTTTGACAAATCGCTAAATTAAAACAATTTTATAATTCAAAAAATCATTTAAAAATGAAAAAATTACTATAAGTTGAAGAATGGAATTAAAATTTATACAATTTAATTAAAAATTCAAAAAAGTAATTTATAAATGCCGTGATTTATTAAATATAGCAGAAAATAATTAAAAACTGAAAAATAGAATTGAAATTTGAAAAAAAATTCAGAATTGAAGAAACTAATTGAACATGTGAATTATAGTCATAGAAACTTATTGATAATAATAAAAAATGGACAAAAGGCAAGAATTTTTAATAATAAAGAAAAAAATTGAAAATTGAAAAATGCAATTTAAATTTGAAGGAAATAATGGAGAATTGAAGGAGATAGTTTTAGAATTGAACAATTGAGTTTAAATTTAAAAATTTTTATGAGTGAAACTAATAATTGAAAAAATCAGGGAATTTTTAAATGTAAAGGAATTAAACTGAAGTTTTAAGATAATAATTGATAATTGAAGGAAAACTTACAAAATGACGAAAATAATTGACAGTTGAAAAAAATTCGAAATGTGCCGAGAATAATCGTTATTAGAACAAAGTAATTTTAAAAATTAAAGAGTAATTACAAAAGTGGATGAAAATAATTATATTTGAAAAAACTTTTTTTAAATTATGAATTTATTAATTGATAATCTAAACTAAAGAAAACTGTAGGAAAAATTTTAGGAAATAAATGAAAATTGAAGAAATCAATTGGAACTTGAAGAACATATTAAATTTTCAAGAAAATAACTGATAATTGAAAAAAGGCGAGTATTATTGAATATTAAATAAAATAATTAAAAATTGAAGCAAGGAATTGAAAAATTGAAACTCAACTGTTTTTACACTGCATAGGGCCTCTTATCTTAGAATTTACGGAATTTGCGGACTTTTCTAAATAAATTACGGACTTTACGGACCTTTTTTTAAAAAAACGGACTTTTACGGACCATAAGTAAATTTACGGACTTTTACGGGATTTACGGAGCTAGTTCGAGCCCTGAAAATTCTTACGCATTCCGGATTAGTTTTAATCATTTAATAATTAATTACTTTAAAATACAATCTATTTAATAAACGGTTTTTTTTTTGCAATTATTTATTGTGGGTATAATATTTGTACAAACTATGTAATAGTATACAAAGGAGATAATAAATTTAAAATATAATCTATTTAAAAATGAAACGGAACATAAATAAAACATTTTAGAAAGAGCGAATTTTAAACTCAAAAAAGTCTTTAAAAATAAAAAACAGTTGAAATCAACGGAACAAGGTGAAAATTTTTCCAAATTTTACTAAAACAAAACATTTTTAAATAAATGTAAAATTGGAAAATAAATAATAATAAAATAAAAAATATATTCGAAAGTCAAAGAATGATAAAAATATTATGAAAACTATCATTTTTGTAATAATTTCATATTGTAAATTAATGTAATTATGTTTTTTGGAGTTTTCCTGTTTAATTTTTTTTCTTTCTGTTAATAAAAAAAAATTATTGATATAAATTTTTAGTTAATAAAAATTTTGTGTCACCGAATTCATATTTAACAAAATTATCCTTTTGTAAAATTTCTTTTTGACCATTTTTTTTATTTAACCGAATTCGAATTTAACCAAATTTTCAATTAGCAGAACTCTCATTTATTAATTCTGCTAAATGAAAACTAGGTTCAATTAAAATTCTTTTAAATTGGAAGTCGGTCAAAAAAAATTATTAAATGAAAATTCTAAAAAATAAAATTCATGACATCTATCTCCCCCCCACCAAATAAAAAATTATTAAAATTGATTTTACCATGTATTGCGAACGATCGAGTTGTATGTTTTTCAGAAAAAAATAATCAGAGCCAAAATTTTTTGTCAAATAAAATTGTTTATAATATTTTGTTCAATAGTTATGAAATAAATAAAATTTGATTTATACATATATTCGTTTAAACAAAATGTTTATTAAATTTAATTTTAATTTGAAATTATAAATTTATTTGAATTATTTTTATAATGAAATTATAATGTTTTTATTTCAACTATACAATTAAAAAATTTAATTTTTAAATATTAATTTCATTGAATAAAAATCAATTTATTTTTAGTTATTAAAGTTAAAGTTTTTAAGTACAATTTCTTAAAAATTTTATTAAGGAAAATCCACCAAGTAAATTTTAAATTTTTAGCAATTTTAATTTCTTCTAATTTCAGTTAATGTGAGCTTGCATTGATTAAAAGTTCAATTAAACCACAATTTTGTACTATTTTTTATCCTTTTTCAATTATTTACAGCAAATTTTTAATTATTTTTTAATTGTTTCCTAATATAAATCTTAAATTTACCTTCTTCAAATTACAATTTTTTATTTTTTAGTTTTTTTAATCACTTTTTCAATTTTAATTAATTTTCCCTTGGCATTAAATCAGTTTATTTATTTATTTCTAAATTTTATAATATTCCTCGCAAATTTAAATTAATTTTTTTAATTTAACATTATTTTTTTCATTCTGCAATTATTATTTTCAATTTTTAATCATTTTCATAATTTCTGAATTATTTTCCTAAACTTTCAATTATATATCTTAATTTTCAATTATTTTGTTCAATTTTAATTTCTTTTTATTATTTTGCAATTATTTTCTTCATCTTCTAATATTTTTCATTATTTTTTAAATAATTTCCTAAATTTTCTGTTATTATCTCAAATTTAGTTTCTTGTCATCAATTTTCAATTTTTTAAACGATTCTAAATATAAATTTTGAAAATTTTCTATTATTTTCTTCAATTACTAATTATTTTAATTATTTTGGCATAATTTTAAAAAATTTCAATTATTTATCTCAAATATCAATTATTTTTATCAGTTTTCAATTATTTCTCTCAAATTTTATTAACTGTTTTCAATTTTTCATATTTAAATTATTTTCATCATATTTCAATTATGTTTTTCAATTTTTAATTATTCTTTTCAATTTTAAATTATTTATCTCAATTTTCAATTATTTTCTCTAATTTTTCATTATTCAATTTGTTTTCAATTTATTTTTAAGATTTTCAAGTATTTTTCTCAAAGTGTAATTATTTTATTTATTTTTAAATCATTTCTATGATTTTTTAAATTACTTTTCCTAATTTTTAATTGATTTAATTTTCTTTTAAATTAATTTGCAAAATATTTATTTATTTTGTTTAATTTCAATTATTTTTTGCAATTTTTTTTAATCTTAATTTGATTTTTTTTTTAAAATATAATTTTTCTCTCATTAAATTGAAGAATTTTGATAATTTGAATAGAGGGATATAATTGACGATTTCTTGTATAGTTTTTAGATTTATGGTGCTTTAACAAAAGTGCATTTCTTAAAAATGAATGATGTAGTGTAGACAAATGGAATCAGACGCTAAGAAAAGCATCATTTGTAATTTAACGAGCGACTGCGCGTGATATTTTCTGATAGAAAATACGCGTAGGAAGGCCACAGCAAGGGACACTTTACGTCCTTGAAATTTTCTCCACACGGTCCCACTGAAATAAAATACAAAAAGTCGACTCAACTTTATCAAGTCACAGTATCTACTTTCACATTAGCAAATTGATTTTGTATTTTTTTTTTTAGAGTCGATCTACACCCACAAAAAATCAAGTTTCCTAATTTGTTACCAGCGCCTTAAAATAGTCACTATAATTTTCTATTAAATTCAAGTCATTTAGATGAATTTTAAAAACAAAAACAAAAAGTTTCCTATGGTAAGAGAAAATTTGTTTCCAAATTTTTAACATTTAAATAATTTATTTAATGAATTTTATAATTTTATAATTACTCGAGAAGAGGTTATGTTTGCTTTTTAAAATAGAAAAACTAAGTTTTAATGTAATTTTACTTTTAAAAAAATGTAGCAATTTTGATTTTAAAAAAACAATAATAAACGATTAAAACTCATAATTGGATAAAAACTAAAGTTTTTTGACATTCAGAAACATTTTAGAGAAATAAAAAAAATAATTAAAAAAAAAAGCTTTAGTTTTTATTTAATTACTAACAACATTAACAAACTTTACGTTGTTGTTGGAGATTTAAAACTATAAATTTTTGCAAATTCAAATAATGAAAATTACGAAATTGAAGAATATATCTGAAAAATGACGAAAATAATTGACAGTTGAAAAAAAAATTCGAAAAATATCTGGATAAATACACAATTGAAAAGAATACATATTTTAAAAAACTAAACAATAAATATGAAATTTAAACAAAATAGTTGAAAAATTATAGGAATAACTATTGCAAATTAAACAACTGGATTGAAAATCAAAAAAAAATAATTGAAATTGAAGAAAATAATAAACAATTGATGAAATGAATTTAAAATTTAAAGAATTAAATTAAAATTTGAAAAAATAATTAGTAGATGAAAAAAAATTACAAAATAACAAAAATAATTGACAATTGAAAACAAAATTTAAAAAATGGCTAGATTAATACACAACCGAACAAAATAATTTAATAAATCAAAAAATAATTATAAAATTTTAAGATAATAATTGAAAATTGCGGAAAATAATTAATAATTGAAAGAAACAATTGAAAAATGACCAGAATGATTGAAAAATTAAAGAAAATATATGAAAAATGACGAAAATAATTGTCAATTGAAAACAAAGTTCGAAAAATGACTAGATTATTCGACAACTGCTGAAAAAAATAATTGTAAAAATTAAACAAGAAGTAATTGCAAATTTAAAAATTAAGAAAAATATAGAAATAATTGCACATTTAACAACTGGAGTAAAAATAAAAAAATAATTAAAATTGAAAAGTGGAATTTAAATATGAAGAAAATAACTTAGAATTAAAGAGAATAGTTCTAGAATTGAATAATTGAATTAAAAATTTAAAACAATTTTTATAAGTGAAACAAATAATTGAAAAATCTGAGAACTATTGAATATTAAGGAATTAATTGAAAATCGATAAAAATAATTGAAAATTAAAGAAAATATCTTAGAATTGAAGAAAAGAATTAAAAATTGAAGAAATAAATTGGAAATTAAAGAATTAATGCAAATTTTAAGAAAATAATTGACAATCAAAAGAAAAAATTACAATATGTCGAAACTAATGAACTTTTATTAAAAAAAAATAATTAACAATAATTGAAAAAAAAATCGAAAAATGTCGAGAATAACTGGCATTTGTACAAAAAATGAATAATTAATTAATATTTATCAAATTGAAGGAGAATAATAAATTGACAATTGAAAACTGATGAAAATTATTGAAAAAATTATAGAAAATAAATTAAAATTAAAAAAATCAATAGGAAATTGATGAAATGTATTGAAAGAAAATAATTGATAATTGAGAAAATGCGAGATTTAATTAATATTAAGGAATTAATTAAAAATCAATCAAAATAATTGAAAACTAAAAATAATATTTGAGGATTGAAAAAAATAATTAATAATTGGAGAAATGAATTGGAAATTACAGGAAAATAATACGAGCAAAAAAAATTAAAAAATTGATGAATAATCATAAAATTCAAGGAGAATAATAAATTGTTAATTGAAAACTGATGAAAATTATGGAAAAAATTGTAAAAAATAAATGATAATTGAAGAATTGTATTGGATTTTAAAAAGAATAATTGAAAAACGAAGAATTCCATTGAAAATTGAAGAAAATAATTAAAAGTTAAAGTAATAATATATGAAGATAGAATTAAATTAAAGATTAAATATTTAAATTGAAATTTTTATAAAATAGTTAATAAATGAAAAAAAAAATTACAACTTGACTAAAATAATTAAATAATAATAATCTCCGTAAACTACTGAAGTTAGTTAATATTTATATTTATTCATCTTTTTCTGTCCACATTTTAAAAATTGAAGTGAAGTTAGTCCCTGTTATTTTATTTTGTGCTGGTTTTTAATTGTCATTTGTGTAAAAAGAATTTTCAAAAAATGCTTTAAAAATTTACTATTGTTTTTGAAGAAGTTTAAAATATATACACATGCAATTAATTTCCTAAATTTTCAGTTATTATCTCAAATTTAGATTATTGTCATCAATTTTCCATTATATAACGATTTTTTAATTATTTTCATCAATTTTAGTTAATTCTGCGATTTTTTAATTATCCTCTTATATTAAAATTTTTTAAGTAATTTTGTAATTATTATTTTTTTTAAACATATATTCTATGATTTTTTCAGTTATTTCTCTCAAATTTTAGTGAATGTTTTCAATTTTTCATATTTAAACTATTTTCATCGTAATTCAAATTTCTTTCTGAATCTTAAATTATTTTCAGCATATTTTAATTATTTTTTAAAATTTTTAATTAATTTTATCATTCATTAATTATTTTTCTTGATTGTTAATTATTATTCTCATTTTCTAAAATTATTTTCTAAGATTTTTAAGTATTTTTCTGAAAATTCAAATATTTTCTTCAATTTCTAATTATTTTCATTTGTTATCAGAATTTCAATTTTTTTTTTTAATTATCGTAAATTTCAATTATTTTTAGCATTCTTCCAGTCTTTTCACCAATTTATAGTTATTCTCATTTTCTAAAATTATTTTCTAAGATTTTAAAGAATTTTTGTAAAATTTCAATTGTTTTCTTCAATTTTTAATTATTTTCACTTGTTTTCATAATTTCAAAATTTGTTTATTAATTATCGTAGATTTCAATTACTTTTAGCATATTTCTTCAATTTTTTTCTCCAATTTTTAGTTACTTTTTTTTTTTAATTGATTTCTAAGATCTTCATGTATTTTTTTCAAATTTCAATTTTTTTTTCTTTATTAAAAAAAAATTCTGTAGTTCTTTCAATTATCACACTTAAATGTCATTTTTAATTACAACTTACCATTATTTGTATCATATTTTAATTATTTTAATCAAGTTTTAAAATTTAAAAACATTTTTCAATTATTTTTCAAAATTTATTTCCTTCAGTTTTTAATTCTTTACATTTGTTTCATAATTTTAAAAATTTTTAACTATTTATCTGAATTTTCAATTATTTCATTATTTATATTATTTTTTATATTATTTTCTTCAATTTTTAATTACTTTCGTTCTTTTTCTCGTTCTTTTTCATAATTGCCTAAAAGTTTTTATTTATTTCTCTTTAATTAAAACTTGTTCTCTTCAATTTTAAATTATTTTTATCTTTTTTAATTTATTTTTTACAATTTTTAATTATTTTCTTTTATTTTAATGAACTTCTGAAAGTTTAAAGTATTTTTTTAAAATTTTGTTTAATTTTCCTTTATTTAAAATATTTTATGTAATTTGTTTAATTATTTTCTCAAATTTTAATTATTTTTTTTAATTTTAATTTATTCATCTCAATTTTTTAACCATGTTTTTTCAATTTTCAATTATTTTTATAATTTTTTATAATTTTTATCTTTATCTAATTCAATTATTTTCTCTAATTTTTCATTATTTAATTTTGTTTTAATTTACTTTTAAGATTCTCAAGTATTTTACTCAAATTTAAATTATTTTCTTTATGTTTAAAACATTTTTATGATTGTTTAAATTACTTTCCCCAATTTTTAATTCATTTCATATTTTGTTTTTAATTTATTTGCAAAATTTGCAATTTTTTTGTTTAATTTCAATTATTTTTTTGCAATTCTTTTTAATTCTAAAATATTGTAAATTTTGTCATAAATAAATATTTATTTTATTTACATTAATTGATTTTTAAATATTATATTTAAAACATTTATTTCTTCTTATTAGATAAATATTATTTACCGATTTGTTATATTTATTATTGTATTTTATAATTTCTAAAATGTATGAAGAACTAATCGCGCGCTGGCGCGCGTTTCATTTTGTTAGTTAAATATTAAAGAAAATAATTAATGTTTCTCGAAACTCCATTTTTCAGGATAAAAAAATGTAAAAAGTACAAAAAATAATAAAATTTGGTCAGAATCTACTAAAAAAATTATAGTTAATAAAAATAAAATTAAAAAATGTATGTATCAAGATAAACAAAAAGTTCACAAAAGAAATTTAAAAATCCTTTAAAAATAAAAAAAGTTTAGGCAAGTTAAACCAAATTTTTTTTTTTAAATATTACACTTACAACAAGTCTAACAATAAATTTATAAAAATTAAAGAAAATCTAAAAATCTTAGGCAAGAATAAGTAAATTTGCAAAAAATCTCGGAAAAAATAAACAAGATATGAAAACAAATTGAATAAATTTACAAAAAAATAAGTGTATTTATTTTTAGAAATATAGAAATAATTATGAAAATTAACGAAATAAAAAGTTTAATTCTTATAACAATTAATTAACCTTAATATAGTTATTATAACAAAATTGTGTAAAATAATATTAAATAATTTGCATAAAAAGAAGAAAATTAAAGAAAAATCTCAAATACAAACACAAATACAAAAAAATATCAAAAGTAAAAGGAGAAAAAATCTTAAAATTTTGTAAAAATAAGAAATTATAAGATAAAAACTAAACAGTTTCAAAAATGTAATATCTCTTAGAAAAAATATTGTAAAAAGTAAAAAAAAAGAGGATTATTGAGAATATGGAAAATAATTAATAGATTTAATTATTTTGCATTAATTAATATGCATTTAATTTTGAATTAATTGAAATTTAAAAGTTGGAACAAAGTGGAATGTGAGTTAATTGACGTTTGGAATTTATTTAAATTACTAGCAAAATAAAACGCGCGCAAGCGCGCGATTAGTTTTTCATCCCTTTTAGAAATTATAAAATACAATAATAAATATAGAAAATCGGTAAATAATATTTATCTCATAAGAAGAAATAAATATTTTAAATATAATATTTAAAAATTAATAATTATAAATAAAATAAATATATATTTAGGACAAAATGTATATTTTAGAATTAAACAGAATTGCAAAAAATAATTGAAATTAAACAAAACAATTGCAAATTTTGCAAATTAATGAAAAAAAAAATGCAATCAAGTAATTTAAATTTGAGAAAAATACTTGAGAATCTTAAAAGTAAATTAAAATAAAATTGAATAATAAAAAATTAGAGAAAATAATTGAACATTGAAAAAACATGATTAAAAATTGAGATAAATAAATTAAAATTTAAAAAAATGACTAAATTTTGAGAAAATAATGAAACAAATTACATAAAATATTTTAAATAAAGGAAAGTTAAACAAAATTTAAGAAAAATACTTCGATCTTTCAGAAGTACATTGAAATAAAAGAAAATAATGAAAAATTAGTGAAAATAAATGAAAAAATGAAAAAGATAATCATAATTTAAAATTGAACAGAACAAGTTTAATTTAATAGAAATAAGTAAAAACTTTTTGGCAATTATGAAAAAGAACGAAAAAAGAACGCAATTAATTGAAAGTTGAAGAAAATAATATAAAAAATAATATAAATAATGAAATAATTGATAAGTCAGATAAATAGTTAAAATTTTTGAAATTATGAAACAAATGTAAAGAATTGAAAATTGAAGAAAATAAATGTTGGTAAATAATTAAAAAATGTTTTAAAATTTTAGAAATCAATTTTATAAAATGAAAAAAACTAAAAATTGTAAAAAAGTCTGAAAGAAAGCTAAAAATAATTGAAATTTACGATAATTAATAAAAAAAAAGTTTAAAATTCTGATAACAAATGGAAAATAATTAAAAATTGAAGAAAATATTTGAATTTTCAGAAAAATACTTAAAAAAATTTAGAAATTAATTTTATAAAATGAGAAAAACTAAAAATTGGAGAAATGTCTGGAAGAAAGCTAAAATTTATTTAAATTTACGATAATTAATAAAAAAAAATTTGAAATTATGAAAACAAAGAAAAATAATTAAAAATTGAAGAAAACAATTAAATATTTAGAGAAATCCTTAAAAATCTTAGAAAATAATTCTAGTAAATGGGAATAATTAAAAATTGTAGGAAAGACTGGAGGAATGCTAAAAATAATTGAAATTTACGATAATTAATAAAAATTTTTGGAAATTCTGATAACAAATGAAAAATAATTAAAAATTGAAGAAAATATTTGAATTTTCAGAAAAATACTTTAAAATTTTAGAAATTAATTTTATAAAATGAGAAAAACTAAAAATTGTAGAAAAGCCTGGAAGAAAGCTAATAATAATTGAAATTAACGATAATTAATAAAAAAAATTTGAAATTCTGATAACAAATGAAAATAATTAAAAATTGTAGAAAATATTTGAATTTTTAGAAAAATACTTAAAAATCTTAGAAAATAATTTTAGAAAATGAGAATAATAATTAAAAATCAAGGAAAATAATGGAAAAATGATAAAATTAATTTAAAATTGAAATATGCTGGAAATAATTTAAGATTGAGAAAGAAAATTGAATTATGATGAAAATAATTTATATATGAAAAATTGAAAATATTCAATGAAATTTGAGAGAAATAACTGAAAAAATTATAGAATATATGTTAAAAAAAAATAATAATTACAAAATTACTTAAAAAATTTTAATTAAAGAGAATAATTAAAAAATGGCAGAAATAACGAAAATTGATGAAAATAATTGCAATATCGGATAAATAATTGAAATATTTAAAAGAAATGCCAAAATAATGAATATAATTATAAATTGATGAAAATCAAGAAGAATTGCAGAATTTATTTTTAAGCAAAAGAAAATAATTAAAAAATCGTTATATAATGGAAAATTGATGACAATAATCTAAATTTGAGATAATAACGGAAAACTTAGAAAATTAATTGCATGTGTATATATTTTAAACTTCTTCAAAAACCATAATCAATTTTTCAAGCATTTTTCGAAAAAATTTTTTTTACACAAATGACAATTAAAAACCAGCACAACACAACACTAACGAAAAAGGTTACCTTATCCTTTGAATTCAAATTTCAAAATATTTCCTGATAAAGAGAGTCAAAATCAATAAAATAACAGGGAATAACTTCACTTCAGTTTTTAAAACGTGGACAGAAAAGATGAATAAATATAAATACGAACTAACTTCAGGAGTTTACGGAGATTATTATTATTTAATTAATAATGAATTAAAGAGATTAATTATTAAATAAAATTAGAATAATTATAATAAGAATATTTATTATTAGAATAATTATAAAATTATTTTATAATACAAATGAAAAATAAGAACATACGTCATAATTAATCAAATCTTTTGCATAGGTTATTTCAAACGACTTTAAATGAATATAGAACCACTCAATTCTGGTCTAGGTAAAATTTCACTGTTTTTAATTTAAGAGAGAAATTTTCTCTGAGAAAAATTTTTTTCCCTGACAATTCTCTGAAAATGGCCACCCTGATAATGGAATTTTTGTTATGTGGGAAGTTTAAGACTCTGATTAATACAGTTTAGGTTATTAAAAAAAATGTTTAGACAAATAATAAATCTGATAAGTATAATTTCCAAAGAAATATATATTCAAGAATTTAAACATTCTGACAAATAGAAATTCGAGAGGTTAAATATTCTAAAAACTGGAGTTTTGGGGATTTAAATATTCGGGTAAATCTGCCCCCTTAACCAAATTTGGATTAAAAATAAAATTGTAAATTACCGATTGAGACAGAAGCGGGGAATTTTGTCGATTGTCACAAACTCTGTAGCCAGTGGGAACAGCTGCAGTTGATGAGTGACTTCTCGTTCCATTGAGAGATCCGTAACCAGGAGTTGTGGTTTCAGGTGAGACCGTATTTTGTAAATCGGCAAGTAGAGCATCTGAAACAAAATTATTAATTTTATGTCTCCTGAAAAGACAGTCTAAACAATAACGACTTCCTCGCACACTGAAAAAAGCTTTCCGATCCTCCACCTGATGCATGAACCTTTCACCTAATAAAAAAAACTGAATTTGTACAAAAACCGTTCCTACTTATTCCAACAATTTCCCAAAAATGCAATTACTCCAAACACTGTGATTTAACTAATATACTAACAAAGACAGATGAGAAAAGACTTTAAATTCGATAAATTAAAATTCGTATTTTAATTTATACAATTTAAAAGTCCTTCTTTAGTGATTCTGGGACAATTGCTGACCAACGATTACTACCACTAGAAATTGGAAGAATTTTGAAAATAAAAAAAAAAAATAATCTTATTATAATAAGCTGAATTAAAATTTTTAAAACCATTTTTTAGAAAATTCTAAAATTTATCTACTGTAGGATAATCTCCCCTGTATATTTATAGAAAAATGTTTAAATAACAGGGATCACAGTACCTATTGCTACTGAAAAAGGTGAATAGGTGCGAATTTTTTCAAAAATAGGGGACAAAAAGGGGACAAAAAATTTGCTTCAACTTATGTACTTGAAGATTTTATAGGACTTTTTTATTCACAAATTTTAAATAAGGAAACATTATACAGGGCTGCCAGCTGACTTGTAGATTGAAAATAGTACAAAAAAGTGACTTTTTATTTTAAAAAGTTGAATAAATAGGGAGTTTTCAAGTGAGAAAAGTGAATAAACAATAATTTGCAATAATAAACAAAATATTACTGATATTAATTTGGGGCCCGCCAGCAGGCAAATAATTAATCAGGGCTCCCCAATATCAAATTTAAAAAAAAAATTTGTTAAATGAGAAAACTAATTGGAAAATGAATTAAAAATCAAGAAATGAAGAGAAAAAATTTTAAATTTAAAACAAAATAATTGAAATTTAAAGAAAATAATTGAAAAATGTAAAGAATACTTGTAATTACAAGAAAATAATTGAAGCATGATAAAAATAAGTAAAATTTTACGAAAAATAATGATTTACATTTAAAAGAAAATAAAAAAATTTACATATTTAGAAAATATGTAGAAAACAGTTGAAAAATTACCATAAAAAACTGAAATTTGGAAAAAAAAATTAATGAGAAATATAACTCAAAAAACGAAGTAAAAAATAAAAAATTTATTACTTTAATTGAAAAATTAAGGACATAATTGAAACGTGAAGAAGCTAATTGAATAATGTCATAAGTAATTAAAAGCAAGTGTAAAAATTAAAAATTTATAGACAACAATAATAAAAAGATTGAAGAAAATGACATTTAAAGAAAATAATTCCAAAATGTCAAAAATATTTGAATAATAGCAAAAATAATAGTTGTTTGAAAAAAATAATTGAGAAATGACAAAAATACTTGATAACTGATGTAAGTAATTGATAATTTATAGATAATAATCATTGAAAAATTGAAAAAAGTATTAGAAGTTTGAGGAAAATAATTAAAAGTTGAAGATATTAATTGACGTTTGAAGAAAATAATTGAAATTTAAAGAGAATAATTCAAAAATGCCAAAAAAATTAAATATGAAAAAAGGAATTGAAATTGGTAGAAAATAATTGGAAAAAGTGTAAAAAGTTATAAATTTGAAGACAATACTTGAAAAATTGACGAAAAAATTGAAAAATTAAGAAACTAGTTGAATAATGAGATAAATAATTGAAAGCTGGTTTAAAAATTAAAAATTTATAGACAATAATTGAACCTTTGAAAAAAATATTGGAAGTTTGAGGAAAATAATTGAAAGTTTTAGAAATTAATTGAAGTCTAAAGGAAAAAATTAAAATTTGAAGACAATAATTGCAAAATGTCATAAAATTTAAGTATAAGGAAAGTAATTGAAATTTGTAGAAATAATTGAAAAAAAATTGAAAAAGTTGTAAAAAATTAATAAATTTATGAGAATAATAAAAAGGATTAAAAAAATGATTGAAATTTTTTTTTTAACTTTTTTTAAATTTTTTGACAATAAACAAAATTGAATAAAATAATTGAAATTTGATAAAAATAATTTTAAAATGCCAAAAATAATAAAAATATGAAGAAAATAATTGGAAAATGACAGAAATAATTGAATAATGACAAAAGTAATTGAAATTTGAAGAAAATAATTTAAAAAATAACAAAACTAAATTGAAATTTGTGTAGAAAATTTAAATACTTCTGACAATAAAATAAGGATTAAAAACATAATTGAAATTTTAAGAAAATACTTGAAATATTACAAAAATAAATGAAAATTTGTGTAATAAATTAAAAAATTTATGGCAATAATTTAAAGTTTAAAGAAAATAATTTAAATTAGGAGAAAGTAATTGAAGTTTAAAAAAAATAATTGTAATTTAATAGACTAATTAAAAAAAGTCAAAAAATTTAAATATGAAGAAAGTAATTAAAGTTTCTAGAAAATAATTAAAATGTGTAAAAAATAATTGAAAAAGTTGTAAAAAATTAATAAATTCATGACAATAATAAAAAGAATGAAGACAATTTTTAAAATTTGAAGAAAATAAATTAAAATTGGTGTAAAATTTAAAAATTCATGACAAAAAAATTGAATATAATAATTTAAATTTGTAGAAAATAATTCTAAAATGCCAAAAATAATAAAAATATGAAGAAAATAATTGGAAAATGACGAAAATACTAAGAAATTTGACAAAAGTAATTGAAATTTTTAAGCAAATAATTAAAAAATGACGAAAGTAAATTGAAAATTGTGTAGAAAATTTGAATATTCTTGGCAATAATTTATAGATTTTAGAATTTAATTGAAATTTTAAAAAAATAATATAAAAATGACAAAAATAAATGAAAACTTGTGTAATAAATTTAAATATTCCTGACAATAAGTTAAAGACAGAAGAAAATAATTGATATACGAAAAAATGAAGTTCAGAATTTTAGAATTATTTGAAAATTGACAAAAGGACTTTAAAAATGAATAAAAATGAAAAAGATAATTGAAAAGAGATGTAAAAATTAAATATTTGTAGACTGTATTAAAAAAATTGATGATGTAAGGTCATTTTTTTGAAAACTGAATTTTTTACACGAGAATGTATATCCAAAATTTTTAAAAATTAATTTTTGACTTCGGAATCTTTATTTGCGACCTCAAAAATCTCCAAATAAGACTTGTTGAATTTCCTTGAATATTTATGTGATAAAAGATTGCACATATTGCAATGTATTATTTCTACATATATTTTATAACACCCGACATTTTGAAAATTTAATTTCTTTAAACATTATATCTTAAAATATGGCTAAAAATGAAGAAATTTATGACCTAAAATATTTTTAGCTTATGAATTAAAAAAGTTGGGAATTTATTTTTAAAAGTTTATTTTTCCCCATGTATTTTTAATGGGGATTTTCTATTGACTGATGCAGATTAATGTAAATTAATTGGGCTGGGTTTTTATAAAATTTTTTTCTTTATATTGAACTGCTAAAATTTTTGGCTATAACTATAAACTTTAATACTGAAAATTAGAAAAAGGGGAAATAGGGGACAATTCTTTAAAATAGGGGAAATAGGTGCAAAATTTTAAAATAGAGGAAAAAAGGTGAATAGGGGACAACCTGTGATCCCTGAAATAAAGTAAAATGCCGCTAGTTATAAATACAAAAATTATGTAAATAAAAGTGAAAGAATAAAAAATATTCTTTCAATTTCTAGTAGTAACTTTTGGTAGTAATTGTCACAGATAAAGAATGAGCTACGAGTACCTTAATCCCAGAATTTAAATATTGCATTAAAGAATATGTCCAAGTGTTTTTATTTATTGTTTCTAGGGTCGTTGTCAGGACCTTTAATTAATTACTTACTAAGATATTGTTCCCATTTGGCATGACGTGCGGCAGTAGCCAATCGAAGATTAAGGGACGGTGATGTGGGTCTCAAAACTTCTGTCATCTTGTTAGGATTTGTTATCTTTATTATCTATATATAAATACAATAATCAGTTGACAAAAGTTTTTGCAAAAGTATTTTTTTTTTTCCAGGTCAGCACTAATTTCAAATCACGCACTGATTTTTTTTTCACAGACTTTCCTTGTGTCTATTATATATTTTTTAGTCAGATATTCAACTAATCAACAAAAACAGTGACAGTGTTTCATTTCTCTACGGGGGTCGTTAGTACCAAATCGTCATTATTTTTAGAGAAAAAAACAATTTTTTTTAAAGTAGTTCAATAATGTTAATCATAACAAATTAACACCATTAATTAAATATCTCAAATTAAATAAAACATTTAAATTTTAGCAACATGTTGATAAATAATTTTTATTTTCTAAACTTAATTTATAAAGATTAATTTTCGACGTTTAAATTTACAAAAATTGGACGTATTAAAAAAAAAAAAGTTTCTTAATTTCAGAATATTTAATTAAATAGTCACTATACATAATTCCTTTAATATTTGACAGTTTTAATAAAAAGACAAATGTTTCATGTTTGAGAAATTGGCACTTGTCTTTTTTGCCATTGTGCAAACAATATGATTTATAGAAAATCCCAGAGACGATTTCCTTGAGAAATAAACAACTTCCGGAAATAGACGAGATATAGAAATCTTGTTGCGGAACAGACTTTTTGGCATGCTGGTGGAATTTTTATCACTTCATGTGATATTATGATTTATTAATTTGACAAACAGGAAAAACAACAGGTAAACTAAACTCATTTCTAATAAATTTCTCCTTCTATAGAAATTAACATACCGGAGCTGGTCTTTGAGGAATTTCGACAAAAATAGGCGGCGGAAAAGAAACACTTTCAATACAGTAACTAACGTTGTGCTCCATTTTTTTTAGAAAAAAATTAATCGAAACTAATTTCTAAAAGTACTATTGAAGAGAAAAATCGATCTCCTGTAAAACTAATAAAACATCAGAGTCATTTTCATTTAATTTGGTTTAAATCATTTGATATTATTTTTCCACATTTGCATGAAATAATATGCAAAAAAAATGGTTCAAGTTTCCGAAAAAAGCGTAACGTAAATTAAATTAAAAGAATAGAAGAAAAATTTAAAAATTAAGAAATTATGAACGAATGTATTAAAAAAGGAAAAAATGTTTCGAAAAAACTACAAATTATAAAATAAAATTTAAATTGTTTCAAAAAGAAAAAGACATTTCTAAGAAATAGAAGAATTAAATTGTTTCTAAATTTATTCAATATTCAAAGAATGATTAAAAAAATAATTAAACAACTAAAAAATTTTAGGAAAGTAAGGAAATTTACGCAGAAGTTAAAAAAGTCTGGTAAAATAAGACAAAACTGAGAACATTGTGTGAAATTTTTTTTTTAATTTGACAAATGGAGAAAATCTCAAAAATTTTAAGAGAAAAGAAAGAAAAAATTACAAAAAATATTTTAAAAATACAATATTCATGAAAAATTTACTAAAATATAGGGAATGATAAAAATAAAATAAGAAAACTTAAAAAGACAAATAAACAGCACACAAAAGAAAATGTATCAAAGATAAAAAAGTTTAAAAAATAATTTTAATTATCAAGAAAAAACAATATGAACTCAACTTTAAAAAGCAAAAAAAAGTTTTTAAAGATTTTACATATTTTGGAAACAAACTGAAAATCTAACGATAATAATTGTTTTAAAATTTCAGAAATGCAAAAAAAAATAGAGAAAATATCAAAACAAATTAAATAAATTTACAAAAAGATGAGCGAATCTAAAAGAAATCAGAAAATTAAAGAAAAATCCCCCCCCCCCTCTCACCCGGAAATAAAAATTAGAAAAATTAAACCAACCCAAGTTTAAATATATAAATAATAATAATAATAATAATAATAATATATAAATTCTATGAAAAAATTAATAACCTATTAAAAAAAATGCAAAAAAAATTTCTGAAAAATTTGAAAAAATTATAAATACCTACAAAAAAACTCAACGGAGAAAATTCTACTAAATTTTTTTGTTCTATTATCTGATTTTTTGATTTTATCATCTTTTTTTAACAAATTACTTTGTTTAAAATAAAAACAAAAAACAAAAAAAAAACCCTGGAAAAAGCGTCACGTAATTTAAAATAAAAGAATAGAAGAAAAATAATGAAAAATTTAAAAATTAAGAAATTATGAACAAATGTATTAAAAAAGGAAAAAATGTTTCGAAAAAACTATAAATTATAAAATAAAATTTTAGTTATTTCAAAAAGAAAAATACATTTCTAAGAAATAGAAGAATTACATTTTTTCTAAATTTATTAAATATTCAAAAAATGATTAAAGAACTAAAAAACTTTAAAAAAGTAAGGAAATTTAAGCAGAAGTTAAAAAAATCTGGTAAAATAAGAAAAAACTGAGAACATTGTGTGAATTTTTTTTTAATTTGACAAATGGAAAAAATCTCAAAAATTCTAAGAGAAAAGAAAGAAAAAATGTCAAAAAATATTTTAAAAATACAATATTCATGAAAAATTTACTAAAATGTAGGAAATGGTAAAAATAAAATAAGAAAACGTAAAAAGACAAATAAAAAGCACACAAAAGAAAATGTATCAAAAATAAAAAAGTTTAAAAAATAATTTTAATTATCAAGAAAAAACAATATGAAACCAACTTTAAAAAACAAAACAAAAATGTTCATGTTAAAAAAAATGTTTTTAAAAATTTTACATATTTTGGAAACAAGCTGAAAATTTAACAATAATAATTTTTTTAAAATCCTTGAAAATTTGGTAAATTTATGAAGAACTAAATAAACTGCAAAAAAAAGTTGAAGAAAAAGCACCCCCCCCCCCTCAACCGGAAATAAAAATTAGAAAAATGAAGCAAATCATTTTTGAATCTATGAAATAATTTTATGAAAGAATTAAAAACATAATAAGAGGCAAGAAAAATTTCTAAAAATTGAAAAAAAAATTATAAATACAAAAAAAACTCAATGGAAAAAATTTTACTAATTTCTTTTTTTATTCTCTGATTTTTTTTAGATTTGATCATCTTTTTTTAACAAATAACTTTATTTAAAATTTTAAAATTTGCATGATTCTTAGAAAATTTTTGGTTATTAAAATTGTTTTGAAAATTCTTTTAATGTTTAAAATTTTAGTTAATTCGTGTTCTTGAACATTTTTAGCTAAACTTTTCAAATTATTAAAGAATACAAGATTAAACTCGAAATTTTTCAAATTTATTTATTATTATTATTTGTTTATTTATTTCCTAGAATTTAAATTATCGCAACGCAACATCAAGTTCTAAAATTCAATATTTAGAATTTTCATTTTATAGAATTTCATTAGATACAGTATCCTTTTTACCGAATTTTGACCTTTCGAGTTTCTTTACAATTCAATTTTTTTTTTTTTTTTATTTGATCCAAAATTTAATTTAATCCCAATTTTTAGCTCACCAAATTCATACTTAACAGAATTTTTTTTTGACCGACTTCTTACTAAAAAGAATTAATATTCAAAATAATATTAAAACAGTTAAATTTTTAAATGGCAGAATATTTATTTGCCAGAAATTTTATTTGTTCGAAATCATATTTAATAGTTTCGTGTATAAATAGAAATTTTGACAGAAATGAATATTCTGGCACTTAAAAATTCGACTCATTTAAAATTCTGTTAAGTAAGAATTCACCTAAATGTAAATTCGGTTAAATTCGAATTTTTCTAAATAAAAAGTCGGTAAAAAAAAGGTTTATAAAATAAAAACTCTATTAAATATGAATTCGGTGAATTAAAAATTGTGTTAAATAAAAATTCAGATTTATTTAAATACAATTGAAAACAAATTGGAAAAAATCGTGCAAATACAAATTCGGACAAACGGTTATTCTGCTCAAAATTGTACTCGCTTAAAATTCTATTAAATAAAAATTCGGTTATAAAAAATAAATTCGGTGGCCTTAAAATTTCTTTAAGAAAAAAATATTGCCCTCTTAGTTTTCTTTCAATTTTTACATTAAAAAACAATCTCCTTTTCTCCATTATCAAAAGAAAAAAAATATTTCCAAAATCGATTCGTACCTGTCTAAAAAATTGAAAATTGTGCTTGAAAGCTTTACAACAATAAATTGTTGAATTTTCTATCCTTGGTGAGAAGTACAGAGAACACTTGCTGGCAATATTCCAATTTTAAACGAGAATTAAACCATTTTTCCAGACACGTTTTATTTTCTAAAAAAAAGTTTTCTAGGTGAGCTTAATTCGAACTTTAATAAAAAAAATTTATAATAAAATAAAATTCAAATATAAATAAAAACGAGATAAAATTTGTGTTACTGTATTAATAAAAAAAATTATGAGTGAAAATAATTGAAATTAACAGAAATATATAAGTAGGAAGAAAATAAGTAAAGCGTCAGATATGAAATGAGATCGTAAGGTTTCCTGAATCGATAAATTGTAATTTTAGTTGAGTGATATATGTATATTCTCCGTGTCAAGTGAAGTGTGAGAATTTTTTTTTTTTTTTTCTTAAGTTTGCATGTCACCCACGTGCGCGAATTATTATTATTAAAGACACCACGTGTACCAGCATTCAGCCTTGGATCCGATCAAACAGAAGATAGATAAGTCATTAACAAACTTGAGAATTAGAAAATCTATAATTTTAATCTAAAAGTGTAAAACAAGCGTCTACTTTTAATATCCAGTTACATAAGTTTCGCTGAACTTAAAAAAAGCACTTTTTTTTTCAAACGAGAAATCAGAGATGTTTAAAGAGTTGTTAAAAATAGAATTTAAATATTTTAAAAGCAACAAGGGTATGGTAAAAATTGCCAAACTCACGGAACTAAATCAAGTTCACCGATTATTTTGAAATAGTAGCTTAAATTTGAAATTATTTTTAAATATGTAAGCAAATTAAAATGGATGATTGCAATTTAAATAAAATAAAATAAAATTAAAATATATTAATTAATAGAATTAATTTTGAATTGACATTAGATTTTTCTTCGAATTTTAAATAAAATAAATAAATATTACCTAAATTATAAATTTAGGGTGACTGCAAACTTTCATCTATTTTTATTCTTTCTAAATTAAATTTTATGACGTAACTTGAATGTCAAATCTCTCGTGAAATAAAATTATAAAATTAATTTTGAAAGATACCACTTGTTCTTTTGTAAAAAATTTACAAGAAATATTTTTGTGGCTTTTGTTTACTTTTTAATTTGATTTATTTTGGTTCGATTTTTTATTTCTATTTTTTTTAATTGTGGTTTTAATTTAATTAAAGTTGGTAAAAATTGGTTCAAATTGAAGTAAAAATAAAATTCAAATGAAATAACACAATTTTAAATTAAATAAATTATTTTTACGTGATACTTGCTTGAAATAATTTTGGAATCAACCCAATATCAATAAACATTAAATCTTTGCATTTTTAATGAATCTACATAAATGCTCAAAAGTTCAATAACATATTAATTAAAATTTATCTTAAAACTTTATCTTTAATAACAAAATGTCGATGTTTAAAACATAATATTAAAAACTATGTAAAAAACAGAAAATTAATTTTTAAATTATTCAGAGTAGATTAAATATGAGATGAAAGATTATCATCAAACTGAGTAAAAAATTGTATTAAATTAACTAATTAATTAAGATTCACAATGAATGAAAAAAACCCGAATAATTTAATTTAAATTTACATCATCATTTTATTCTTTTTTCACGAAAAAAAACTGTTTCATAATACAGACAATTTTCACACCGCTAATAATTTGAATAAAAATTTTAATTAATTATTTCAAGTTTTCTATTTACTTTGAAATACGTCTTCTATGAGGAAGTAAAAATATTTTAGTTTAGACATTATATGTTGTTTTTACACAAAAATTAGATACATTTTATTTAATTTCTCGTTTTTTTAAATAAAAAAAAAAATTTGGTTAAGTTTAGTATATGGGTGATTCTTCTAAAAATGAAACTTTTATATTTATGTTTCATTTTTTTTTTTAGATTTCTCAAATTTTTGTCTTGTATGGGATTATTTAAAATAATATTTAAAAATGTCTAAATAGGGTTTCACCCCATTTTTCAAGTCGTATTTATTAAATAATATTTAAAAATATACTGGTTCGCAAAATTAATTTCTAAACATTTGTAGTTTAAATTACACTAGTTGACCAAAAAGATACTATTTAATATAATATTTCTTCAAATATTAAAATTTTTTTTCAAACCGAGTTTTAATTTTGAACAGAAATATGTTAATTATTTTAAATACATACCCAAATTATCACTTGATACTGAATCTTACAAAAAAAAAGGTTAAACTCTTGAAAACATTGGAAGAAAAAAAGAAATCCTAATCCTTTCAAGAAAGAGATAAAAAAAATGATAATTTCCTTATTTTTATGAGAATTATCTGAAAATTAGTTTTTCAGTCATTTATTTAAAAACATTTGACCACAATTTTATACTAGAATGTTAATATTATATTGAAATGATTTACTGTTAAAAAAGAAGTGAATTTGAAATCATTTTAGTTTATATTAATTTTGTTTAGTCAAACAACTCAATTTTTTTTGTAATACTAAGTAAACGTTGAATTTTAACTTTATGAATATCGAAAATAATTATAACTGAATAGTTTTTATGAAATTAATTTTGACAAGATAAATTTCAGAAGAATCACCCATGAGGAAAAATTAAATCAACAGATTTAGCTAATTATTAAAACTGCAAAAATTAGGTATCTTATTTAAAAGATATATTTGTAGACACTATTAAGATGTTTCTAAAAAGTTAGCAAAAGTTTCATGAAAGTAGAACTTAGATTGTCTTAGAACTTAGATTCTAAGATTCAATATAAATTAATAATTTACATAAATAAATTAATAATAAATAATTATTGAAACTGCAAAAATTAGGCATCTTATTTTAAATATATATTTGTAGTCACTATTAAGATGTTTCTAAAAAGTTAGCAAAAGTTTCATGAAAGTAGAACTTAGATTGTCATAGAACTCGGATTCTAAGATAGAAGCTAACAATATAAAGATATATAAAAAATGTCTTAATAGTTATTTAAAGATGTTTCTGTTTGCACACTCAAAATATTCCAATTAAATTAGAATCTCAAATGAAAATTATTATTATCAACCTTTTACCTATAGGTATTTATTTTTTGATAGAAGGATGAAAAAAGATGATCAAAAATAAAGTCATTCGGACAATGTAGTTTAATGCTTAAAATTTGTTCCGACGTTTCGAAATCTAAATGATTTCCTCTTCAGGGAGTCAGTAATTAAAGCATAAACAAGAACATAAGTTCATGAAGAATTTCAATCGTCACAATAGTATAAAACATCTCTTAATACGAAGTCATCGATAAATTTTATATAAAAAAAGGAAACCAGTGTTCCGACTCAGAAACTCTATGAAATTTATAATTGTCATTCTTTTTTGTAAAACTTCTTTTTTCACAGAAACACACATAAAAAAATAATAGAACATATAAAATAAAAAATAAAAGAAATAAAATTATCGAACATTAAGAATAATTTTAAATTATAAAAAAAATCCAAAACATCTAATAAAACGATAGTTTCTGCTGTTCTCTGAGCAAGTGTCAAAAGCCATTGAAAAAGTCAGTGAATCCTTGATTTTCGCGCATGAACCAATTTGTGGAAAACTGAGAGTAAATCTCCACCAATCCTCTTGGCTTTTAAAAATAACCGTTGGCTAGAATATTGTGGAATCATTCGCAACATCTTCATCCTGTCCTGTGAATTTATTGAAGCTTGGATTGATTGAGAAAAGTGTGGTGCAGAAAGGTCAACAAACACCAGAAGCCGAACAAGGGAATAATCACTTTATAATTTGTCAAAAATTTGTCTAATATAATACATGGAGAGTGATGTTGGTCTAATTTTTGGTGAGATGAATAGTAGCAATAATAGTATTTTTTGTTTGAAAAAAGAGGAATAAGAGACAATGGTCACGTGGTTAAAATTCAAATTTACGGGACAAAAAGACAGCGAGCGATGCCTGACTGCAGGCTGAGCGGGCGAAACGACAAGAACTGGGCCGTCTTCCTGTAGCCCTGCGCTCTTCGACCGCTAAAATCACCGCGTTTGTTACGTCAACCTGGTTTCTTGCTGGCCCTCCACCGTACGTTTGCACCAGTTGACATTCTTAGATATAATATATCTACGTGCTCTTGGTCTGTTTTTGTGTTTGTTGAGAGCATATATAGACACAATGGAGCTGTTGTATATGTTTGTGTGCGATTGTATGTATACAATAGAATAGACTCAAGAACTGGCGCAGAGTCCAAATATACAAACATTTTGGAGACCACTTTGGCAGAATCTGCTTTTCAGACAGGCTTTAATTGCAAAGCCAACTTGGGACGAAAGTGACGAGAGTTTGTTGTGACAGGTTGTTAGTAATGATGATGAAATTCCTAGTTTGTTAATCCGCAAGTTTATCTGAAAATTAATTAGAATGTTGGTTAATTTTATGGAGATATCAATGATCAATAATATAAGGCTGTTAAGGTATTCAAAAAGCAGTTCTATAATATAGTATTAAATACACAGTATACATTAAAATAATATAGTATATATGTTAGAGAGATAGTGATATTGGTAGTATTCAATAACACGTGCTTTATACAGTACCGTCGCACATTGGGGAATAATGACACTCGTTGTATCAAAACTTTCTACAGGTTGTAAATAATAACCGATTTTCGATTATCAATTCTTAAATTAATCGTTATAAAATTTAAAAAAAACTGATGAGAGTTGATTTTTGTAAAAAAAAGATTTTAAACAATATTAATTGGTAACAAATATGTAAACTTTAGCATTTTCTTATTTAATCAACATTGAAAAAGGTTTTTTATGCTTCAAACAGCAATAATTTTGTTCATAAAGATGCAAAAGAGAGAAAAAAAAGTTAACATTAATAACACTAGTTTACAGCCAAAATGTACATTTAATGCCACTATTTTTTTTTTTATGTACTATGGTTCTCTAAACTTAAAAATGACATTAAGAAATTTTTCTATGGATAGGTTTCCGAAATATGAATTTTTTAAATTTTTTTACGTTTTCTTCGGAGGTGACTTCACGTTTTAGGCCGTATCTCGAGTTACAGACGTCCGATTAAGTTTTTCTAGGTGTCAAATTAAAGGTAATTAAATTCCAAACAATCGCTTTTCACATTATTTTTCAATCATTTAAATATTTTAAGTGATATAGACCAAAAAAAAATTTTAAATTTGAGTTTTTGGCCCAAAATCTGAAAAACAAATTCATTCTACCGCCATGCAAAAATAGAAAACGTCAAATTATGTCCAGTTTTAAATTTTTTACATATATGGCTCACTTTTAAGAAGAAAAAAAATGTATGGATGAAAAAAATCTATGGGTAATTATTGAAGTTATAAGCCAGGGTACTGAAATTCTCGTTTTACGCCATTTCGGTATTTTACCTCCTTTTATAGTGATTATGTTGATTAATTTAATGAACACAATATCTAATTAGAAAATGGACTTTTTTCACAGATTTCAAATAATTTTCAGTGCTTTACTAATTCAAATTTGACTGAAAATTTTTTTGGAGTTTATGACAAAAATTTCTGAAGGGGCATAAATTGATTAAAACCTGCTTCTTTGACAAGTTGAATCAGATGCGCAGAGGTTTAATTTTTGTTGAATTTTGGTCGTTAATAGATGAAAAAGTTTGAAATTAGATATCGAAATATGAAAAATAAATTATGTTTGACTGAACAATTTTTTGGAGTTTTTGACAAAAATTTCAGAAGGGGCATAAATTGTTTAAAATCTACTTTTTTGACAAGTTGAATTAGATGCGCAGAGGTTCAATTCTTTTTTAATTTTGTTCGTTATTAGATGAAAAAGTTTGAAATTAGATATAGAAATATAAAAAATAATTCATATTTGACTGAAAATTTTTTTGGAGTTTTTGACAAAAATTTCTGAAGAGGCATAAAATGATTAAAACCTGCTTCTTTGACAAGTTGAATCAGATGCGCAGAGGTTCAATTTTTGTTAAATTTTGTTCGTTAATAGATGAAAAAGTTTGAAATTAGATATAGAAATATAAAAAATAAATGATATTTGTCTGAAAAATTTTTTGGAGCTTTTGACAAAAATTTCTGGAGGGGCATAAATTGTTTAAAATCTGCTTCTTTGACAAGTTGAATTAGATGCGCAGAGGTTCAATTCTTTTTTAATTTTGTTCGTTATTAGATGAAAAAGTTTGAAATTAGATATAGAAATATAAAAAATAATTCATATTTGACTGAAAATTTTTTGGAGTTTTTGACTAAAATTTCTGGAGAGGCATAAATTGATTAAAATCTGCTTCTTTGACAAGTTGAATCAGATGCGCAAAGTTTTGAAAAGCATAAATTGTATTATATTACACAAAGTAGTTAAGAATATTTTTCTTTAATGGGAAATCAAAGAAAATTGATTCTTTTTTAATTTATAAGGAGAAAAACCATTGACTTTCGTCTGAGGGCTGCTGCGGACATATTTTTTTAAAAATAAAATTAAATTCATATTTCTATATCTAATTTCAAACTTTTTCATCTATTAACGAACAAAATTCAACAAATCTGTTTCAACTTGTCAAAAAAGCAGATTTTAATCAATTTATGCCTCTTCAGAAATTTTTGTCAAAAACTCCAAAAAAATTTTCATTCAAATATAATTTACTTTTTATTTTTCTATATCTAATTTGAAACTTTTTCATCTATTAACGAACAAAATTCACCAAAAATTGAATCTCAGCACATCTGATTCAACTTGTCAAAAAAGCAGATTTTAATCAATTTATGCCTCTTTAGATATTTTTGTCAAAAACTCCAAAAAAATTTTCATTCAAATATCATTTATTTTTTATTTTTCTATATCTAATTTGAAACTTTTTCATCTATTAACGAACAAAATTCACCAAAAATTGAATCTCTGCACATCTGATTCAACTTGTCAAAAAAGCAGATTTTAATCAATTTATGCCTCTTTAAATATTTTTGTCAAAAACTCCAAATAATTTTTCAGTCAAATATAATTTATTTTTCACATTTCTATATCTAGTTTCAAACTTTTTTATCTATTAACGAACAAAATTCAACAAAAATTAAACCTCTGCGCATCTGATTCAACTTGTCAAAAAGCAGATTTTAATCAATTTATGCCTCTTTAGATATTTTTGTCAAAAACTCGAAATAATTTTTCAGTCAAATATAATTTATTTTTCACATTTCTATATCTAGTTTCAAACTTTTTTTATCTATTAACAAACAAAATTCACCAAAAATTAAATCTCTGCGCATCTGATTCAACTTGTCAAAAAAGCAGATTTTAATCAATTTATGCCTCTTTAGATATTTTTGTCAAAAACTCCAAATAATTATTAACTTCAATAATTACCCATAGATTTTTTTCATCCATACATTTTTTCTTCCTAAAAGTGAGCCATATATGTAAAAAATTTAAAACTGGACATAATTTGACGTTTTCTATTTTTGCATGGCGGTAGAATGAATTTGTTTTTCAGATTTTGGGACAAAAACTCAAATTTTCTATTTTTTTTTTGGACTATATCACTTAAAATATTTAACCGATTGAAAAATAATGTGAAAAGCGATTGTTTGGAATTTGATTACCTTTAATTTGACACTTAGAAAAACTCAATCGGACTTCTGTAACTCGAGATACGGCCTAAAACGTGAAGTCACCTCCGAAAAAAACGTAAAAAAATTTTAAAAATTCATATTTCGAAAACCTATCCATAGAAAAATTTCTTAATGTCATTTTTAAGTAACGAGAAGCTTAGTACATAAGAAAAAAATAGTGACATTGAATGTACATAAATTTTTTTTTTTTGTAAACTAGTGTAATTAAATGTTATAAATAATGTTTATTAACTAATACCCATGATACTAGATATTATTCTAATGCAAGATATTTGGGGTAAAAAGTTAATTTCATTTGTTGTGAACTCATTACTGGATTATAAAAAATTAACATTTGACAAATATTTAATAATTTTATAAACAAATTAATAAAACAAATTCGCGTTATATGCTTCTGTGAGTAGATTTTTATCCGAGAACAAATTCTAATAAAGTTCTAAAATGTCGGAAAAAACTCAGAAATATGCAGTCTAATTTTTCCAATTGATAACCAGAATTATAATCTCCTAAAAACCACCCCTGAGAAAGATAATTGGAAAAAAAGTTACCAATTTCTACAAACAAGTTCTAATGAGGTTCTAAAATGGCGCAAAACACTCAGAAATATCCTCTCTAATTTATTGATAACTAGTACTATCATTCCCTAAAAACAAGACCTTAGAAAAAAAACCGGAAAAAAAATCAAAAAAATTATCAATTTCTACCAAAAAATTCTAAGGGGCCATCCATAAACCATGTGGTCATTTTTTTGCTGATTTTTGACCCCCCGCCCCCCCTCGTGGACAATCGTGGACATTTTACAAACCCCCCCCCCCCTTACAAAATTGTCCACGTGGACATTGCAAAAAAATTCTTTGTATATTATAAACCAATAAGTTAATACAATTATAAAGCTTAATTCTGAATATTTTTCAAAAAAAATTGCTGGAATAAAGAAGTTGATGAAAAAATAATAAATAAACACAATTTACATTATTCTTAAAAGGAAAATTAAAATATACGCATAAATATACTATAAGATATCGTAAACCTAAGAAGTGGTTTGTAACAATAAGAAAATCACTATCCTCTTTTTAAAGACAATTTTCACTACTAGCAAATACATTTTTAAACAATCTTTATAGATCTTAAAAAATAACTTTGGCCATTGAGGTGGTCCAAAAACGCATTGTAAACAAATTTTTTAATTTTTCATGCTCTCACCCACTAGGATTTTTCTTATTTATCGAAAAAAATACCTCTATTTTTTTTAAGTTAAATAATATTTAGACTCTAAATTTTAGACGTAGTAGCTAAAAGCCGATGAAGTTTTATAAATGAATTTTGCATCAGGAAAAAATACTTATTCGTAGATTTAGTATAGAATTCACGAAAATCAATATTTTTTAATCGGACAACTCTGCATCTTCTTAGAAACGTTCAAAAAATAACATCCAAAAATTTATTAAAAATTTTTTGTGGTTTAATATTTTGTACAGGGTCGTAAAACCTTCCCTAAAATTGTAAAATTATGGAAAAAACGTTAAAAAATAACTTTTACTATTTTATTGGGAGTTTTTTGCAATATTTTACAAAAATAACTTATAAGCTTTTACTATTTAATTCACGTAATTGTTAATTTGTTTAAACTTATTGTTGTTATTTACTAACTTTTGATAAAATAAAGCTTAACACTTGCAATTTTTTTAATTTTTGCAACTTTTATGTGTGATATGTAATTAAAAGTAATGAATAATTAAAATTTTTATTTATAACAATTATTGTTTAAACAAATTATTGTTGTTATTTATCAACTTTCGATAAAATAAAGCTATAGAGACTTACAATTTTTTCTGAAATTTGCAGTTTTTTTCGTTTGAAGTAACTAACAATTAACAATAATTTGAAAATTTATTCTTAACAATTGTTTAAAGAAATTATTGTTGTTATTTATGAACTTTTGATAAAATAAATATAACGACTTGCAATTTTTTCTCAACATTGCAACTTTTTATGTTTCAAGTATCTGAAAGTAAACAGTAATACCAGATTTTATTTTTAACAATTGTTTAAACAATTTATTGTTGTTATTTATCGTCTTATGATACAATGAAGCTAGAGACTTGCCATTTTTTCTCAATATTACAACTTTTATGCTTGGGACGGTATTGCAACTATTACAGAAACAGAATAAATTATTTATTATGAATATGAAGGATAAAATAATAGCTCTAGACATTTAAAATGTCCAGTAAGTTATCTATTAAAGTTTATTAATAATGTTTTTAAATTTTGAATTAAAATTAATGAAAGGACACTGTTATTGTGAGATCTAGAAGTACAAATTGAAGATAATCTTCTTTTAAAATTTATTTTCTAGTAAAACTACAATTCTAATGCTTTATTATATCTAAAGTTGATAAATTTAGAAAAAAAACTAAACCGCTCTATTAGCTTCAGTCTGAAAATATTATCAAGTTAAAATTATTTAATAACTTAAACAATGACTAAAATTATAACTTTATCTTACAAATTCATAGTACATAAGAAAAAATTGCAAGTTACTATCTTTATTTTATCAAAAGATGATAATTAACAATGCTTTAATAATTTTCTTCAACAATTGTTGTAAATAAATTTTAAAGTTGCTATATATTTTGAGTTATGTAAAATATAAAAAGTTGAAAACTTCATTAAAAAATGCTCTTCTAATTTTTTTTGAGCTGATAAATAACAAAAATAAATTGTTTAAACATTTTTATAAATAAATTTTAATGTTATAGTTTATTTTTAATTATTTCAAACATAAAAGGTTGTAAACCTTATAAAGTTAAAGCTGTATTAAAAGTTTATAGCTTTATTTTATCAAAAATACGTGGGAAACTTCATCAGCTTTGAGCTATCTCTCATTACTATATAATTTTAACAAAATATCATAGGCGTATTTTTTTCGATAACAAAACCTAGGGGGTAAGAGCATAAAAAAATCCAAAAAAATTTTTGGACCACTCTATTGAACATCTTATAATTTATTAAGTATTGATTACGGAAAATAACATGAATTCCTAAATTGTTAACATTATAAATTACCCTGGTCGACAAAAATGACTTTTTTTTATTTAAGCATCGGACTAAGTTTTTCTTGTAGATTTTTTATTACTAAACACGAATCTGACCATGACCAAAACTGGTCCATGAGGTCAAGATTCTGAAAAACAGGGCTCAGAAACTCAGAAAGCCCTGGTTTTGATCATTTTTGATCAAACATAAGTCAAGAATTTGACATGCTAGAAATCTTTATGTACATGCTTAAATGCATGTCCACGTGGACATTTGCTCCAACTCCCCCTCCCCCCCTCGTGGACAATCGTGGACTTTTGATGGACCCCCCCGCCCCCCAAAACTGTCCACGTGGTTTATGGATGGCCCCTAATGAGGTTCTAAAATGGCGGAAAATACTTAGAAACATGCTCCATAATTAGTCCAATTCAAACCAGAATTATCATCTCCTGAAAACCACCCCTAAGGAAAAAAATCGAAAAAAACAGCAATCTTCAAAAAAATTATAAACTTCTACAAACAGGTTCTAATAAGGTTCTAAAGTGGCGGAAAATAATCAGAAATATGACATCTAATTTTTTTAATTGATAACCAGAAATATTATCCCTTAAAAACTACCCTTGAGTAAAATAATCGACGAAAAATCGACTTAAAAATATGCCCCATAATTTTTCCAATTGATAACCATCATTGTCATCCCCTAAAAACCACCCCTGAGGAAAATAATAAAAAAAAAATTCGAAAAAATTATCAATTTCTACCAAAAAATTTTAATGAGGTTCTAAAATGGCGGAAAATACTCAAAAATACGTCCCATAATTTTTCCAATTGAAAACTATAATTATTAACTATTAATAATTAATAACTATTAATTATTCTAATTATTATTAGAACGAACCCTAAGGAAAATAATCGAAAAAAAATATCAAAAAATATTTAATGAGGTTCTAAAATGGCGGCAAATACTCAGAAATATGCTCCATAATTTTAACAATTGATAACCAGAATTATAATCTTCTAAAAACCACCCCTGAGAGAGATAATTGAAAAAAATATTCAAAAAAATTATTAATTTTTACCAAAAAATAATAATGATGTTATAAAAAGGCGCAAAATACTCAAAAATATATGCCCCATAGTTTTTTCAATTGATAACTAGAATTATCATCCTCTAAAGACCACCCCTGAAGAAAATAATCGAAAAAATTTTTTTTAATAATTCTAATGAGGTTCTAAAATGTCGGAAAATAGTCGGAAATATGCCCCATAATTTTTCCAATTGATAACCAGCATTGTCATCCATTAAAAATCACCCCTGAGGAAAATAATAAAAAAAAATTGAAAAAAATTATCAATTTCTACAAAAAAATTCTAATGAGGTTCTAAAGTTGCGGAAAATACTCAGAAATATGCCCCATAATTTTTGCAATTGATAACCAGAATTGTTATCCACTAAAAACCAACCTATAAGTAAGATAATCGAAAAAAAAATTAAAAAAAATTCTACGAAGTTCCTAATTGGTTGAAAAAATTAGGGGAAATATTTCCGAGTATGTCCCACCTTTTTAGAACTTCAATAGAATTTTCTTTATTGAAATTGACAATTTTTTTCAAATTATTTTTGACTTTTTTCCTCAGGAGTGATTTTTAGGGGATGATAATTCTGGTTATCAATTAGAAAAATTAGGGGTCATGTTCTTAAGTATTTTCCGCAGTTTTAGAACTTCATGAGAATTTTTTTTGTAGAAATTGATCATTTTTAAAATTTTTTTTTCGGTTATTTTTCCATTGGGTAGTTTTTAGGGGTTAATAATTCTTGTTATCATTTAAAGTCATTGAAGTAAAATCATTGAAGTCATTTTAACTCAACTGTTAGAAGAATCGGATTGGTTCTCCTTAAAAAATGCACGCGTGCATTTGTTTATATAATTTGTTTATAACATAATGAATAATTAAAATTTGTATTAAAGAGCAATATTTTTTTTTGCAATTTTGAGACAATAGTAAAAAGAAACGAATTGAGTTTGTTATGCATTTGTTTATATAATTGATATAATTTGTTTATAAAACTGTTGATTTAAAAAAAAATTTTTAAAAAAACTATAAAATTTTTATAACTGACCCTAAATATTGGTGTAAATTGTAATCAATTTCAAAAAGAATCGACTGATTTCTAGTCACAGATGCATATAACGTGAATTTGTGTAATTAACTTGTTTATAAAATTATTAAACATTTGTCAAATGTTAATTTTTTTAAATCCAGTAATTAGTTTACAACAAATTAAATTAATTTTTTTGTTTTATAATATTTTTAAAAATTAATTACTATAAATTAATGCAGTTTGCTTAAAATTTTGAAAAGAAAACGTGTTATAAGAATATGTGCATTCTCATAAAGAATATTTAAAAAAAATTCTTTTTCCTTTATTTAATTTCAAGATTCTCTTTTCATCAATAAAAAATATATTAATCATTAATAAAAAATGAAAAATTAATTGCAAAATAATTTTTTGATAATAAAGAGCTTAGTGTGTACATAACCTCAGCATAATATAAATGTAAATGTAAATTATGAAAACAAAAAATTTACTTTGCATTTAGTAAAAATGAACTGAAAACGCAACGATTTTTGGTTGATAAATGGCCAACTACTAATGCATTTGTTTAAAAAACTTGTTTATAAAAAAAAAGAAAATTAATTGCAAAATAAATTTTTCTTCATAACAAAATTTACTTTACTTGACCTAAATATAATATAAAAATAAATAATTTTTTTTATCATATTTATCATATCTTAAATATTTAAATCTCATTTCAGTTTATTTGTTTATATTTGTTGTTCATAAAAAAGGTAAATTAATTACCAAATAAATTTTTCTTTATAACAAAGTTTAATTTACTTGACCAGCATAAAATAATAAAAAAAAATTTTTAACACAAAAATCTAATTTAGTTTATTTGTTTAAATTTATTGTTTATAAAAAGAAGTAATTTAATTGTAAAATAAATTTTAAAAAAAAATTACTTTGCATGGTCTAGTGAAAATTAATAGAAAGCGTGACAAGTTTAGGCTAAAAAATAGCTGAATAATCCATTTGTTTATGAAAATTGTTTATAAAAAAGCGAATAATAATTTAGTAAAAACAAGTTGATTTTCTACTCACACATGTCCAAATAGTGAATTCGTTTATATTGTTTGTTTATAACAATTTTTTTAAAATTGAACTCTTGTTTTTTTTGTATTATTTTTGGCAAATAATATGAAGATTTTCTATGTTCCTGAAATTCTGAACGTTCATTTGAACTAAACTTTTTTTCTCAGGAAAATATTTTCAAAAATAACTTTTTCAACATGAAATACAAAAAGGGAATTCAATTCTTATAATATGTTAATTACTTTTTTGGCACATTATTTTTCGGCTAATTTGAATTTAAAAAATGTTCAAACCATAATTTCGTTCATTTGAACGTTCAGAATTTTAAGTTCATCAATAAACTGACTCTCCCCCCAAAATCATGTAAAAGTAAATATCAGTGTAGGAGGGGGTTATTTCGCTAAAATTTTCATGATTAAAAAACAATAGGAAAAAGCTAAAAATAATAATCATTGGTAGGGTCGTTGGCACCTTTCTTAGTTTTCTTAAAATAACAAGAAATCTTTTGAGGCTATTTATTTGTTAACTTAAATTTGTTTAAACGATTTGAAAATAATTGGTAAGTATTCAAAACTACCATGAAACTCTATGCCAATAATAATCAATTGATTTTACAAAATAAACCATAATCTAAGTAATAAAAATTTTCGAAGTTATTTACTTGTTAACTAAGATTTTTTAAACAATTTAAAAATTGTTTGTAAACATTCTAAACTGTATTATAACTCTAGTTTCCTGTTATTAAACGATTAAATATTTATTTATCGTCAAGTGGTCAAATCTAAAAAATCAAAATGTCGGATTCAAAATGTCGAACATCATTTTGATTTTTTAAAATCTGTGATCAGACTCATATTCATCGACTCCAAAAATCTCAGTGTAACAAGTATTAACTGAATCCGAATAACTTAAATTTTAAAAACTACATGAATCAGTCTACTTTTTAAAAAATCGTTCTTCTTTAACTTTTCTGATGCATAGAGTTTGTATTTCAAAGTTTTTAATTTTAAATTCGTATCTAATGACACTAAAAACTCATAATTAATTAGTTATATATAATTAATAAATATACATACAATGGTGTGATTTACAAACAATTAAAAAGATCATAACATAATTTAAAATGCAATAAAAGATTATAATTACAGTTAAGTATTAAATAATACAAAAGAAACTTACAGAACAATATTTGTAGTATTGTTTTAGAAACTGCGTAATATTCTTATACACAAAAGCTCCATTATCACTTTAAAAGCAAATTTGTATAAACTGACACAAAACGTACCCAATAAAAATTACCGAGCAACTGTAACAATTAAAGTAAAACGAGAAAAAGATTACTGGCGTGGGATTAAAGATTACCCCAACAACCTACATAAATGAGTTGATATCAAGACTTCCGAGGAATTAATATGCATCAACCTTTGATTACTCGCACTCACACACACAAGAAGGAAATTCTATGATGTCATAGACGTCCATTCACGGTATTGAAGGTTCTTAATTGGCTCAAGGAGTCTACTACCTCTTTTTTTACGCGCCAAATACTCACGAAACAAAAGCCATTTTTCCAACAATATTTCACCCTAGTAATATCAAGATTTATTTAAAAATGTTTTCTTAACTCATTTTACGGGACAACATTTAATTTTAAAAGAGGACAATATTTTTCATTTAACGTTATTGCAATTTAGCAAAATTTCTTCAATATAGAATTGCCATTTAATTTAATTTATATATTTACCAAATGCTATTTAACAGAATTACTATTTAACAAAATGTGCAAAATGTACATTAAAAAAAAACGTCGACTTTTATATTTATCATAATTCTAATTAAAGATTAATTTACCAGAAAACTGTATTATAATAATCATCATAATCATTTTTAACATATTATATGATTATTCTACTATTACTCTAAAAAAAATTAAAGGATCTAACAATTTTTTAAAAAACATAAGCACCGATTTGTAAACAACGCCTTTCGTCAAAAGTCGGAACTAAATTGCAAAACAAGAGTCGGTAACGTCCCAACCTGAATTTCCAATATTGAAACTTTTATAAAATGATATAATGCACATTTTTGAAAGGTAAAGATCGCGACACAAAGGATGCAAAATTTTAAAACATTAGAAAAATCAATATCGAAATAGAGTTTAATAAAACATAAACTGCATAATTCTGTCTTCTAAATATCAAAATATAATTTCGTTTATCTTTATATCGATGATACTCACAGCCAGGAGATGATCCTTTTTTCATAGTGATCCTGTAGGGTTGATAAGTCGCCCCAGGCTCGAGTTTTCCATACATAGTGCGATCCATTATTATTAACTTTTAAAACCCACGTTCAAATGTTATTTCTTGAAAAGTGTTTATAAACCAACGGCACACGCACAACTGGAATTTAATAAACTAAATTGATCACGAGAGCGGACAAATGTTGCATTGCACTCAAGATCAGATCTTAGAATTCGCTCTCCGCACTCGTTAATTAAAGCCCCACTTGTCGCAACTCATTGCCTAGAGTGTTTCTTTCTTTAAATTTCAAATTAAAATTTAATTAAATCTAATCAGCTTTTAATATATGTACTTTTACCATCTCGACGATAATCAACGAAAAAATGATTGATACCAAAAGAAGGTGTAACTTTTTGAGAAAGAATAACTAACTCACCAAATTATTTGGTTTTTGGAGTTTTTTCACAATATCTAGTACAAGTTAATGAATTTTACTTAAAGATTTAAATCAATTCACCAAAAGTAAGGCAAATAATAGTTGTACGGTGTTAAAATTTTCAATTTTGAAATTTTAACATTTTACAACATGTGCCGTAGATTTGATTTCAATCTTTATGTAAAATCAATTAACTTCTACTAGATATTTTGAAAAAACTCAAAAAACTAAATTAATTTCGTGTCTCTGCATAATTAACAATTCAATTTCTCAAGCACACAAAAGTAGCATAATGATACCGTTTTTAAGATCATTTCTCATAATTGATCCATAAAATGATCGAAAAATGGTTTCATTTTGAAACGTTATGATGCTTGCAGATTTTGTGTGAGCACATAAAATGGAGAAAGTTTTAAAAATTGATCAATCCAAAGGGTTTGTAATGTTATTACATAGTTCTTCCCTTTTTTTTTCAATGGTTACACTAACGATTCCACACTTTCTAAATTAAAACCACTAAAAACTGTAAAAATAAGGTATCCAATGTAAACCACTTTAAAAAATGAATTAATAATTGAAATAAACAATTGCAGGTGTCAAATCGGAGCTGTCGAGTGAAACAATTTGAATTATGAAACTGACGCAGTTGATTCGAGTGAACGATTGCTTAATGTGCATTGTTTAAAAAAATCGCCTTACGTAGACACTCAATCACGATCGTTTTTCATTTGCCGGTCAGCGAAAGCGTAGGAAGTAGAAAAACCGCGGCGTGTGGGTCACTTGCGGTTATATTTGCTGAGAAAGTCGGTGGTGCCCAGTAGGTCGTACGATTGTATCATCCTCTGGCGCATGGTGTCGTTTCTGGTGTCGTTGATGTAGCGCGGCACCGGAACACGTGGTGACGATGACGAAGAGGCAACGAGACTGCTCTAATGCAGCACCGCAGAAGACACCGACAACTAAAAATACGTGAATATCATCCTATATCCGATCCAGCCGGCACGCGACATTTCTCATTTGCTCGCAGAGAATAGAATTAGGGATGTTGAGGAGCATTCGCCTCTACCAACTTGTTTGCGACATTTGATATCCGGATCCGGATCAGTGAACTCTGGCGCCGAAGATGAAAAGCCGCCAAGTGAAAAATCGCTGATTCAATAGCAGTTCATTGAAAAGAAAAGCCAAGAAGAATAAGAGTAATTAAGTATGTAGATGGGATGATGAATGGGGTGCTTGAATATTCGATAAAATCCATATGGATGAAAATCTATTTGGCCTAACACTCATTTAGCCTAAAAAGCACCTAGCGTAAGTCCCATTTAGCTTAAAACTCATTAGATTTAAAACACCTTTGGACTAAATACCATTAAGCCCAAAAACCCATTCAGCCTAATTAAATTTAAACTAAAATGCATTCAGCCACAATCCCATTTAACCTAATTCTTATTTAGCCTAGGTCCCATTAAAACTAAAACATATTCAGTCTGAAACACATTTAACCTAAAATGCATTCAGCATGAAACCCATTTAACCTAAAATGCATTCAGCCTGAAAACCATTTAATCTAAAATACATTTATCCTCCGTACCATTTAACCTAAAATACATTAAACCTAAATCCCATTTAACGTAAATCTTGTTTAACCTGAATTCCATTTACACTAACGAGTAAACCTACGGAAGTGTCACTCACCGATTCTATTAAAACTTGGTATAATTGTAGTACATATAAAAATAATCGACACGTATTTTTTTGTAGCTGCCATGATACACTTTAAAGGATACAAATCATCCCTTTAAGGTACATGGTGTGCTGTATTAATAAGGGCCAAATGCAAAGTAAAACTGGTAGCAAAGGTATGACTCTACCGTTTAAAGTGGATAATGGCAGCTATAAAAAAATAAGTGTCGATTATTTTTATATGTACTACAATTATACTAAATTTCAATAAAATCCGTGAGTGACACTTCCGTAGGTTTACTCGTAAAATGCATTCAGTCTCAATCCCATTCAACCTAAAATGCCTTGAGAATAAATTCTATTTAACCTAAAATGCATTCAGCCTAAGACCAATTTAACCTAAATCCCGTTTCAACCAAAATGCATTCAGCCTAATCCTAAATCCCATTTAACCTAAATCTTATTTTACCTAAATTCCATTTACCCTTGAATGCATTTAGTCTAAAACCCATCTAATGTAAAATTCATTCAGCCTAAAACCCATTTAACCTAAAATGCCTTCAGCCTCAATCCTATTTAACCTAATTAGGATTCAGCCAAAAACCATTCAAAATAAAAATGCATTCAGCCTAAAACCTATATAACCTAAAATGCATACAGCCTCAATCCTATTTAATCTAAATAGGATTCAGCCTAAAACCCCTTTAACATAAAAATGCATTCAGTCTCAAACCCTTTCAACCTAAAATGCCTTGAGCCTAAGTTCTATTTAACATAAAATAAATTCAGCCTAAAACCTATTTAACCTAAAATGCATTCAGCCTCAATCCTATTTAACCTAAATAGGGTTCAGCCTAAAAACCCATTTAACCTTTAAATGTATTCAGTCTCAATCCCATTTAACCTAAATCTTATTTAACCTATATCTCATTTAACCTAAATTCCATTCAACATAAAATTGCATTCCCATTTAACCCAAAATGCATCCAGCCTAAGACCCATTTAACCCAGAATGCAATTAGCCTAAATCCCAATAAACCAAAAATTTAATGAGCCTGAAACCCATTTAACCTAAAATGCATTCAGCCCAAATCCTATTTCACCTAAAATGCATTCAACCTAAATCCTATTTATCTTAAAATGCATTAAGCCTAAAACCCATTTAACCTAGAATGCATTCAGCGTACAATCCATTGACCTAAATCTTATTTAAGCTAATATGCTTTCAGCCTTAAATTCATGTATCTGAAGTTCCGGACGTACGCACTGACGAAAAATTAAATAAATTTAATATTCTTTAAATTATTTTTCTGGGGGTCCCCTTTATCCACTAGCAACACAAAAATAATAATATTTTATACTTAAAACATATTTTTTAAGTATTTAGAAATAAATTGAGTCGTCGGCAAAAGTTGAAATATCATTTAACCTAAAATGCATATAGCCTTAAAACATTTGGCCTTAATCCAATTTAGGATAAATGGTTTTAGGTTGTTTGCATTTTAGGGTAAATGGGTTTTAGGCTAAATGCATTTTAGGTTAAATAGGATTTAGGCTGAATGCATTTTATATTAAATGAGGTTTAAGTTAAATGGATTTTTGGCTAAATGTATTTTAGGTTAAATGGGTTTTAGACTGAATGCACTTTAGGTTAAATGGAATTTAGGCTGAATGCATGTTAGTTTAAATGGGCTTTAGGCTTAATGCGTTTTAGGTTAAATGGGATTTAGACTAAATGCATTTAGACTATATGGTTTTAGGCTGAATGGGATTTTGGCTAAATGGTTTTTAGGGAATATTCATGTGCCTCGTAAATTTTGTGTTACACCGCACTCTCTTTATATGAAGGTTCGAAATATGACATTCTGCGAATATGAAGAAAGGGGAATTAGAGTTGAGCGTCGAGCATGTAGGGACAAAGACGTAAGAGGGGTAGCAAAGAACAATGCTTTTCGAGCGTTTGTTTACAATCCGCTATATGAAAGACCCAGCCCGAAGAGTTGCATATAAAGAGAGTCAGGTGTATGTGAAATGTGTTTTAGGCGCAATGTGTTTTAGGCCAAATGGGTTTTAGGCTAAATGGGTTTTAGGCTAAATGGGATTTAGTCTAAATGCATTTTAGGCCATATGTGTTTCTAGGGTGTCCGCTAGATTCATTTTATCAATTTACTGACTTTGCAATGAAATTTCCAGTCAAAAGATTATTTTGTACAGAGCAAAGACTAAAATCTGCTAACAACTCAAAAATGAACTAATATTAATATTTTTTTTTTAAATACCCATTATGTTTCTACTATAATATTAATCAAAAAGTAAATAATTCCGAAAAATTTTTATTACTTAGATTTTTTTTGTCAAATTAATTGATTATTATTGATATAGAGTTTCATAGTATTTCTACTTATACTAGGGTGGCTCTTATTTAGGAGATGTTTTCAAATTATGATCATATGACTCTGGCCTGAAAATCAGTGGTGGCGTCCGATAGAATAAGTCTATGAGCCGCCCAATGGTATAATACTACCAGATTTCTTTCCGTGTAGAACTACTTAAAAATAGTTTAGATAAGTTTTGTGTATAAAATATATAATTTACTTTGGTGTATATAAAGTTTCAAATAATATCGAAAAACTTTTAAATCAGTTTCTCAAAAAATAATTTTTTACATTTGTAAAAGTTATTAACGTTTTTTTAAGTTACTAATAAAATTCTTGGTTTTTTAATAATTAAGCATTATAGTACAAACATTTATGAGTATTTAAAAAAAAAGAAAGAATCGATAACTTTACTGACATAAAATTTTTTCCCTGACATTTCCTGATTTTACTGACGTGGCCACCCTGGTTTCTAGCCAAATGGCTAGAACGTTTTAGGCTAAACGAGTTTTAGGCTACATGTGTTTTAGACTAAATGAGTTTTAGGCCAAATGTATTTTAGGCCAAATGGGTTTTAGGCTAAAAGGGATTAAGGCTAAATGCGTTTTAGTCCAAATGGATTTTAGAGAATATTTATGCGCCTCTGATGAAGACTATAATTATACTTTTAATAACCATGTGCAAACATTCGTGAATTTTAACTTGACGCTGATAATGATTCAAAATGAGACTCTTACTTCGATTCCTTGTAGAAGTCTTTACTTATTAGGTAATCTAAATGGGGAATTGACGATAAGTGAACTATGGATTAACAAATATTGGGTACCAAGTTTTAAATATTGGTCTTAAACACAAAGGCATTTTAAAAAATGTATTTTGTTTAATAATAGTCAATAACAAGGTAATAACTATGATAACATGCATTTGCCAACTCTCAGATCAAAAACTGGTGCAGGTATATATCATGCTATGTAATCTTCTCGTGACAAAGGGCTTCCTTCATTGTTAAGGTAGTTCTTTGCAAGTTTGACATTCATATTCGTAAATAAAGAATTTATAAAAAAAACTGTAAAAATGTATTCTACTGTACCACTCTCCAATTTCTGCTACATGCAAACGACCTCGGAGCTGTCGCCACGTTAGAAAATATAATTCCACTATTTTTCTTATAGATTCTTTATTTTTACGAATATGAGTGTCAAACTTTCAGAAAAATTTCCTTAATCTAATCTAATCTAAATGAACTTTGCAGAAGGTTCTCATAAAAAGAAGTAGACACTTAGGCAAACACCCATTGTACCCACCCATACATTTACTCGAAACAGACAAACTCACCCTATTCAGAGACCTGTCCTTTCTTAGAATTTCAGTATCTCCTCCAAGGATAAGTTCGTAATACACTCGGGATTTATAAATACTGATCCCCAACTTAACCGTCTAACCTCAGCGAGTGCTCGGCAATTGCATAGTATGTGTTCTAGGTTGATGTTTCGACATCTCACTCACATTTCCTACATCTTGATGATGTTATCCTGACAATTTTGAATTGGTGATACCTAAGAAAGCCATATCTAGTGAGCAGTTGAACCACGGTTTTTCACCTTGACTCTACTGAGACCAAGAAGTTCTTACGAAAGTTTCTTATTGAGCTTTAAGCTCAAAAGGTCCTTTGCTTGTCTTCCCACCTCAATTCCCGCCCAATTTCTGACCTTATTCTAGCTAGAACATCCACCCTTTCATTGCCCTTGATCCCTGAGTGACAAGGTATCCAGATCAATGATATTTTATTTCTCGAACCAAGATCGTCTAACGCCTTACGGCATTCCCAGAGATCCAGACCAGTTTTGATTCGATTACTGGATTTTTCAAGGCAGCTAAAGCAGCCTAGTTATTCACACATATGCTTATAATTCTGCCAAATGTTTCTTTTTCAAGGATCATCTGTGCGCAAAAAAGGATTGTACAACCATCAGCCTGCCAGACTGTAACTAAGTGTCCTAAAAAGATTGACACTTTACTACAGCCAGTACTCCGGTAGATACCAGATCCCGTGCCACAATCCATCTTGGAGCCATTCGTGTACCACACGTTCCCACCAAGTGGAAAGCCCCTTTCCAATCTTCTCTAGAATGGATAACGACCTGCAAGAAAGGTTTAAATTTAACTTTCTTTGTCATTCTATCCTGTTCCATATTAATTTCACGAATGGATACAATAGAGCCTGGGAATTTTGTGTAAAATCCCCCGAATTTCCATCTTCTTTGTGCTTTAAGTCTGCTCATAGTGAGCGCCGCCTTAGCAACAAATGAGACATGTAAAGGTTCTTCTGAGAGCACGTACGAACACTGCAGTTGGTGTGGTTCTCATAGCTCCAGTGATTCCTCTAAAAACCATAGCCTAGAGAATTTCCAGTTTACCTTTAACCGTAGCTAATTTGGTTCTGGGTCCTCCAGACTATTGCAGCGTGAAAGAATGTGGGTTTTAGAATCATCCGGTAAAGCCAGTATACCATGTTCGACATTAGCCCCCAGGATGATCCTATCGCCCTCCTGCAGACCCAAAAGGCAGTACAAAATTTATTGCAGATACTCGAGATGTTCATTCCAGTTCAACTTATTATCCAGTATGACTCCTAAATATTTAGTCGACCTAGTAATTGCAATTTCTTTTTCATAAAATACAGGTCCTTTCAATTTTGGGACCTTATATTTCTTAGTGAAGATTACTAAGTTCATCTTCTGAGGATTAACAGACAGCCCGGTTTGATCGCATCATCTCCTTACGATCTCTAGGATTATCTGCATCAATTTCAGAAGTACTTCCAAGCAGAAACCTCTCAAAATTACCACGAAGTCGTACCTCATAACTTTTTGATCTGAAACTTGGCAAATGCATGTTATTGCAGTTATCACTTTATATTATTAATTATTATTAAACAAAATACATATTTTTAAATTTCTTCGTGCTTAGAAGCATCGTTGGTATACATACTAAGTGTCTATATGCTAAATTTTATTCAATTTCAATAATGTTTGTCTAAGATATCATATGCTCAATTTATTAAAAAGCAATTGCTTTTAGAATATATTTTTTTTCAAAAAAAAAAATTGGTATTATTAAAAATATGCGTCACTTGAACAATAATTTTACGTGATTCTGAGTCATTTGGAGCAGAGAGTCAGTTATTGCGTCCGACCCTAAGTATAATTGAATTTGGCCTTGAAACTTGTTGCCACAATTCATAAGTAATAAAATGTCGGACCAAACAAAAATTAAAAACTTATCTTTAAATTTGTTACTCGAGCTGAATATGAATTAAACCTCAGATTCGAATTCAGCAACCTAAAAATCTCCGAGTAACAAGTTTCAACATCCAATAATTCTTAACATCTTAATTCTTTCTTTTATTTATACAAAATTATTGTAAAACAGAAATAAAATATCTTTTTAAAAAGAAAACTTCTTTATAAAATATCCACTCTTGCTGTGAGTTTAATTTTAAAAATTCAAGGAACCCATCTGGCCATTAATTTGATTGATAAAACAGTTTAAAATTCGATAATTTGAATACTCTTCGTCTATTTCCGGTAAGCAGAAACCCATATTTATTTTGGTTCGCGTCGGTCTAAACTTTTTGGAATTTATCATCTCTTTTAGAAGCTACATATCTATTCTCTAATTCAGAAATATCTGTTCAAGGGTCACTTCCTAAAATCAAAAAATATCTTTCTCGACAAATAAATAAATTTTTCGAGCTTGCTTTTAATCGAATTAAATTAACCACAGTTTCTACTTAATAAAATTATTAGATCACCGAATTTTTATTCGACAGAATTTTCTTTTAACATAACTTCCCTCTAAATAATTTTTTTAATTAAAAAACTTCCAATTGAACCGAATTTCAATTTAGCACAATTTTCTTTAATCGAATTTCAAATGTGTCGAATTTTTTAACAAAATTACAAATCGGCGAACAAAAATCAGATAAAAAGATTTCGGTTATTTTTAACTTTTTTTAAACTTTTTTTTCTAAAATTAAATAGTTAGTGTTCAATTTTAATGGAATATAAAGCTGGTTGTGTTTAAAATAAAAGAATCTATAACTTTAAATTTTTCTGTAAATTTCTGGAAATGAAGATTTTATTCTATTTCTGAAAATGTGACTAATTTTGTGCGTATGGCAAAACGGTCTTTATCGAAGAGTGTATAGTTTAAAGCAGAGAAGAAATTACGTCACAACTTCAAGGAGGATAAGGTGAAGAAGTTGTGTGCGTAAAGTTAAACGAGTATTTAAAGGAAAGTATGACAAAATAAGACACAAAATGGTGCGTGACATCACCCACATGTACCTGAAGCAATATTAAATTTCAAATTAATGTAACTTCTCAATTCATCCTAATTTTCCGCCTCATATTTCATTACCTAAACTTTCATTTTATCTTTTCAAATCAGGAAAAAAAATTTCTTTTCTTTTTTAAGATGTACTGTCCCCTTAAAAATGAAAATAATATTTCTTGATATAGGGATGACGCTGAAGTGCGCAACGTTTCTGAGAAACGAACAAAAAGAATAAATTAGAAAAAAAATATTTTTAAAACTTTTCTGGACAAATAAACTTTTAAAATTGTTTTTAGTTCTATTATACAGCTAATTCAATGAATAATTAATCATATTTAACCATACAATTTTAAATATAATTTACAAAATTTTTGTTCGTTTCTCAGAAACGTTGCGCACTTCTGTGACCGGATATAGGGTCCAAAAAATATTTTATCCTATCAAAAAAAAAGTTTGATTTGATTAAGAAAAAAATTATGTTTTCAAAAAACAATTATCTAAATTTTTACATATTAAGAGAAGTGACACGATTTTGGAATCAGATAATTTTGATCTTAATAAAATCAAATTTTATTTTGATCGGATAAAATATTTTTCAGACCCTATATCAAAAAATATTTTTTTGTTTAAAAAAAATTCTGAAATGATAAAAAGAAAGTGGATAATAAAATAGAAATAAGGAAAAAAATTGTAGGTTTTTTATTTTGGAAAGCACGATTTTAAAAATAAAGAACAGTTTCTTTGAATTAATTTTTTTTTTTATTTTAAGAAACTTTATAAAAATATTCGTAATTTTAGAAAATAAACTTATAATTCTTATCTTTTGAATTGTTCTATTTTTTACACATTTTCAAATAAATAAAACAAATAATTACAAAACTTAATTTTCTTTTTATTAAAAAAAATGAATTTTATATTCGAATTTTTGTATTTTATTTAATCTTTTAAAAAAAAACATTTTTCTGAAAGTTTTTTTTTATGTAACAAATAGGACTCAATTTTTTTCCTTAAAAAATAAATAAATGATTTATGGAAAATAGAAAATTTATTACTATAAATTATTTGTTATTCTTAATACATTTATTTTGTACCAGCAAATTATTTGTTTAAATAAAATATCTTTCTGGCAATCAAAAAAATATTTACTTGAATCAAATACACATTTTTTGAATAAACAAATAATATTTATTAATATAAAATATACCGTATTTAAATGGAATATCCGTATATTTATATTGAATATAAATTCATTAAATTCAACAAATATTAATTAAAACACAAATAACTACTAGAAATTAATTAAATAAAATATTTCTTTAGAAAATTATTTGGAAACGAGTCAATTAACATGATACCAAATTTGGAATAATACCTATTGATAAAAAAGTGAAACTTTCTTTCACGAGTTTTATTCCTTAACGAATTGAGAAACTGGACATATTTACGAGAATGTTTTATTGTTTTTTGAAAGCAAAGATAAAAAATATAAACAATTTCAATATTAATCAATTTTAAAATCCAAATTAAATTTTTGTTACTTTTCCACTGTCATTTTAACGAGTTTTTTTTATAAAAAGATCTTCCGCTCTATTGAATGTTGTTAAAAAATATTATTAATAACAAATTTGTTATAATTTTTTTTTGTTTTATTATTAATCAGTTACAATGATCGCGTTTTGTTTTCTAATTGTTTCCAAATTTGGGCAGAAACACAGAAATCCAGTAAAGGGAAATAAAAATAATAAAAGTGCAATATTAAAGGTTTTTCAAAGAATTGAGATTAAATATTATGAAGTAAATTATGCATATCTGCCGGGAAACAATATGACAGATTTGTTTGGTGACTATTTCATTTTGAGGTTAACATATTGATAAAGCTCGCATTCTTGAACCTGTTTTATTGAAAAATTGCAAACTCTTACCTAAATCATCCATTGTATAAAAATCAGATTAATCCCTGATGTTGGAAGCACTTTAAAAATCACTAAAATATTCGGTTTCAGTATATTAAAAAAATGACAGGAACCACAACGCGGAAAAAAACATACGTCACGACTCGCGACAGGCTAGCAACTGCTGAAAATTTTCAAACATGGAGGCTCTCGTAATGTACACAAACCACTTTTTTTTCCATTAAAAACGTTTTTTCCTACCTTGACGACACTTGATGTTCCAACGAGAGAAATGATCTTTATAATTAAAAAACCGAATGACTTTAGATTTATTCTTTTTTTGAAATTAATTACTCGCGATCAGGGACGAATATTTTAAAAGCGAATTAAAGGAGTGGCGAACTTAAAAAAATATCTACTTTGTATCTACAGATAAAATATCATCTAAAAAAAAAGAATGTTACATAAAAATTCAAGACTTTTTTTGCATTGAATAATTTGTACTGTTGGTGTTTTTTAAAAATATAGTGCTTTGTATTTTAAAAAAATTAATGTTTTGAACAGGGATTCGTAAAAGTTAAAGCCGTCCCTGCTTATAATAAAAAAAAGGTTTATTTTATTTGAAGACATTTTTTTGTTTTGAAATACCCTATCCTTTTTTTATTAAAATTCTGTTAAAAAATATTCTGTTATATCAAATTTTGGGTAAATATGGAACTTAAATAATTAGAAAATTTACAATTTGTAAACGAAATTCGAAAAATGGCTATAAAATTACATAATTGAAAAAAAATTAAACAATAAATATTAAATACAAACAAAATAATTTAAAAATTAAGAAAGTTATAGGAATAACTGTTGGAAATAATTGAAAATTGAAAGACTGGATGGAAAATCAAAGAAAATAATTGAAAATTGAAGAAAGTAATAAAAAAATGAAGAAAAAAATTTAAAATTTAAAAATTAAATTAAAATTTTAAGAAATAATTAATAATTGAAAAAAAATTACAAAAACAAAGGCGTAAATAATAATAGACAATTGAAAACAAAATTAGAAAAATGGCTAGATTAATACACAACTAAAAAAAATTTTAAATAAAACAATAAACATTAAATTTCAAGAAAATAATTGCACAAAAGAAAAATTAAAAAAATTACAGGAATAATTGTTGAAAATAATTATTGTAAATTAAACAACTGGATTGAAAGTAGAAAAAAATGAAATTGAAGAAAATAACTGAAAATTAAAGAAAACAATTAAAAATTTAAGAAAATAATTAAAAATTTAAGAATGGAATAGAAATTTAAAGAATATAGATAATAAAAGAGAGAAAAAAGTAACTGAAGAAAGTCAAGAATTATTGAATATATTAGAAAAGAATTATTGTAAACTGAAAAATGGAATTGAAATTTAAAAAAAAAATTGAGAATAGCAAAAAATATTTCAATAATTGAATTTAAAATTAAAGAAACTTATAAAGAATCGAAAATAAAAAATTAATCAAATACGACAATTTAAAAATATTAATGAAAGTAATTAAAAACTAAAGAAAGTAATTTAATATTTTAGAAAAATAATTGAAAAAACATTTCAAAATTACGAAAATAATTGACAATTGAAAAAAAATCGCAAACTGCCAAGAATAATCGACAAGAGAGAAAAATAACACAAAAAAAAATTATAAAATAATTATAAACTTTTAAGAGAATAAATGAAAATTGAAAAAATTATAGGAAATAATTGAAAGAAATAATTGAAAAATAACGAGAACAATTTCAAAATGGAAGAAAATATCTGAAAAATGTCGTAAATAATTAACAATTGAAAACAAAATTCAAAAAAATGGCTAGAATAATAAACAATTTGAAAAAATAATTTAAAAAATTAAACAATAAACATTAAATTTAAACTAAATAATTGAAAAATTAAGAAAATTATCGGAATAATTGTAAATTGAACAACTGAATTAAAGAAGGAAAAAAACTTGAAATTGATGAAAATAATTGATAATTGAAGAATGTAATTGGAATTTAAAAAAATATAATAAAAAATTTAAAAAGTAATTTAAAAAATCACATAATTATTAAATACAGAAGAAAATAATTGAAAACTGAAGAATTGAATTGAAAATTTATCAAAATAATTAAGAATTAAAAAAAATATTTATAGAATTGAACAATTGAATTAATAATTTTAAAAATAATTAAAAATCAGAGAATTATTGAATATTGAAGAAATGATTAAAAGTTGAAAACAAAATTGAAAATTGAAGAATAGAATTAAAATTTGTAGAATATAATTGATTCTAAAATTAAAGAAATTTATTGATGTTGAGAAAAATAATTGATATGAGTCGAGAATTTTTTATTATTAAAGAAAATAATTGAAAATTTAAAAATGGAATTAAAATTTTAAGGAAATAATTGACAATTGAAGAATGTAATTGAAATTTAAAAAATACAATAAAAAATTTTAAAAAGTAGGTACTATAAAAAAGCACATCATTATTAAATACGGAAGAAAATAATTAAAAACTAAAGAATTGAATTGAAACTTTGAAAAAAATAATTAAGAATTGAAAAAAATAGCTATGGAATTGAACAATTGAATTGATAATTTAAAATAATTTTTACGATTGTTAGAAAAATTTTAAAAATCAGAAAATTATGAAATATTGAAGAACTGATTGATAATTGAAAAAAAAAATTAAAAATTGAAGAAAATAATTTAAATTTGAAGAATGGAATTGAAAAATGGAATTAAAATTTGCAGAATATAATTGAACAACTGTATTTAAAATTAAAGAAATTTATTGATGTAGAGAAAAATAATTGATATATACGTCGAGAATTTTTTATTATTAAAGAAAATAGTTGAAAGTTTAAAAATAGAATTGAAATTTAAAGAGAATAATGAGGAATTGAAGAAAATAGTTGTAGAAAATTTAAGAAAGTAGAAAATTAAAGAAAATTGTTGAAACGAAAATTTAATACAATTTTTCTGATTGAAAAAATTAATTGAAAAAGCCGAGAATTTTTTAATATTGAAGGGTTCGTTGAAAATAGTACAAATAATTGAAAATTGAAGAATGTAATTGAAATTAGAAAAATATAATTAAAAATTGAAAGTTATTGATAAAACCCGAGAATTATTGAATATATAAAAAAAGTTGAAAATTAAAAAAAGGGAATTACTCAAATTTAAAAAAATTAAGAATTGAAGGAAATATTTGAACAATTGAATTTAATATTAAATAAACTTATTAATAATTGAAAAAAAAATTGACCAAAGGCGCAAATTTTTTAATATTAAAGTAATAATTGAAAATTAAAAAATGGAATGGAAATTTGAAGAAAGTAATTGAGAATTGAAGAAAATAGTTGTAGAACTGAACAATTGAATTGAAGTTTTAAAACAATTTTTATGAGCGAAAAAAATAATTGAAAACATCCGAGAATTATTAAATATTCTGTAATTAATTGAGAATCAATTAAAATAATTGAAAAATAGGAAAGAATTAAAAATTGAGGAGAATAATTAAAATTGTAGAAAGAAATTGAAAATTAAATTGAAACTGTATGATAATAATTGATAATTGTAGAAAAAATTACAAAATGACGAGAATAATTGAATATTGAATAAAATAATTAAAAATTAAGGAAAATAATTAATTTATAATATTGAAAAGAATTTTTTAAACTGACGAAAATATTCGAAAAGAGAACAAAATAATCAAAAAAATTAAAGAATAATTACACAATTTAAGGAGAATAATTGTAATTTGGAAACTGTTGACAATTAAAGAAAGAATAATAGATTCTAATATTTCATTCTGAAATAAATTGTAATTTCATATTTAAATAAAAAAGTTTTAAAATATTGACATACGTAAATTAGATAATCAGAAATTTCTATGATCCATAAAAGAAAATTCGATCAAGTGAAATTTCGTGTTTTTTTTTAAAATTCTGTTAAATATTCCGATAAATTAAAAATTATTCTTTTGGAAAACTCCTGCAAATAAACGAATAAGTTCGGGTGAAATATATAATTTCGATCTTTTGGAAATTCTGGTTAATATCTTTTAAGGATTTTTTTTTTTTTTTTTATAACAATTAGAATTGATTAAAATTCTGATTAATTTGAATTTGAATAATTTACAATTTGATCACAGCAATGAAATTCGATTCACATAGAAAGTAGTAAAAATATACAATTTAAAATTTGGGTTCATTGAAATCTGAATTAAATATCATCAAAATTGGATCAATTGAAGTTGGAAATAAAATGTGTATTAAAATAAATTAATCACGTAAAATTTGGATATATAAATTCAAAATTGATTAAAATTTCAATCAATAAATGTTTAAACTTGATTAAGGAGGAATTGGACATCTACTCAAGAAGAGGTTATGTTTGAAGTAATTATTTTGCTTTTTGAAATAGATAAATTAACTTTTAATCTAATTTTATTTAGACAAAATGTGGCAAATTTGATTTAAAATAAAATAAACTATTTAGAATTCATAATTGGATAAAAATTACAGATTTTTGACATTCAGAAACGTTTCCGAAAAATTGGAGAAACTATAAATTTGTTTCTGAATGTCAAAAATTTTCAATTTTTATCCAATAATGATTTTTAAGAGTTTATACTGTCTTAAATTAATTTTCCCTTATTTTGTCTAAATAAAATTAGATTAAAAGTTAATTTTTCTATTTCAAAAAGAAAAAGAATTACTTAAAACATAACCTCTTCACGAGTTAGGTGTCCAATTCCTCCTCAAAGGGTTACCACAATTTTTATGAGGCTTATTGAAGGGACTGGATTTATAAAATTCGTATAAAATTTATTTTCTAAAATTTATATTTCAACTAAAACATAATTATCACCAAGACGAAAATTCTTCTCCTGATACGATCTTTTTTTTCTTTCTAAGCGACTGAGATTCTCTACTTGTCTCTTGCTCTTCCAACCTGTAAAAAATTAATAATTGACGATATTTATTACATATTATCATTATTATTATTATTATTATTATTATTATTAATACTACTCTCATACTTTTTCTTATTCTCCTCTATATTAATATATTTTCCAACGCCTGCTTTGTACACTTTTAGAGTTCCATCGGCTCTGATATTATTTTTATTTTTTTTCGCTTCTTGAGCTAATTTTTCAGCTTCTTCAAGAGCCTGTCGCCGCTCATTGGCTAATTGTTCATCAGCTTCTTCGTAAGGATCGACAAAAACCTGTGCAACCATCAGATCTATGTCCTCTATCGGTCGGTCTTTATTGTCGACTTCTATTTTCTCGATAGCGTTCAAAGTGTCCAATCCACCGACTATTTTGCCAAAAACAGTATGTTTATTATCCAAATCTCGACAGGAACGGTACGTAATAAAACTGCAACATTAGCATCTAAACTAATAATTGAATTTTAAGAATAGCAGTATCTATTGATATTATTTTAATTTATCCGAACATAAAGTACTTAAAAATCCTCTTAAGATTAAAATTTATTCAACTTACAACTGAGATCCGTTTGTTCCTGGCGTTCCAGAATTTGCCATCGAGAGAATTCCTCTCCCTTGATGGACAAGATTTGGCTTAAATTGGTCCTCGAAAGGTTTTCCCCAAATGGACTTTCCTCCGTTTCCTGTATTCGTAGGATCGCCTCCTTGAAGCTAAATGGAAATATAATATTTTTAATAAGTTATAATATATATAAAAGCAGGGCTGCTAAAATCAATGATTTTTTTTAAATATATATAAAATCAGTATATAAAATTTTCAAACATGTTTATTTGTATAAGTAGTTTATTTTTTAAACAGAGAACAAGTAATAAGAAATAATGAAGAATAAAATACTTGATTAATCAAAATGTTTTAAAGAGCAGATTTCAAAAAAGAATATCTTCAAATTCATATGATCGAAAAATGAAGAAAATTAGGTAAAAGCAAGGAAAAAATAATAAATTATAAAATAAAGAAACAAAGGTAAAAAGATAAGAAAAACGTCTATTAAAAAAAATGAGAAACTTTTTTAATTAAAGAAAGTCATGGGAATTATTAAAGAATTAAGGAAAATTTTTTAACAAAATAACATAAGAATGAAACAGTAACATAAAAATATATAAAAAAGTAGAAACTCTTTTCAAGAAGTTAAACTATTTAGGAATGTCTTTTTTAAATTAAAAAAATAAATAGAAAGATAATTAAAAAGACGTTAAATATATTACTAAAGAGAACAAAATTTTTAAATTAGAAAAATTAGAGAGTTACTTTACAAATTGAAGAAAAAAGGAATTAATAACATTTTTAAAAAATTTTAAATAAAAAGAATTCTATGAAATACAAGAACTATGTTAAAATGAGAATATTTATTTAATTTATTTTATTTAATAAAATAAAAAGAATCGAAACATTACCATGTAATTTCTGATCGATCTGTGAAATTTGGTTCCATTGTAATACCCATTTTGGCAATGTTTAATGAAATTTTCACAAGTTTTTGGAACAAGATCGCAATGTAGTTCCAGGTTTAAAGCTCCGAAATTTGTCACCAGTCTTACGTAACCTTAATAGAAGAACAAAATTAAATTGATGTGTAAGCAATAAAAAGTTTATTTTTGATTTGTAAAATCATGGATTAGAAAATATTATAATTTTTATCATTTTGAAGAATTCTTATTATATTATTTATGTACCTTTTTTCTTAACTCGCTCATATCGCACTTCATCTTCTTCGATAATTGCTGCTTGATGAACAGTTGTCGTCGGCATAATAGTTGATGTAAATCCAGCTGCAACCGCTCCAGTTGAATAATGAGCCTGTGAAAAAATACTGAACGTAAGTAAAAGTCAATTTAAAAAAAGTGTTTATTCACTGTAGAGTCCTTTTTTTTAAATGGACCGTCTACGTTGAAATAAATAATTTCATTTTATTATTGAATGAATAACTACAATTTGAAATAAAAAGAAAAAATATAAATTTAGGTAAAAATAACATAAGTTTTATACTAACGGCATTAAATTTATCAGGTGTTTCAACTGCAGTTGATTTTGTGCTTTCATTCGTTTTGGCTTTATCTTTATAATCTTTCTCCAATTGAGCCAAAATAACTTTTGTTTCATTTGAGACTGTTTTAAGCTTTGCGTTAGGATCATTTCTTTCCCTGATTGTTTCTATAAAACGGAAAATAAGTTTAAATATAATAATTAAACAATTCATAGAATACGACCAATAAGGACAATTACTCTTGGCAATAAAACAACAAACTGACGTTTCGAGACTGACTCAGTCTCCTCTTCAGAGTTTATGCAAATTAGTCTCTATAAATTCAAAAAATACACATTTAATTACAATCTTTGATATTATTGAGAACAATTTTAAATACAAAAACTTATAAACGAAAAAAATCTATTTTACTTACATCACATTATATGATCTTCATCGTTAAAAATTTATAATAACAATCCATAAATTATATTTATATGATGAATAAGGAACCATAACAAAAATAACACACATTTTTTAACATACTGATAAAAAAAAATTTTTTTTAAAGAACAATTGTCAATGAAAATAAAACTTTTTTATTCAATGAAATGATTCTGCTAGTCTTTTGTAATCATTATTATCTTTATGCAAAATTTCAATATTTGACCAGTCAAAATTATGTTCAGTTCCATCATCATTTAAATTGGAAATTCTATGTTTAGTGACATCATTGTGATATTTTTTATTTAGTGAAAATGTTAGACTTATATTCATTACAACTAATACATTGTTAATGTTAGAACAATTTTTAATCTGAAACAATCTATTTTTTATGTGTTATAAAAATATAACAGTTTATCTACAAACTCTGAAGGATAATTATTCAAAAGTAAATTCACCTTAACAATGCTTAAATTTTTATGATGAAATTCTTTGTCTGATAATAAAATGAACTAACTACATTTTTTACCATATCACTTTTGTGATTATTGGATGATTAGAAAGAAAGTTTATATTTCGACCAGAAAAAGTGTTTTTTCTGCACCAATTTGTTTTTATTACCAAGTAATTGTCCTTATTGGTCGTCATATTCTATGAATTAATATCGGCGGACGTTAAAAAGTTTTCGTTTATTAATTAAACAAATTATTCTAATTATTTAAATTTAATTTTCCTTACCTTCATCTTCAACTCGCAAGTTATTCTTGATGTGATGAAAACTAGATAAATTGAATTTTTTGACATTACTAGGATCTTGGATAGTTATGAGATCTTTCCTGGTAAATGGTTCGTCATTTAGCAAATCTTTCCAATTTTTCGTCTTTATATTCAACTGATCCACTGCCTAATTTATTTATAAGTATAATTCACAAATATTAATAAAAATTATAATTATAAATAGACGTAATTTCTCTAAAATACAAAAGTTAACACAGATTTAATTAAGTTAAGTACAATAAATAAAGAGTACCTCGTGTGAAAAGACGTTTCCAGTATTTTTAACAGCAACAATATGAGAGTGTTTGCTAAAGGTCTTAAACAAAACTGGACAATGATACTCTCCTTCTGCATTTTTAGAAAAGTTCAATTTTGTCAGAGATTTTACATCGATGGGCTTTCCAGTTATAGGATTATGCTTATACTGCTTTACGTAGGGTAAAAGTGCCTCTAATTCGAAAACATTTCCATTTGCATCGCAATAGGGATGTTGAAAAGGTTGCAAACTTAAGCAACAATGGTTAAAAGGCAATCTTCGAAATGTTGAATCTTCACCCTCTTTCTCAGGACCTGACTTTTTCCCACCATACAGAGTGGTCCACTCTGTATAGGTTAGGTACCTGTACAAAATACCGAAACAATTAATTAAGCAAAGCAACAGATTGACAACTTTGTAAAGCGATTTTTTTAATTTATACATCCCAATCGGCTTTAAAACAATGTTGCAGATACATTGGTAAACTTACATTTTATCCTTTTGATGCTGGCGTTTACCCATCTTGGCGAATAGTTTTAATTATATACACTAGATAAAAAGATAGTTTCAAAGACAATTTATGTACAAAATAGGAAACTAAGAAAGCTGGGAAATTAAATTATTAATTGAACATAAAAAGTCGTTTATTATACACTGGCTCTGACAACTGACAAAACGACTCAAACTGACATCTGACATTTGTGGACATTTTTTCAATAGTGAGTAAGTCAACGATGGGCAGTTGATGGGCTGTTGCCAGGTCAGGGTTGTGTACAACCAGGGTTGGGTAAATGTAGAAAACTCGAAGTTTTCTACGTATTGAATTGGCAGAAATCTATTCTACCAACTACTATTCTATAGAGTTCCTATAAAGAGAGTTAGGTGTGACGTTCGCACGAAATTCGCACATGGCAACAAGCGCCACCTTTTATTTTCAGTGTTAAATTTGCGAAGCTCGATACGAACTCTATTCCATTTGCGCGGCGAATTTAAAATTTATAATAAGAAATAATTATTAACAAATTATACTTCGACTTAATGTTCGTTTTGTTCTCATAAGAAATTCTTTGTCCGAATTTTATTTAATATTAATATCATTTCCAATCTTACTCGGAACTCTAACTAATCTAAATTCAACTGTTAAACAAATAATTTATAAACATAACATCCCCTTCTGGGTGGCTGATTGGATATTTTCGCGGAATCACTTCAAGTATCTGATATCACTTTTAGGAACTCCTATTATAAACAGATATCGAATTCAGAACGTCGCCGACTCGGTCTAAATCTTTGTTCAAAAGACCAAGGAACCACGTGTGCGGTCTTCTCCCCACTTTTGAGACAAAAAGGCTTTTAGGGGAACGCAGCGAGAACGCGTGTCGACTTGCCTAAAAATCGAATCAGATCATATTTGGCTTTACTCTTGAAAGCTTCGTGTCCAGACTTCTGAACTTTCTTTTGAGAACAAAATTTACCAATCTTACTTTTCTTATAATCATACAATTGTCAACAATATTTACATATTTTGGAACTCATTATTTGCCAATCCTGTGAACTACAATTATTATTTGAATAAATAATTGCATCTTTAAATATTTCAACAACATAAATTTCGTGAAAGATTTATTTCACCTTTTAAATCTGGACCTTCAACTAAAATAATTTTAGATAACTACTTTAGTAGTTTAAACGCACCAACGAGCCTGCCATCTTCAGTATTTCTCATAAAACACAACTTGGGATGTGACAAAATTTGGTGACAGCGGTGGGATGGTGCATCTAAAATTTTTAAATAAACAAAAAATTTCAATTTGGAATTTGAGGACCGACGATCGTGCGTGAAGTGCGATCCACCGTTGGACCGATCGTGCCCCGAACGATCCTACGAGGGACGATCGTACGTGAAGTGCGATCCACCGCGGGACCCTGAGAGGACGATCATCAAAATCATAAAGGACGAAGGATATTCCGAGCTCTTATTCTTCTTCTTCTTCGAGAAATTGTGTCGTGTTGTGACTTGTGTTTTGAAAATCTTTCAAATCTCAATTGTGAAATAAGTTACTTGTGTTGTTAACAGTTTTCTTCAACATACTTCTTAAGTAGTAAGTCCTAGAATAAGTAGAATAACACTAGTTAAAATCTGCCTCCATAGTACGTAAATTTCGAGTAAAATTTTATTTAGATTCAAAGTAATTGATTCGTTGTTTTGTGATTAAATGTTGTAAAAGTTTCAATAATGCCGAAAGCTCCAGGTAGAAAACGCGGTAGGGGTGTTGTAAAATTAGGATCAATTGTTACTCGTAACCGAGCTCAAACTTCCCGCGAAGGTGATACTGACAGTGGTAGTAGTGGTAACAACGAGACAGGGGCGGCTACACATACCGTTGCACCTCAACCTTCAGTCAGCAGAATTGAAACCGTTGAAACTCCTCTAGAAATTGTTACTCGGGAAAGATCAAATTCTCTGTCCTTGTCATCTACTCCATCCACTGTAAATTCTTCTTTGAAAAATTTGGGAAACGGTCAATTAAAACTCGCTAAAGAATTAATACCCGAATTCGATGGAACCAATATGTCAGTAACTTTATTTATCGATAACTGCAAAACCGCTGCTTCTCTTTTAGAACCGCACGAAATTCCGTTTCTTTTAATTCTAATTCGAAACAAAATTAAAGCGCCGGCTCATAAATATGTCCAGGATAGGGTTGGAATTTCCTTAGATGAACTTTTCCAAATTTTGCAGAGTGTTTATACACCGCGCGAAGACATTAGTCAACTTGTTCAACTGTTGGCTAATGTTCATAGAAAATCAGACGAATCAATCCCCGATTACGGAATTCGTGTGGGTGAATTACTGCATAAAATAATCACTACAGTAAATGAAAAGAACACGGGAGAAAAAGCAAAAGAAAGATGCGAAGAATATTCCGAAAATGCCGTAAAAAGTTTTATTCGTGGTTTAGACCGTAACACTTTAGATTTTATGAAAAATAAATATCCTTCTACCCTGGACATTGCTATCGAGTTGGCGACGGAGGCAGATCAGGAAAACAAAAGTTGGAATAGAGTTCACCAACCCGAATTAAAACCCGATACTGCGCAAATTTCCAATTGGAATTATAATAAAAAGCGAGTCGCTCATGTAGAATCTCAAGAAATAGGTAGAGAATCGAAATTTAGGAAGGATATACAATGCTACAACTGTAATCAGTTTGGCCATTTAAAGAGAGAATGTGATAATAGTGGAATAACAAACGTAAATCGAAAGTCCTTCGACCCAAATCTAAAATGCGAGTATTGTTTTTATAAGGGTCACAAAGAGGACGATTGCCATCTAAAACAGAGACACGCAAGAGAAATTAAAATTCGTAAGAATAAAGTCACGGAAAATAATGATTTAAACCTACAGGAGAATCGCCAAAACGGAACGCAGGTGATTCCGGAGAATTCAAGCCGTTCTGCAAGCGTGTACTCGTCAGTTCAGGAGGAAAATCCTCCAACCCTGAAATAAATATTGAAAACGACGGGTTTTTGCCAAATAAAATTATCTTCATGATTGATACCGGTTGCGACCTGAATCTAATTAAAGAAAATACAGTAAATTCACGAGTCCCTGTGAATCGAGCGGTGATTTACGACCTTGTTGGAATTGGACCCGAAATAGTTCAGACTCTCGGTGAAATCGAATTAATAATAAAAAACCAAAATACAACTTTTCAAATAGTGCCTAATAATTTTTGCATTCAACAAAATGGAATAATCGGAATTCCCTTTTTACGTCAACACCATGCCACCCTTCATTTTGCAAACATTACATTACATTTCAACTCCGGAACTTCTGAAAATCCGAAAATCTATTTACCTGCTAGAACTAAATTAATTATTCAAATTCCACTCAAGGATACTCATTTAACTTCCGGTTATCTAAATCAAATCAACGCTGGCCCAGGGATTTTTATAGGCGAAGCTCTGGTTTCAAAAAATGCAAATTCCGCAAAATGTTACGCTATAAACAGCACTAACCAAGATATTGAAATTTCTTTGCCACCCGTTACATTACATGACCTAGATAACTTCACTCAAATAACGCCGTGCTCTAGAACTGGCAACCACTCTCCCCTCTCTCCCGAAGGACGAAGAGAGCATGCTTCTCGTCTCGCCGCTCTTCTTAAAATCATTGACCTACGACACCTCAATGAAGAGGAAAAACAAAGTATAATTCCTATTCTCAGTGACCATGTGTATCAATTTCACCTTCCTGGAGACACACTCGGTTCAACTAACGAAGTTTCACACGAAATTATCACGACCGATGAACAACCCATTAATCAAAAACAATATCGAAACCCCTACAGCCTTAAAGACGAAATAAGTAAACAAGTTAATGATTTAAAAAACAATAAAATAATACAACCATCAAATTCTCCTTACAATGCACCCCTTTGGATCGTCCCAAAAAAATCTGATGCCGACGGTAACAAGAAATGGAGATTAGTAATAGATTTCCGCTCTTTAAATGACAAAACAATTGGAGACGCTTACCCCCTCCCTAACATAACCGAAATCTTAGACCAATTAGGAAATTCCTGTTATTTTTCTGTTCTTGATCTCGCATCGGGTTTCCACCAAATTCCATTACATCCGGATTCTAGAGCGAAAACGGCTTTTTCAACCCCCCATGAACATTTAGAATTTACTAGAATGCCGTTCGGACTGAAAAATGCTCCCGCAACATTTCAGAGACTAATGGATAAAGTCCTATGCGGTCTTCAAGGTACTGAAGCTTTTGTTTTCGTAGATGATACAATTACTCACGGTAAGTCTCTGGCCGAACACGCTCGTAGATTGCGCGCATTGTTGAGTCGATTTAAATCCGCTGGATTAACATTACAACCTGAAAAGTGCCATTTCTTGAAAAGGGAAATCACATATTTAGGTCACGTGATAACCCCATCTGGGGTACAACCTGACCCAAAAAAAATCTGCGCGGTCAAGAATTTTCCTACCCCAATGTGTTCCAAAAACATCAAACAATTCCTAGGCTTGGTCGGGTATTACCGCCGATTCATTCCGGATTTTGCGAAAACGTCGAAACCACTCAATGACTTGCTAAAAAAGGGAATAATATTTAAATGGACTTCAGCACAACAAAATGCTTTCAACATTTTAATAGACAAAATTTGCACCCAACCGATTTTGCAGTTTCCAAAATTCGATCAACCATTTATTGTCACTACTGACGCTTCAAATTTCGCTATCGGAGCGGTATTAAGTCAAGGAACTATCGGACAAGATTTGCCTATCGCTTTCGCGTCTCATTCTTTAATTGCAGCAGAAATCAATTATAGTACTACTGAGAAGGAACTTTTAGCAATCGTTTGGGCTGTATCTCATTTTCGGCCCTATCTTTTCGGCAGAAATTTTACTCTTGTGACAGACCATCGACCGCTTGTCTGGCTTCACAATCTAAAAGACCCTGTATCACGACTGGCTCGATGGAAGATTAAACTAAGCGAATATGACTTTTCAATAATTTATAAACCGGGAAAATGTAAAGGTGGAGACACACTATGCGCGCCGAGCCTGTAATGTAATGCTCGACGAATGTTCGGCGAGCATTCGCTGCGAGCAGGCAACGAACATCGGGCGAACCTCTGGACAATGAGAAAACGAAACGGTTTCCAAATACTACAGTAACCCTCATTAGGGGACGTGCTATATAATTATAAATGGGCTTAAAGAATATACAATATGAAAATATAGGGTGTAGGATGGTACAAAACTGTACAGAAACAAATTACAATTTTTTTTTTAACAGATTATTGATATTAATTATTATTTTTCCTTATTTTAAAAATTAATGGGCTTTGGTTAAAAAAAATACTGACTATGAATTATTATTTATTAATTGTTTAAACAAAAAATTCTTGTTATTTATGAACCCTTTTCAAAATTTATATACGACTATGCAGTGGTTTTCTAGTGTTGCTATTTGTTATCCTTTTATTATTTTTGTATAAATTTATATGAAAATGTCTATATTATAGTAGGTAGTACTTACTATTTAAACAAATTATTCTTATTATTATATTATTATTAACAATAAAATATTATACTTCAATATGTTATTGGTCTATTGCTGTTTTGAGTGGTTTTTGAGGATTATATAGCAAATTTACGAAAGAAAAGATTTAAGGCAAAAATAATAAAGACTCTGGTAAGGTAGATCATTCTTTAATTACTTTTTAAACTCGACTTTAAGTGATTTCACAAAGTAATTATCACAAAATATGCAGTACTTAAATATGTATTAAGATTCAGCCTGTAAATTATTATGAATATATTTTGTCTTCTAATTTGCGCCTCCAATTATATAAAATGAATCAGGATAGATGCTCCGATTGGATAGATGCCCACTTTCTATTGTCTCTGATATGGAAAAATATTTGCTACTTTTTTTATGTTCTCTAACTGACATGTATATTTTCAAATTAAAAAAAAAATTTCTACAAAATGATTTAATAGATTTTTAAAAAGCCTAATGACACTTTCGGACTAAGTCGATAGGGATACAATAATATTATTTGACTAGTTTTTAAAAATTTTAAGAAATTTAACAAATCTCGGACGTTAAAGATTTTTAAATGATTTAATAAAAATTTGATAGAAGCATTCTATAACGATTTTATGGAATTTTTCCGACTGGGCTTATAGCGCTGATGTACTGAGTACTTTCTAAATCTGAATTAGTTAAAAATAACTAATAATTAGTAAAATCGTGCCTGAGTTTTTATTTCAACAATTAGTGAAAAATAACTAATTATTAGTAAAATAAAATATCGGGCAAGTACGAGTTACACTCGTACCAAGTCGAAGGGTTCCGTACCGCTCTAATTTTTTTCAATTATATGAGTCAGAGATTATTTGAATAATAATTTAAATAATGATAAATTAAAATAATTTTTTTTATTTTTAAAGAAATTTAAGTATAAGCTTAATGATTTTTATAAGATTAAAAATTTCCAATTAAATAGACTAAACTTTTTTATATAATTTTAAATTTTAAAGCCAAAAGAATTTTTTTTTAATTTTTTTTAATTTTTTAACTATTAAAGTAATTTAAACATAAACATTTTGTACAAAAAAAATAATCTGAAACTATAAAATATTGTAGCTGTTTAGAAGAAAAAAATTTTTTTTGGTAAAATTTCAGTTTTTTGGAAAAAATGTTATGATAATAAATTTAAACCACAATTTTTATGGTTTTATAAAAAATTCTGCATAAAATTACACATTTTTAACCAATTCCCAACCTTTCAGGATAAATACGCTGAGCGCTAGCATAGGGGTTTTTTGTCATTTTTCAACTTTTCATTAATAACTTTTGAAAATTAAGTCCAGCAACGTTCGCTATATTTTTCCTGTAAACTACACGTAAAAATACCTAGGTATACCAAATTTCAAACCTCTAGGTCAAATGGTTTGGAAGATAAGGGGGGGGGGGGGGACACGTTTTTTTTAAAAAAAAAGTTTTTCCTTGACAACGCTATGACCATCACCTCCAATCATGTTCTCTATATTTTTCCTGAACTCTACACGCGAAAATACATATGTGTACCAAATTTCAATACTCTAGGTCAAATAGTTTAGGAGATAAGGGGCGGGGGTAAATAGGCATTTTAATGCATTTTTTGAAAAAAATCTTGTTATTTCCTTGACAACGCTATGAACATCACGTTCAATCATGTTCGCTATATTTTTCCTGTAATCTACACGTGAAAATACATAAGGATACCAAATTTCAACTCTCTATCTCAAATAGTTTGGCCGCTAGGGGGGGGGGGGGGGGTAATGGTTTTGGGCGACGGACAAACGAGTGAAAACATAAGGGTTCCGTTTGGACACTTTGTGTACGGAACCCTAAAAATGACTAATTTTTATTAAAAACATAACTTAAAAATAGTTAAAATTCGACTAATTCAATTAGTAAACAAAGTTTACTACAATATTAGTTATTTTAACATAACCTAAAAATGAATTTGACTATAATTAGTTATTTTTTACAAAATGATTAGTAGATATATAACTATTTGAAGTAGTGACTAAGTTTTTGCTTTCAAATTAGTTACTTTTAACTAATTCAGATTTGGAGAGTATATTTAACATTTTATTCTAGTTAAAATAACAAGAATTCTGGTTAATTTAAGCAGATATTTTTTTAAGAGTACTGTTGAAATCACACCTACCTGGGGCTGATAGTGAATTTGCCCCTGAGATCTCGTGCTCGACAAAATTAAAAAGAATACATCGTTAACGAAAATTCTGTAATTACGGTGCAGTTTAGTAGAAAGCTAAGGTAGATTGTTAAAATGTGATGTAAGTTAAGTTAGTTTTAAATCGGTTTTCAAGCATTGCGTTTCGAAGTTACAAAAGTGAAAAGTGTAAAATGCCAGGTGATGAAAATTTGTCGTTAATGCTTTGCAGTGGTGCAATGTTTCTTATGTTAAATTTAATGAAAAGAAAAGAAAGTCATCGCCGATGGTGGCGAACAGAGTTGTTCAAAAAACGTACGGGTTCAGAGTTACTAAAAGATTTAAAATTTCAAGAGATAAGTGGACAATATAAAAATTTTTTACGAATGTCATCAACCAATTATGAGGACTTACTTAACAGAATAGGACCTAAAATTGTTAAACAAGAAACTCCTTTCAGAAGTCCTATATCTGTTCAAGAAAGGCAAGTATTTTTATTTGTAATAAATGTAATTTTTTTAAATTATCAATTGTAATCAAAATAATTTTCTAACATTTTAGGTTAGCTGTTACTTTACGATTTTTAGCAAGTGGAGATTCATTTACTAGTCTACAGTATGTATTTAGAATCTCTAGGCAGGCGATTGGCTATATAATTCCTGAAGTCTGTGCGGCAATTGTAGATGAACTAAAAGGGAATATTCAAGTAATAAAAAAATAAAATTTGTTACATAAAGTATTTTATTACATAAAATTTGATAATATAATTGTACTTAAAAATTTTACAAAATATAATGAAAAGTAGATATCAAAAATATTTATAAATTATAAAAAACCATACATCCGACAACTTCACTCTATACATCTGAATTATAGTGATTTGATACAAATTATTTACAAAAAAATTTGTTACTATTAACCAGTATAAAATTTTACAAATTTGTAGTGTAAATCTACTAATTTGAAAGTGAAACATCTACTTATTTAAAAAGTAAGCTTTCACCATTTCCCTTAATAGATATTTTACTTTCAAATTAGTAGTTTTTTTTCTAAAAATTATTAAAATATTCTACCACTTGACCCATTAACACCCACCCGGTAATAAGAGGTTAATTGAAACAAATAAAAACGCTTTCAAATGTCATGAAATTTCGAACATTTTTAATCCAATTTTATGTCATTTTTGAACTTCTACGTTTTAATTCTTCTGGAAAGAATTCATCTAGACCCATTTTTATTCCTTTCAGTTCCTGATAAAAATGGTACGCATTTCAATTCCGATACATGAGTTAGAAATGAACTCAATTTAATCCTGCTTCATTTTAATTCTGATAGGGTAGTTAGAAATGAAATCAATTTAATCCCGCTTTCTTGCTCAAAAATATGCAATCAATTAAATTCCGTTTAAGACAAAAAACTTGGTAACAGTTTAATTCATTTCAATCAAACGGAATTAAAACAGATTAAGATGTTTGAAAAAATGACGAATATTGATATCGCTTTCTATTCCAATCAATGTCATTTTTGAACTTTTTCGTTTTCATTTTAATGCATTCTAATCAACCTCTTCTTGCCGGGCATTGTGCTTAGGGGAAAAAAGATATAAAAAAATGAATGCGGGAAAGAGGACTCTTGACCAAATAATGATTTATGACATTAAAAATTGTGTAGACAAAGTATTATAAACTAATAGACAAATTCAATTTTACACAGTAAAAAACTTTGTGTTAATTCAACACAAAAAAAATATGTTGAATTTTGTATACAAATTTTAACCTCTTATTTTACGCATTATAATAATTTAAAGCGTGTATATTTTATGCAATTACTATTGTATTTTATCTTTTGCCAGTTATAAAATGAATTTTCAATAAGGAATTTATGCTTTTGCAACAAAAAAATAAACATAAATTACAGAGTTACTACTAAAAAATTTGAGGTTATGTTCAAGAATCAAATGACATTTGAAGAATGTGTAAAATCAACACACGAAAAATGTTAAATTTTAACACAAAAAATTTAACAAGGACTGTTTTCTACACAAATACACAAAATTTTTAACTGTGTATGCCACGAATTACTGAAGGAACAAGTCTTATATTTTCAAATTTGTCACTGTGTTATAAATAGTCAATAAACTATTCCACAGTCAACGAATACACCCTGTATGAATTGATAAAAAATGACTGAGAATTAGTGATAATTAACTAATTCATATTTAAAAAGTAAATGCCGGAGAAATACCTTAGAACAAGTTATTTTTTAATTATTGTTTAACTTAAAAAAATTTTTATTCACTTTTTGATATATTTTTTCTTAATGCATAGACGTTAATGGGTTAGAAGTAAACGATTTTTCTGTAATTCTTCAGTGGAAAATCACTAATTCAGATTCAGAAAGTACACTTTAATTAAAATTAAGATTGCGATAAACCAGGAGTTGCATTAGGAGACGGTGGAGTTGAAAAAGAATGGTGAGGATTCGGTGTAGAATTTGGAGGTGAAAATTCAGGAAAAACAGGTTGAGATGGGTAATTTAGAGGTGGAAAATGTGAAATTGGATAGTTTGAAGTAGAATAATTTGAGTTTAAAGGTGGGTAATTTGAAATTGGGTAACTTGGACTTGGATAAAATTGTGTTTGGGGAGAAAAAAGATTACTAAAATTAATAGAAGATGCAATTGGAAACTCGCATCTGTTATTTGTATTTTCTTCTAATTCGGCTTTATTAACAATATCTAACATTAGCGACTCAATACCACATCTTCGTTCTTTTGACAATTTGTTCATTTTTGAACCTAAATAGTTCAAAAATGTTGAGACGTCAGGATCTATTTCATTCCTGCCAAGATTACTTGTTGCATTTTTCATAATGTTAATGCACTCTGACATCATTTTCTCCTTTTCATTATTTCTTTTTCTCTTTGCTGGCGGAGGTGTTATTTCTTGAGAATTTTGGTGAATTTCATCCTCGACAATGTCATCGACATCTCCGATTTCATCATCTGATGGCTGAATATGCTCCTGAAATGTTATGAAATGCTCCAGTTAATCAAAAATCCCCATTGAAAATACATGGCTAATTGTAAGGGATCACCCATAAATTACGCGACACTAATTTTTGATTTTTTTTATCTCCGCCTCCCCCATTGTCTACCGTAGCATTTGACCGCAAACACCCTTTCCCCGAACAGGCCACGTAATATGTAGATGATATCACTTTTTCAAAATTTCGGATCAAACTTGGTGTACAAAATGTTGAATTTCTTTTATTAGCATGGGTTATTATTTATTTCATCGTTTTACAATATGCAACAAATTTGTTCGTTTTTTGAATAATGAAACCAAAGGGGAGGGGGTTTTAGTCTTATAAATTTATGTGGGGGAGAACTGGTTAAAATGCCTGCTTTGGTAAATTGTCATTCATTTTCTCACCGGTCCAATAAACAATTTTTCTGTAAAACTGTATCAGTACTGCACCAATATTGATGTACAGTACTGGTAGTCAGTACTGGCACAAAAAATTGTTCTGAATTGAATTAAGCTGCAACGCTCTTTTTTTATACCAAATTGAATTTAAATAATCTGAAATTGGCTTTACACAATCGCGCTGCCAGTGTTGCAGTAGTTCTGGTAGTCAGTAGCGTACCAGTACTGGCATTCTGTACTACGCTAGCCTTGGCAGGTAGTACTGCACTTGTGCTGGCAGTCAGTACCGATTATCGTTATCATCCCAGAGCTAGGTCAATACTGCGCCAGTTGTTAATTTTTTATTACGTGGGATCAGTTATGCATAACTTAATTTTTCTATTTCTGTATTTTCTAGATACCAACTAACCACACTTCTTGGTTAGAAATTGCTAAATGTTTTGAAGAACAATGGAATTTACCCCACTGCATCGGAGCTGTTGACGGCAAACATGTGGTTTTACAGTCACCTATAAATTCTGGAAGCGATTTTTTTAACTACAAATCCCAGTTTAGTATAGTCTTAATGGCCATAGTGGACGCGGAATACAATTTTATTTTTGCTGACGTGGGTTGTCAAGGTAGAATTTCTGATGGAGGAGTGTTCAAGGATTCATCATTTTATAAAAAAATGAATAACAATTCTTTACGATTGCCAGAAGCAGAAGAACTACCTGGACGTCAAATGAAGGTTCCATATTTTTTAGCTGCTGATAGTGCATTTGCTTTGTCAGAGAATATTATGAAACCGTATTCTGGTGAGCATCCAAAAGGATCATTGAAGAGGATTTTTAATTACCGATTAAGTAGGGCCCGAAGAGTTGTCGAAAACGCGTTTGGCATTATATCTGCCGTCTTTCGCGTTTTAAGAAAACCAATGCTTTTGGAACCACAGAAAGCAGAGATAGTTGTAATGGCTTGCCTAAATTTACACAATTATTTGAGGAAGCATTCTGCGCATATTTATACACCTCCTCAATGTTTGGATCGTGAAGAAAATGGAATATTTTTACCAGGATCTTGGAGACATGACAATAATGACTTAACTTCTTTGATTCCTTTGAGAAATATCGCAAGAAGATCTACAGCTTCTTTCAATGATATTCGCAATGAAATTGCAGATTACTGTTCAAAAGAAGGCGCTCTTGAGTGGCAACACAATTATTGTTAAATAATAAAGTATAACTTACAGTATTAATTCTTTTTCTCGGTTTATTTTTATCCTCCAAAAAACGAAACGCTGCATAAGCAAACCATCTGCTGCAGTAAATATCTGATGTACCTATGAAGAACAAACGAAGTTTAATTTTACATAAACTCATCTCTTAAAATCTGAATTAGTGATTTTCTACTAATGAATTTGTGAAAAATTGGTTACTATTAATTAGTAAAAATTTTTAATAATTTTTAGTACAAAAAAAGTAATTAGAAAGTGAAATATCTATTAATTGAAAAATTAAATTTGCACAATTTAAATTTTTAGATAGTTCGCTTTGAAATTTGCAGCTTTCTATTTATAATTAGTAGTTTTATACTAAAAATTAGTAAGCTTTTTCACTATTTTATAATAACCGATATTCTATACAAGGATCAAATAATACCAATTCTACTATTCCTGTAAATCATTAGTCGAAAATTACCTCAATAATAAATTGACTACTGGCTCAATACTGACCCAGTACTGGCCAGTGCTGAGCAGTACTGTATTATTTGGAAGTATAATATTGTTAAATAATTTCAAAGTAATTGAACATTAATGTAAATTTATATATTTAAATGAACTTTACAAATTGCATTAACCTTTAAATAAGTCGATATTTTATTTACTTAGATTTTTTAAACAATTTAAAAATTATTGGGAAACATATTACATTATATGTGACGCTCCGCGAGAGAAGGGACCTATCGCGGAAAAATCAATTTTCATTTTTTTATGCTAAAAGATAGTTTTTGAGTTGTTCTTTCATTTCCATGTTTCAAAAAAAAATTGTATTAAGTACACTTTTTGTTATAATGCTTCAAACCTAAGCGTGCTAAGTGTATCGCATTTTTTGAATTTTCTTTGAACGACCGTCTCGTGAAATTGATTTTTATTGTTTTCATTTTTTTATGGTAATTGATAGTTTTTGAGTTGCTTTTTGAGTTCCAAAAATCAAAATTTGATTCCTGCAATTAGTTTTCTTGTTATGAAGCTTCAAACATAGGTATGTTAAACGTCTCGATTTTTCTTCCTTCTCTTTGCCTATCCGTCCTTTAAAGTTTGCTTTCTCAGCGATAGGTCCCTTCTCTCGCGGAGCGTCACATATTATAACACTCGGCAAATAGTAATTAATAATTAGTTTTGCAAATGCTGCCAGACAGCAAACTGGAGATTTAAAATGCTCAAATTAGTTCGCCATTTACGAAAAATAAATAGTAAAAGATTCGTGAATTAAGATGAGTAGGTTATTTAGACATTAAAAGAGAAAATAATTGGTGTGATAATAAACATAAAAATGAAAAATTGAGGTTAGGTTACAAATCTGTCAAAAACTCAAAATCGTAAGTAACAATTGTTCTCGTTCATTAACACGTTTTTTAAATATATTATATATATATATATCTATTCGTTTTAAATCGAAATCCGTCTTTATAAACATAGTTTTTTAACTTCAATTTTTCTAAAAGTATTAAATGCTTGCAGTTTGTAACCCCTTCGTGTTTGGCGGTAAATTTGAATATATATTTCAGATTCAATATTATAATAATATTATTTTTTCTGGTTAAAATTCAATTTATAATTTATGTAAGTATTAATAATAGTAGTTTATATTCTTGCCTTAAATATTTATTATTACATTTTTAAATTATTATTTGCTTTATTATTATGTACGTATATGTATATAAATTAGTAACACTCATGCTAAATTTAAATTTCACCATGTCCATCTTGTTCCAGAATAATAGAAATAGTTTAAAGTTTTGTTATCGTTTATACTTATTTATTCTTATTTATATATTGTTCTGATATAGTTATGCAGATCCTGTAGGAGAGAAAATTTTTAGAATGAACAAAGGTATTTAATTATGCCATTTCAGCCTATTCCAAACAGAAACATTTTACTGGGAAGTAAAAAATGAATTAATTGAATTTAATTGCGTTTATTATGTTTACAATGTAATTCTAACATTATATTATTTTATATACAATAATATTTTATCATTAATTTTTTTTTTTGATTTTCACTGTTTGCAAAACCAATCAACAGTCTTTGGCGATTTATTTAACTCTGCGCATATTTGGTAAAACCGCTCAAGACACGAGTCACATCGCAATTAAATTCAATTAATTCATTTTTTTACTTCCCAGTAAAATGTTTCTGTTTGGAATAGGCTGAAATGTCATAATTAAATACCTTTTTTCATTCTAAAATTCTTCTCTCCTACAGGATCTGCATAACTATATCAGAACAATAAATAAATAAGAATAAATAAGTATAAACGATAACAAAACTTTAAACTATTTCTATTATTCTGAAACAAGATGGACATAGTGAAATTTAAATTTAGCATGAGTGTTACTAATTTATATACATATACGTACATAATAATAAAGCAAATAATAATTTAAAAATGTAATAATAAATATTTAAGGCAAGAATATAAACTACTATTATTAATACTTACATAAATTATAAAATGAATTTTAACCAGAAAAAATAATATTATTATAATATTGAATATTAATGATAACGACGATCGATACTAACTGCCATGGCTGGCGCAATACGGCCATGCCAGGGCTAACGCATTAATGGTGAACAGTATAAGCGTATATTGTCAAGGAGAAATTCGGGCGGAAAAGTGGAATCAAATAACCCAAGGGGAAAAAAGTCACTGACGCAGTACAATTTTTTTATTAATTTACTATTTATCATTATTATTGCTTATTTGAGCAAATAAAAAATAAAATTTATATTTTTGGAATACAACTATTATGTACAATTATTTCATTAATCGAATGAAAACTTCGTCTTGCAAATTTTATTTTGAGATTTTATTAGTTAATTCAATTTGTTTAAACAAATTTTAACATATATGATTAATATTCGCTATACCTAAACAATTAAAACTATTATATAAAACGAAAAATCGCACGCTGGTTGGGATAGAACCCGGGACCCTTCGGACGCAAGTTATACGCTTAAACCCCACTGCCACGCTGGCTTAGTTTAATATTTACATAAACCAATATTTGAATTTCAGATCAGTTATGGAGAGGACTATTTACTTTTTATAATAAATATTTTTTAAACTGTAGTAAACTCTGCCTAAATAATTAATAAGAAAAATTGTTTGAATAATATTCATAGAAATTAAACATTTAATTAAAGTTGTGCTAGTTTTAGTCTATATAAAGAATTCAGAATTTTCTAACTTTTCATTTTTGAGGATTCACTTTTGAATTATCTAATTTTTAAATCTTTATATATGGCAACTTTTATTGATAGCAATAAAGATTAAAAATTATAATAATATTATTAAAAAAAATAATTTTGAAAATATTTTAATCTATAAGAATAACGTGTTTCAATTTTTTTTTTAAGTAATAAAATACTACAACAACAATTAAAATAATCGGAAATGAAATACGACTGCCAAAACAGTACATCAATATTGGCGCAGTACACATACAGCGTTACAGCCAGTACCGCGCCGACTCTGGCAAGCCAACCTTTGGCAGAAATAAGAAGCGCGGTACCGCACCAGTTGTAAGCATCGGCATAACCCAGAAAATTTTCATTGGGATATACGTGTTAATGAACGAGAACAATTATTACACTGTAAAAAATGAAAAAAAGTTACAGTATGAAATCGTTAAATTACATGTAAATATATGTGTAATTTTACTGCTTTCAGTGGGATGAGAACACAATTTTTAAGGTTAGAAGTACAAGTAGACATGTAATTTTACAAGTTTGAGAGTGGTAAATGTACGCGGCGTGGTAGTAGTACAGAATGAAACTGTCACAATGTTGCTTTCGAAGTAGGTAATTTTCGGACCTACTTTGAAAATTACAAGTTTCTTTTTTTACTGTGTACTTACGTTTGTGAGTTTTTTGACAGATTTGTAACCTAACATCAATTTTTCATTTTTATGTTTATTATCACACCTATTATTTTCTATTTTAATGTCGAAATAACCTACTCATCTTAATTCACGAATCTTTTACTATTTATTTTTCGTAAATGGCGAACTAATTTGAGCATTTTAAATCTCCAGTTTGCTGTCTGGCAGAATAATTTGAGCACCTTAAATCGCCAGATATTGGCGAAATAGACACAGCGATTTAAAAATGACTGGTAAACATTCCACTATGTATTGAAACACTCGGCAACTGGAAATTAATTACTTTTGCAAATAAAATGATTCTACATGTGTAGAAAATATGTAGAAAACAGTTAAAAAATTACCAAAAAAAAACTAAAATTTGGAAAAATACTAAAGAGAAATATAATTCAAAAATGAAGTAAAAAATAAAAAATGTATTACTTTAATTGAAAAATTAGGGACATAATTGAAACGTGAAGAAACTAATTGAATAATGTCATAAATAATTAAAAGCAAGTGTAAAAATTAAAAAATTATTGACAACAGTAATAAAAAGATTCAAGAAAATGACATTTAAAGAAAATATTTTAAATAATTTACAAAAATAATTAAAGAAAATTCATTTCTTATTAACATTATATGTACATGTATTTCTTTGTATTGCCCATAAATAATTCTGTATTGTGGGCACATTAAATAAATAAAAAAAAAAAAAAAATTCCAAAATGTCAAAAATATTTTAATTATAACAAAAATAATAGTTGTTTAAAAAAATAATTGAGGAATGACAAAAATACTTGATAATTGATGTAAGTAATTGATAATTTATAGACAATAATCATTGAAAAATTGAAAAAAGTATTAGAAGTTTGAAGAAAGTAATTAAAAGTTGAAGATATTAATTGACGTTTGAAGAAAATAATTGAAATTTAAAGAGAATAATTCAAAAATGCCAGAAAAATTAAATATGAGAAAAGGAATTGAAACTTGTATTAAATAATTGGAAAAAGTGTAAAAAATTATAAATTTGAAGACAATACTTGAAAAATTGACGAAAAAATTGAAATATTAAGAAACTAGTTGAGTAATGAGATAAATAATAGAAAGCTGGTTTAAAAATTAAAAATTTATAGACAATAATTGAACATTTGAAAAAAATATTGGAAGTTTGAGGAAAATAATTGAAAGTTTTAGAAATTAATTAAAGTCTAAAGGAAAAAATTGAAATTTGAAGACAATAATTGAAAAATGTCATAAAATTTAAATATAAGAAAAGTAATTGAAATTTGTAGAAATTTATTTAAAACTGGTGTAAAATTTTTTTAATTTCTTGACAATAAACAAAATTGAATACAATAATTGAAATTAGATAAAAATAATTTTAAAATGTCAAAAATAATAAAGATATGAAGAAAATAATTGGAAAATGACAGAAATAATTGAATAATGACAAAAGTAATTGAAATTTGAAGAAAATAATTTAAAAAATAACAAAACTAAATTGAAATTTGTGTAGAAAATTTAAATACTTCTGACAATAAAATAAGGATTAAAAACATAATTGAAATTTTAAGAAAATACTTGAAATATTACAAAAATAAATGAAAATTTGTGTAATAAATTAAAAAAATTATGGCAATAATTTAAAGTTTAAAGAAAATAATTTAAATTAGAAGAAAGTAATTGAAGTTTAAAGAAAATAATTGTAATTTAATAATCTAATGTAAAAAAGACAAAAAATTTAAACATGAAGAATTTCACTAAATTTACGTCTCGATCTGCGTAAAATCCTATTATTAATGTTACATAATTTTTAATGCGACTTACCCTTTCCTGTTCCTTTAGAACTCTTTTCTTTTGCCTTCTCCCTTCTATATGACGATTGCAGGCTGATCATTTTTTTCTTGCAAATTTTTTCCGTAGTTCCAATTTCGATAGCGATTTTACTCCACGCATCTTCTTTCAAATTTTTTCTCGCGTAATCTTTATCTAATGGATCCCACAGTAAAGGGTAACTTTTAAATAAATCTATTAACTGAAAACACTGTTCCTCAGTAGAAATCTCCATCTTCCAAAGCACACTTAAAACACTGATTATATATTAACTATGAAGAAGCACAACGAAGAGCACAAAACACCAGGAAGGCTTGAAAGCACAGCCACAACTGTCAAAGTTGGCATTTTCATGGCATGGCTTTCTTTACCTGATATTTATTTAAAAAGTAAAAACAATTTTGAGACACCCTTTTTTTATTGAACTTAAGAAACTTACCTGGTTCGCGCCCAATATGGTAAAAATTTTCCATATTTATATTCAGGTAGTACGGACTCTTCCTCATGAACACATGTTCGCAAATGTGTTTATTGCCTTTTTAATTTACCAAAGTTGGGCAGTTAAAGATACAATAAGTATGGGGATTCCCACTTTTTCTATTGTATTAAGAACTTCCTTCTTCAAACTAAATGTCCTTGTTATAAAATAGACAAAACTATTTTCTGTAGAACAAACTTTTTACTGCTACTTCAATTTACAATCCTCGAAGGGATGGGGATTAAAGATATGTTGAAAATACCCAATTATTTGAGCAATATATTAACCAATTTAGAAAAAATTAACGGAAAAGAATGACCGGAAAAAAATTCTTCCATCGTTAAGGAAAATTTCCAAAATGTCGAAAATTTCTAAATTATGTGTATAAAATTGTTTTTTCCCATTAAAATACATGGCAAGCTTCGAGGGACCTGTAAATATTTTTGAATTTAAAAAAATGCAAGTATTTGTTTTTTCGATATAGAATAATCATAGAGAGTGAGAGCATGTACGATTTTTAACTTTTTGTTTTTCCCATGTATTTTTGGACCACCATAAAGGTATTTCAATGAGAGGTCACTATAAAACAAATTTAAATTTACAAATTTAGGAAATCATTTTTATAGAAATGGTGTATAGAATCCTTTGAAAGAAATATTTTTCAATCGGCAAACTCTGTTTCTCTTTAGGAGACTGCAAAGAATAGTTCCAAATTTTCATCAAATTAAGCTATTTACAGAGTTGCAATTTTTTCCTACTTTGCAAAAGATTTTAGATTTGTTTTTTCTAAAAGAAAACAAATCATCAAATAACATTAAACAGCTACCTGCAGGAAGCTATTGAAGGAAGATATTGAAAAGAAAAGTATTTTCTATTTTTTAAATGACCAATTGGCAGAATGATTATTTTTAATTTGTTGTTAATAATTGCAGGCCCGGATTGGCCATTCAGGATACCGGGAAAAATCCCGGTGGGCCGACGCCAGGCGGGCCGGTATTTTTGTAGGTCTAATTAATAATTTAATTTATGTAATTAAATTTCATTTAACTTTCAATTACTCTTTTCTATTTTCAATTAATTTTACAACATTCAATCATTTTCGGCTTCTTTCTATGTTCTTTTCAATCACAGAAATTGTAGAATTTCAATTAAATTGTTCAATTCTACAACTATTTTTTACAATTCTTATTTATTATTATCTTCAACTTTCAAGTCCATTCTTCAATTTTCAATTTCATTCTTCAGTTTTCAATTATTATTTTTTTCTATATTCAAGAATTCTAGACTTTTTCAATTACTTCTTTCAATTTTTAATTACATTTTTTAAATTTCCATTACATTCCTCAATTTTCAATTATCTCCTTCAATTTTTTCAATCCTCAATAATTCTCAAAAAATTTTATAACTAATCTTTAACTTTTTAAATTATTTTGTTCTCTTGACCATTATTTCTTAGTGCTTTACGATATCAAGACGATATCATATTTGAGCAATATTGATATTGATCTCAAAATCTCTTGACCATCCAAAAATGTTCTGGAGTTGATAATATCGACCTAAAATAACTAAAAAATGACGAAAATAATTGACAAATGAAAAAAATTGGAATAATGACAAGATTAATAAATCGACAATTGACAAAAATAATTTAAAAAATTAAAGAACAAATATAATATTTTAAAAAAACAATTGGAAATTAAAAAAGGAAAAAAATTACAGAAATAATAATAATTGAAAAAAATTTCAATTTTAAAAAATTGACCTGGATTGAAATTTGAAGAAATAATCACAAATTGATAAGAAGAAAATAATATTAAAAATTGCCAAAATAATTAAAAAATGAAGAAAATAATTGTGAATTAGACAGAAAAATTGAGGAATTAAGGAGTTGAATTGAGATTTCAAAAAAATTATTGATAATAAATAATTTACAAATTACTATATCAATAAATAAATAAATAGTATAAAAGAGTGAAAAAGCCCAGGATTGGTGAATATTTAAGAAAATAATTGACAATTAAAAACTGAAGAAAACTGTAGGAATAATTATAACAAATAATTGGAAATTGAATGGGATTTAAAAAAGTTAAAGTTGGTTGAAAATCGAAGAAAATAATTTCAAATTAGAAGAAATAGTTGAAAAATGAAGAAAAAAATTCAAAATTAAAGAAAATAATAATTGTGAATTTAAGAGGATAGTTGAAAAATTGAATTGAAAGTTCAAGAAAAATATTGTTAATTGAAAAAATCATCGAAAAAAGCCGAGAATTATTAAATATTGAATAAAATAATTGCCAATTGGAAAAAATTCTAAACATGGCTAGATTATTAAATTAAAAACTGACAGAAATAATTTTAAACAGATAAAGATAAACATGAAATTAAAAAAAACTAAAAAAGAAAGAAAATGATAGGAATAGTTCTAGAAACAATTGACAGTTTAATTGCTTTTTGAAAAATTAAACTTTATTAAAATTTGAAGAAAATACTTTCAAATTGAGAGAATAATTGAAAATGAAAAAAAGTATAAATAAAAGACAAGAATTGTGATTGGATACAAATAATTAAAGAATTAAAGAACTGAATTGAAATTTCAAGAAAATGATTAATAATTGAATAATATGAAAGAAAATAATTTTAAAAAAAAGACGAAAATAAAGGACAATTGCAAAAAATTCGAAAAATTGCAACATTAAAAAGTTTACATTTCAACAGAATTATCTTAAAAGTTAAGAATGTAAATTAAAATTTAGAACAGAAATAACTAAGAATAAAAATTCAAAGAAAATTACTGTAGTAATTGTAGAAAATAATTGTAAATTTAATTGGATTATAAAAAATTGAACTGGATTGAAGTTCTTGGAAAATAATTGCCTATTGAAGGAAACAAGTGAAAATTGAAAAAATAATTGAAAAAAAATCGAGAATTATTGAATATTGACTGAAATAATTAAAAATTCAAGTAAATAATTGAAAACTGAAAAATAATTGAAAAAATGAGAATATTTGAAAACTGAAAAAGTAATTGAAAACTGAAAAAAAAAAAATTGAAAAACCGACAATATTTGAAAATCGAAGAAAATAATTGAAAACTGAAAAAATAATTGAAAAAACGAGAATATTTGAAAACTGAAAAGAATAATTGAAAAGAACCGAAAATATTTCAAAATTGAAGAAAATAGTTAAAAACTGGAAAAACAATTGAAAAAATGAGAAGTATTGAATATTGAAGAAAACAATTGAAAATTGATAAAAATATTGAAAGAAGCCGAAAATTATTGAATATAAAGAGAATATTTGAAAATTAAAAAACATGATTAAAAATTAATTAAAATAATTGTGAATAGAAGATAATAATTGAGATTTGAAGAAAATAATTGTAAATTAAAGAAAGTAATTGGGTATTCAAATATTGAAAAAATGATTTTCAGGTGAATGAAAGCCGACTTTTTTTATGCTAAAGGGGGCAAAGTAGATAGAAATTCATTCTGAGCGATTTTTAAAGCCGGGGAATTCGTTAAAAAACTTTTTATTATATTTATTTAATAAAAATTGTCCATTTCTTGATTGAAGATCAGGGAATGATTTTAAAGGGTTGTTTTTGATGCTGAAGGGGTTAAGGTAGATAGGAATACATTCAGAGCAATTTTTAAAGCCAGGAAATTCTCTCAAAATTTTTTTATTATATTTGTTTAATAGAAGTTGTCCATTTTTTGTCCTTTAAAATTGGTTAAAACCAGATTGAGGTGTTCATTAAACTAAGAAATTACTGCTGCTTTCGTACAAATGGCAGTAGAGAATGCTACTGTTCAAGAAATTCCAAATAATTAAATTATTGATAAGTTTAAATAAAATAATTTAATAATTTAATATTTTTATATTTTAGTTTTAAATGTTAATAAAAATTGTCAATTATATAGAAAGGGGCCGCTTTGAATATCTTTCCCTGGCCGCTTTTAATTCCCAATCAAGCCCTGAATAATTGGTATCATTCAGCTTCAAAAACTGCAAAATTGAGAAAAAGTTGGAACTCCATAATTTTACTTGCTAAACAGTTGAAATTGAACAAATATAATTTATTTAAACAGGTGATACAATTGCTTATTTAGATGGAGATTTATAGTTGCAACTCTATGGCTTAATTTGGTAATCAGTTGTCAATAAACGGGACGCATGATTAAGTTCTAAAAGTTATTGTCTAGAAATTCCATTTTATAGAATTTCATAAGGTAGAATTTTTTGTAGCCGAAATTTCAAATTTTCTAACTTGTTTTCAATCGAATTTAAATGAATTCGAATTTTTACCTAACAGAATGTTTAGGTCACCAAATTCATATTTAACAGAATTTTTATTTAAAAGAATTCCAATTTAAACGAATTTTAATTTAGAAAAATTTTCATTTTACAGAATTTTAAATTAATCGATTTTTTAAGTGCCAGAATATTTATTTGACCGAATCTTCATTTGTGCGAAATTTTAATAGAACGAATTGACATTTGATAGAAAACTTAAATAGCAGAATGTTCATTTGTACGAAATTGCAAATGGCCGACAAAGCATCCGACAGAAATATTTTAGCGCGAATTTTGAAATTGACCAATGGGGATTTTCTTAATATTTTCTGATTGGTCAATTTCTAAATTCGTGCTAAAATATTTCTGTCGGATGCTTTGTCGGCCATTTGCAATTTCGTACAAATGAACATTCTGCTATTTAAGTTTTCTATCCAATGTCAATTCGTTCTATTAAAATTTCGCACAAATGAAGATTCGGTCAAATAAATATTCTGGCACTTAAAAATTCGATTAATTTAAAATTCTGTAAAATGAAAATTTTTCTAAACTAATATTCGTTTAAATTGGAATTATTTTAAATAAAAATTCTGTTAAATATGAATTTGATGACCTAAACATTCTGTTAGGTAAAAATTCGAATTCATTTAAATTCGATTGAAAACAAGTTAGAAAATTTGAAATTTCGGCTACAAAAAAATTCTACCTTATGAAATTCTATAAAATGGAATTTATAGATAATAAATTTTAGAACTTAATCATGAGTCCCCAATAAACAATAATAATTTGCTTATTTAGATTGAGATTTATAGTTGCAACTCTATGGCTTAATTTGGTAATTAGTTGTGAATAAACAATAATAATTTGCTTCAAAAAATTATTAATTACATGAAACAATTGTTAAAAGTCCATATTTATGCTCAGTTGTCAATAAACAATAATAATTTGCTTCAACAAATTATCAATTACATAAAACAATTATTAAAAGTCAATATTTATGCTATTTAATGAAAATCATGCAACAAAAATAGTATAAATATTTTTTAATGCTTCTTTTGTATTTTTGAATTTTTGGAGGTTTTTGGGGTACCAACAAAAAACAGTTAATAATAAAAAATTGTTTAATAACCAATTTTATGATCAAATGATTTTTTGTGGGATTGAATATTCGTCATTTTTTAATAAACCATCATGAAAGTACAATAAAAAAATTTATGACTGGTTCAGTTGAAGGGTGGCTGGGGTCTCAAAGCAGGTAGGACCCCAAATCCCTTTGAGCGCGCAGGAAAAACCGACAATCTGCGGATCGGCTGTGAACAGCTCGCGAGCATTTCACGAGCCGCGCGTGACACGGACAAATCTAGCGAACATTCGGTAGAAACTTGGCCAGTAACTCATTTTCTATTGTATACGTTCGTCGAGCATTCGCCGAGCATTTGACGAACGTTACATTACAGGGTTTGCGCGTCCAGTTTGTACAGCGCGAATGCTCGCCGAGCATTACATTACAGGCTCGGCGCGCCTAGTGTGTCTCCACCTTAATGCTAACGCAGACGCTCTTTCAAGGAATCCCAATGATATAAACACATGTCAAAGCAACTCCCCTGCGGCTCTCGTTGAGATGGTCACAGTGGACAAAGCTTGTCGCTACTTGCCAGCTGACGAGACGCCGGGGGGAAAGGAGACTCAAGTAGTAGACACTAAACAGATAGAGAAACTAGTAGAAAGGGTATTTGTGAGTCATGGATTTCCTGCCCGGGCAAACTCGGAAGGGCCCTTTCATGTTTTTAACGATCGAAGCATGGATCGAAGCACAGACCTTTTCGAGGACACTAGTAGCCTAACTAAGCGTTGTAACTGTAAGCCCCTTATATCGGAGAAGGACGTGAGCGAGCAGGTTGTACAGCCAGGTGACAGTGGACGTGGACCGGAGGAACATCCATACTCACAGATCTCACCTGATGCAAATTTAACTAACGTAAAACTTACTAATTCTTGTCTTACATACAGTAAAGACAAAGTTAGTATGGGAAAGGGTCACATTCTTAATTTCATTTCTTCTGACTGTAATTTAGATTCACCGGTAAATAAAGAACTAATTGACAACAATTTGTTGGATTCAAATTTACTAAAACAACAAAATCTTCCATTGGGACACGTCACAGTATTAACTTCAAATAATAGATACATTTTTAATTTAATAATAATGGATAAATCGGATAGCAAACCTTATTTAAATATAATTTCAAGTGCTTTCTCTAGACTGAAAATTGCTATGCAAAGTCTTAAAGTAAATATTGTAAAAATCTCGAATGTCGGAAATAACTTAGAAAAGGTATCTTGGCCTTCTATTGAACAAATAATGCGACAACACTTCGCAGGTTCCGGTTCGCGTATTTGTGTTTGTTCGGGCGAAATTGTATTCCCTCCGAAAGAAATTAGAGAAAAAATAATTAAGGAATATCATGAGTCGACTTGGGGTGGTCACAAGGGCGTTTCTAAAACCTATTGGCGTATCCGCGAAAAATACTATTGGGGAAAATTAAAAACAGACGTCGAAAATTTTGTGAGGTTGTGCAGATTGTGTCAGGAGAATAAATTGGTACGAATTAAAAATCGGCAGCCAATGAAAATCACTGACACACCTACTCAACCTTTCGAAAAAATACAGATTGACATCGTTGGCATTTGTGGACATTTTTTCAATAGTGAGTAAGTCAACGATGGGCAGTTGATGGGCTGTTGCCAGGTCAGGGTTGTGTACAACCAGGGTTGGGTAAATGTAGAAAACTCGAAGTTTTCTACGTATTGAATTGGCAGAAATCTATTCTACCAACTACTATTCTATAGAGTTCCTATAAAGAGAGTTAGGTGTGACGTTCGCACGAAATTCGCACATGGCAACAAGCGCCACCTTTTATTTTCAGTGTTAAATTTGCGAAGCTCGATACGAACTCTATTCCATTTGCGCGGCGAATTTAAAATTTATAATAAGAAATAATTATTAACAAATTATACTTCGACTTAATGTTCGTTTTGTTCTCATAAGAAATTCTTTGTCCGAATTTTATTTAATATTAATATCATTTCCAATCTTACTCGGAACTCTAACTAATCTAAATTCAACTGTTAAACAAATAATTTATAAACATAACATCCCCTTCTGGGTGGCTGATTGGATATTTTCGCGGAATCACTTCAAGTATCTGATATCACTTTTAGGAACTCCTATTATAAACAGATATCGAATTCAGAACGTCGCCGACTCGGTCTAAATCTTTGTTCAAAAGACCAAGGAACCACGTGTGCGGTCTTCTCCCCACTTTTGAGACAAAAAGGCTTTTAGGGGAACGCAGCGAGAACGCGTGTCGACTTGCCTAAAAATCGAATCAGATCATATTTGGCTTTACTCTTGAAAGCTTCGTGTCCAGACTTCTGAACTTTCTTTTGAGAACAAAATTTACCAATCTTACTTTTCTTATAATCATACAATTGTCAACAATATTTACATATTTTGGAACTCATTATTTGCCAATCCTGTGAACTACAATTATTATTTGAATAAATAATTGCATCTTTAAATATTTCAACAACATAAATTTCGTGAAAGATTTATTTCACCTTTTAAATCTGGACCTTCAACTAAAATAATTTTAGATAACTACTTTAGTAGTTTAAACGCACCAACGAGCCTGCCATCTTCAGTATTTCTCATAAAACACAACTTGGGATGTGACATAGGACATGTGCCCCCTTCCACTAGCCTGTTGACAAACCGGAGACGGAAGTGACGATGAAGTAATTTGTGTGATTGGTTAAAAAGGGCGGGCGAAATTTAAAAATGTTTGTTAAGAAAGCATTTTAAAATTAGCGCGCTCTTTTCAGCCAATGAAAAAACTTTCAATACACTTCCGTCTCCGGTTACGCTGAGCCAATCAAAAGTTGAACCTCACGTGTCCTAACTCTCTTTATAGGAACTCTAGAATAGCCTAACGCACAATGAATCGTAATCACTAATCCTTAATCGTAATAATGAGAGGAAGCAGGACAGAGATATATGTCTGTCCTACTTCCTCTCATTCTTACGATTAAGGATTAGCGATTACGATTCATTGTGCTTTAGGCTTACCAAAGATGTGGTAAGCCAAAGATGTGGTAAAGATGTGGCTTACCAAAGGTCATGACCCCCCCCCCCCTTGGAGCTAACTTGGATTTGCATGGGAGTGAGAGAGACAACACTATAGTGTTGTCTCTTTTTTTCTCATGTATGACCCCCTCCAGAAACCGAGTCTGGATACGCTACTTATTTTGCCAATCACCTATATTGGTCTTTTCTATTTTTCTATTTTCTATGCTCCCGCATGTGCCTGTACTTTTACAAATTGTCGAATTTCTAAATAATCGAATATCCAAATTGTCGAATCTCCATATTGTCGAGTAACTACTTTACGCTCCCAACCCTGTTAGTTATACAACCTATCCCTGGCCTTTTACACAATTGAGTTACTTGTGTCACGTCCTGACACTGACGTAATATCGATAATCGAGATATCGACAATCGAGATATCGATTCCTTAAGGTGGATTCTTCTACCAAGACTCCGTTTGAAAACGGACACTGAGTCTATATATTAAATTTTAGGTTATTTAAATAAAACACTGAATTTAATTGGAAAACCCTCCTGGGGAATAAAAACCAATTTTATTGATTAATCAACAACATCTTTCAAACCACAATCAAGTCTTCGATGATTAAAGTTCAGTTTCACAATCTGTTCGATGATTAAAGTTTGTTTCACAATCAGTTCGATGATTAAAGTTTGTTTCACAATCAGTTCGATGATTAAAGTTTGTTTCACAATCAGTTCGATGATTAAATTGTTCAGAACACTGTTTAATAATTCTTGATTTATTCTTAATTATATTAAGAATTTTATAACAAGTTCAAAGTTAATTATTCACAATAATAATCAATAACAATGATTAATAATTAACAATAATTATTGTAGTCACAGAATTTTGCACTAAAGAGTACTGGCTCTGTTAGTTCTCGAAAAAAGTCTGAGAGCTGGGCCTCAAAAGCAGTCCTTATATACCCAAGAAAAGAGAAGGAGAGGTTTACCTCCCCCAATTATTCGACCAATCAGATTGCTTACACTCAACACGTTTTAACTTGCTAGACCAATCAAATTGAGCACGTGCAACACGTCTCAACTTGCCGAACCAATCAAATTTGAGAACATAAAACACGTTTCAACACGTCTAGCGCAATGAATATTTTATTTATTTATTTCCGTTTAAAATGGTTTTAAACTGAAAATTCCATTAGTTGGAATTTTTCATCATACATCTTATTAATTTAATAATTTAATTGTTTCAATGTTATAACCAGGAAAATGTAAAAATAAGAAATTCAAAGTAAACATTTCTTATTTTATTATTTACTTTATTTGGAATATAAAATTCCCTAGTAAAATTTACTAAGAACCTAGACGCCAGACGTCACACCTCCCCACACAAGAAACTGGTGCATTCGGATTTTATGTAACATGATTCAAACATATTAATTAAGACACAAGTTCAGAGGAAAGGTGTAAATTTCTCAAAATATATTGTAATATATAGTAATTAATCATTACCTAGGCGAGAGACTGGGTATCAAAGAATAAAAATTTATATATTTTATGAAATTAAATTTTCTTTGTTTTCTTACACATATATACATATATGTATAAGTTTACGTTGCAATATTTGTTAAAATTTTTATAAAATCCAAAACTTATTTGTTAAAAGATAAAATGTAATTTAAAACAAAAACAAATAGCTTTTGTAGACAGTTATTTAAGTTATATATAAAAAAAAAAAAAACAATATTTAATTTGCATGTCCAGATAAAATAATATAAAAGTGAAAAATAATAATAAAAATAAAATAAAATAAAATGAAATGAAATGTTAAAAAAAAAAAAGAAAAAAGAAAACTCGTTTTGTCCTTTTTTTTTTTTTTTTTTTTTAGCGATCAATGTCACCGTTATGATGAGCGTAAGGATTTTCATCATCAAAAATTTCATTCGGATGTAATTCTGGCGGAATTTCTTCCTCTATTTCGATTCGTAGGAAAGGAACAAGATCTTCCGCGATATTTTCCGGGTGATTAAGAGGCTGTGCCTCTTCAACGATGACTTCGCGCCGAAGATTAAGTGCCAGTGCCTCATCGTCCTCGATTTCTCGATCAATGTAGACGTATCTTATCATGTCTCCCTGTCTAAGAATGTCTATTGAAAAAAATTCTCTTATTCCCGGAAAAATTGATTCATTAGGGAAAAGGCATCTCAAATATGGATGATCTTCCGTATCAACAATCTGAACGATTCGATTTTCCAGATCTTCAATGCTTAAATTGAGTGCTTGAAATGCCCACAAGCACTGCCAACATTGTCCTGCTGGACGACTATCAAAAATATCGTGCCTGCCACATCCCGGACACCTCCTTTGGTGTTGCATTTCCAATGACATGGCAAGAAAATGCCTTTCTTCGAGAAAACCTGGCTGATCACGGGGCAGTCTCCCATTTTCATGACAACTGCTGCAGCGCCAAGTTGATTCACTGACCCACAATTCAGCTTCCATGTGTTGAATTAGGGACGAATTGTCTAAACGACGGAGAATCATCTACACAAAAATATGTAGAACCCGTCGTATTAATATATTAAAAATTTAAAATATAACTTTTAAAAGAAGAATAATCGTTTATTAGATATATATATATTCATATATATTCTTCCTCCCCCTTTTACAGTGAATAAATGGAGTGAAATTCAATAACTCTAACTATGCACATAAAATAATAAAACAATTTATTTCGCGATTAAATCTTCAGGTTGATAATTCTTCCATTGTTAAAAGAAAAGAAGGACCAGAATCTTACTATAGGAAGACTTATTCTGGTAAATGGTCGATTTAGCCATTCGTCTTGAGAGATGAAGTAATTTGGATCTGCTCGATGCCAGTAATTCGCATCTAATCGATGCATATTTAAAATTGAATAGATCTTTTATATTAGGCAACTGTTTATTTTGATTATTCACTATATCACGTAGGGCAACTAGTGACAGGTGGATATTGTTGTAAATCCTAACCAGGGAACAGTTACTTGAGACGAAAAATTTCAGGGTTGGTAAACGCCGCGACCTGTAGTTACGTAACTTGCTTTATGTAATGAGAGTTTTGGTTAAAGAGTTGTCATCTGTAATTGATCTTTATGTACTATTTTTATTGTATTATTATTAATTTTCTTTATTTTAGCGTTATGGTTTCCAATTAATTCAATGATTTCATAAGGTCCTTCAAAAAAAGGATCAAATTTTTTGTCGTTTCTAATGTTTACTTTTAAATTAACTATGTCTCCGATTTTATAATTAACAAGGTGTACGTTTCTATCATAATAATGCTTGTTTTTTTTCTTTAGATTTTTCCAAATGTTCTCGCGCCAGAAATTGAATATTATCAAGTTTATGGAAAAGTTCTCGTAAATATTGTGAGTAGGTTTTATCTGGTAATTTCTGTGAGAAATTTGAAGGTATAAGTGCCTCTTTTCCAAAGACCAAAGTATAAGGAGCGAATCCAGTGGATTCATGTATAGAAGTGTTATAAGAAAACAATGCATATCTTAATTTTTCATCCCAGGATTGGGCATCTCCAAATAGGCGAAGATACTGGATTAAGTCTTGATGACTTCGTTCTAATGAACCTAATGATTGAGGATGGTAAGCAGTTGATTCTATTTTTTCGATATTAAAAATTTTACAGAAAAGCCTCATTACTTTGCTCATAAAGTTTTTACCTTGATCACTATGAATTATTTTAGGACATCCATAACGAGATATAAATTGTTCGGCCAGTGCATGAGTTATAGTGATTGAATCAATATTTTTCAAAGGAATTGCATCTGCGTATTTAGAGAATACACATTGTATAGTTAAAATATATCGATTTTCCCTAGGCGTTATTGGCAAGGGGCCAACTATGTCGATTTGAATTTTATCAAAAGGTTCTTTGGGGGTGTCAGTTATTCTCATGGGTTGTTTAGTTCGTAAGTTTATGACTTTATTTCTCTGACAATTTTTACAAAGTTTAACAAATTTTTGGATTTCAATTTTCATGTTGGGCCAAAAGTATTTTGATCGAATACGGGAATAAGTTTTTGAAATCCCTTTATGGCCTCCTATAGTTGACTCATGAAATTCTTTAATGATTTCAATTCGCTTTTCCTGTTCTGGAATTATAGTTTCACCTGAACAGACCATGATTCTGATCTGGGAATCAGCGAAATGAAGTCAAAACATTTTCTCTATTGAAAACCAAGAAACCTCTTCTAAATTGTTACCTATTTTTGAAACTCGAACGAACTTTACTTCAAGTGATTCCATGGCATTTTTAAGTGCAAGGATTGCATTAGAAAGGTTATTTAAATAAATTTTTCCATTATATTTCTCTTTTACTATTACATGAAATATATAGCGACTTCCTTGAGCAATAACGATTACGTTTCCAAGTTTAAAGTTATCCTTTTTTAATGAATCAGGATTTAATAAATTTTCTTTTATCAGTTCCCTATCGATATTTGATTCAAAGACACAGTCTTCTGAAGCAAAATGAACAATATGACCTTTTCCCATACATAAACTGTCATTACTGTAAATTAAACAGATATCGTCAACCTGAAAGATACTTCCAATCAAGCTGTCGACTTCGTTTTCACAATTGATCAATTCATTGAAAGTTAGGGCATCTCTATTACCTTGGCCAAGGATTTCTTCGTCCAGCAGTGAAACATTCACTGGTGGTGCAATTTTCATAGGAAATGGACCAACTAAGTTTTTCCCTGGTTCAAGCCTTCCATCCATATCCCGAGACAGCCATAATTCTTTGGAATAAGAATCAGGGTCAATCTCATTAACTAATGAAACGTTAGCTTGTAGACCGGGAACAAAAGGGTCGTCAGAGCCCAGATACAAATCACAATCGTATAAACCAAAAACATGATCAATTAGATTATTTGTATTAATAATATTTAAGGTCCCTTGATTATTATCAGAATCATTAATCGGGTTTCTAGAAAGAGCATCTGCATTAGCATTAATTTTACCAGGTTTATAAATAATCTTGTAATCGTATTCGCTCAATTTAATTCGCCATCTAGCTAATCTAGAAACAGGATCTTTTAACCCATGTAACCAGACCAATGGCCTATGGTCAGTAACGAGAGAAAATTGTCTACCATATAAATATGGACGGAAATGTTTTACCATAACTACAATTGCTAAGAGTTCCTTTTCAATAGTAGAGTAATTTATTTCTGATTTCTGCAAAACTCTAGAGGCGTATGCAATAGGAAGGTCTTGTCCAATTGGACCTTGACTAAGAATTCCACCTATAGCGAAATGGGAAGCATCAGTTGTTAATATGAATGGTTTAGTAAAATCTGGGTATTGGAGAATAGGAGCCGTACAAATTCGATCTCTCAATATTTCAAATGATTTTTGGTGTAAAGGAGTCCAGATAAAGGAAGAATCCTTTTTTAATAATAGGGTAAGAGGTTTGGCTACCGTAGAATAATCATTAACGAATCTTCTATAATAGCCAGTAAGACCAAGGAATTCTTTAATATTTTTTTTTTGTTTTAGGTATAGGAAACTTTTGAACTGCTTCCAGTTTTTTTGGATCGGGTTTGACACCTTTATCAGTAATGAGGTGTCCTAAGTAAATTATTTCTTTTCTAAGAAAAGAACATTTCTCTGGTTGTAAAGAGAGTCCAGCACTTTTAAGTCTGGCTAATAATTTTCCTAACTTTTGAAAATGTTCTGCCAAACTGGACGCATATATGACAATATCATCCATGTAAATGAACATTTCAATGCCTTGTAATCCACTCAAAACAACATCCATTAATCTTTGGAAAGTGCTAGGAGCAGTTTTTAATCCAAAAGGCATCCTTGTGTATTGGTAATGACCAAAGGGGGTACTAAATGCTGTTTTTGGCGCACTTTCAGGATCGAGGGGAATCTGATGAAATCCCATGGCTAAATCCAATACAGAAAAGTACTTTGCACCTCCACACTGGTCGATTATGTCAGTTATACTAGGTATGGGATATGCATCACCTACAGTAATTTCATTTAATTTTCGATAATCAATAACCATTCTCCACCGCTTATTACCCTTAGAATCTGATTTTTTAGGTACAATCCAAAGAGGTGAGTTAAATGGGGCAATGGAAGGCTTAATTATATCTGCTGATAATAAGTCATTTATTTGTTTAGTTATTTCTTTTTTATGAATTGGTGGATATCTATACTGTTTTACGAAAATTGGTTTGTCATTTGTAGTAATTATCTTATGTTTTAATATATTAGTTGAACCTAATTTGTCTCCCGGCAAATAAAATTGTTGTGGAAATTTATTGAAAATTTTAATTAAACCTTCCTTTTCTTCCTCATTTAAACCTTCCAGATTCAGATTTTCCAACAATAAAGCTAACCTTCTTGCATGATTTTTAACTTCACTAGTATATTCATTTAAATCACTTTTAGGTTCGGATGAACTTAATGCAGTAGAAAAATCTTCTAATTCTAGAACTGGTAAAGATAATTCAACCTTTTCATTTGTTGAATTTATCATAAAAATTTTAACTGAATTATTTTTATTTGTAACTAAAATTTCTCCTGCATATATACCAGGCCCACAAGGAATTCTCGGAATATATCCCTCTGTTAAATTAGTTTTCTTAATTGGTAATTCAACTATAGTTTTTGAACGCGGTGATAATTGAATTTTTTTACTTTCCTTAAAAGGAATATCAACATTATTAACTTTAATATAATTATCGATAAAATTCAATGTTGCTCTATGTTGCTTCAAGAAAACTATTCCGAGAACTCCTTGAAATTTGATAGGGAATTCAGATGTGACAACTTGAAATAATGTCTCTATACCGTGAATATAAATTTTAATTTCACCTAGAGTTTTTGTCATTTTAGGGTTTATTCCCACCAGGTTGAATATCCTTGACCTATCAACAATCATCCTTTCATTCAAGGCATTTATTTTAATTAGGTTTACCGATGAACCTGTATCAATCAAGAAATTAGCCCTTCCCCTGAGAAAGGAAGGGTTCTCTAGATCTACCGAGGGAACTTCTCCTTTTCGTTCGATTCCTCCGATTTGGAGGATGATTCGTTCTGGAGGGAATTCTCTGAATCTTGGGTCAGCAACTCCCTCACTTGCTGATCCCAAGTTGAGTTTTTTGAAAACTCATTATTAGATTCCTTTTTTATATTAATTTCCCCAATGGTTAACCGAGACCCCCTTTCTCTCTCATGTTTCCCTTTCAAAAAACACCTATCAATTGTGTGGTTTGGCCGAAGGCAATATTCACATTTTCTTTGTTCATTATTTTGTTTAAGTCTAGATCTACAATCTTTTTTCATGTGTCCCATCTTATGACAATAGTGGCATTTTACTCTTTTTTTAAAACCTTCATTGTCATTCCTGTTTTTTTTTAAAATATCATTTTGTTCCGCCTGAAAATGAGCAATTCTTTTTTGCGGTAATTGATAAAATTGTTTAAAATTATTTGAGGTTGTAGGTTGCTCGTTTTCATGCAAAACTTCCCATGTTCTCAATGTCATTTCCTCTTGTATTGCTAAAGTTATTGCTTGATCCAAATCTAAGATTTGTTTATCACACAATTTTGCAAATATTTCCTTTCGTAATCCCCTTAAAAACCCACTAATTGCATTATTTTGATATATTCCACTAATCACAGTAGCCACGGATGCTGGATTATTCTCTCTACAATGAATTGCTAATTTATTTAAAATCTTTTTAACTCTACTTCCGAACTGAGAAATTGTTTCATTCATATTTTGACGAATCGAGAGCAGTTGTTGCATCAATTGGCTACTGTCTTCTTTGATAAAGTAAATTTGTTCAAGAGTAATAAGAATCTCTTCCGGAGTCATACCATCTTGAATATGATCTCTGGCTTCTCCTACAATTTTAGTATAAAGGAACATTGAGAACACTGGAAGCTCTTGAGGGTTTAGCATTGCCATGACAGTTTTGCAATGACCAATAAACATCTTAACGGGAGGATTTTTACCATCAAAAGTTGGTATGGTATTAGTCATTATTTTAATCATACCACTATTTCCAAAATTAGGAACAGCAGAACCGATTAAATTAGAATTCGCGATAATTCTACAAGGCAACAAACTTGTGGAAGGCACAATGCTTGAAGCCGAAGTATTTTCTGTAATATCTGATGGAGCAGATGTAGAACCTGACCCAGAAAATCCAGGTCTATTTTCATCAATTGTAATTGAATTTTGACCCAAAAGAGAGACATTAACATTACCAACGCTACTAACATTACTATCCCCATTATTAACAGGATTAGAATTTTCATTGGCGCTATCAGCTCTCTCCCCAGGATTGGCACTCGTGCCAGCAATCTGATTTTTTGTCTTTGAATTAGCAGCTTTACGTGGACGGCCCATTGTAATTTGTAAAAAAAAATTTTATGAAAATAAAGAACAACTGTGACTTACTTTGTTTGATGATGAAATAATAAATTTAAATACTATAACTTTCACTTTCACTTTCAGAAGTCCTGTTTTGTAGAGAAAAAGTCCTTAAGTAAATTTCTGCTTGATTTTCACTTTTCCCAGAATTTGAATCCTTAGTTTGGTATAATGTCTTCCTTCCACTTCCGTTTCGTTGCTTCAGACGAAGAGAGTACGTCTTGAGTTTGGAGTAAACACACCAGCGAGGTGATAACAGAAGATCTTGATGAACTCTTTCAGAAGAAGTTGCTTTTCCCTCGAGGAATGATGATAATATTTTATTAATGTGTTTTATTTTATTGAATTCAGTATGGTATCCCACCGCTGTCACCAAAAATTTTGATATGTCACGTCCTGACACTGACGTAATATCGATAATCGAGATATCGACAATCGAGATATCGATTCCTTAAGGTGGATTCTTCTACCAAGACTCCGTTTGAAAACGGACACTGAGTCTATATATTAAATTTTAGGTTATTTAAATAAAACACTGAATTTAATTGGAAAACCCTCCTGGGGAATAAAAACCAATTTTATTGATTAATCAACAACATCTTTCAAACCACAATCAAGTCTTCGATGATTAAAGTTCAGTTTCACAATCTGTTCGATGATTAAAGTTTGTTTCACAATCAGTTCGATGATTAAAGTTTGTTTCACAATCAGTTCGATGATTAAAGTTTGTTTCACAATCAGTTCGATGATTAAATTGTTCAGAACACTGTTTAATAATTCTTGATTTATTCTTAATTATATTAAGAATTTTATAACAAGTTCAAAGTTAATTATTCACAATAATAATCAATAACAATGATTAATAATTAACAATAATTATTGTAGTCACAGAATTTTGCACTAAAGAGTACTGGCTCTGTTAGTTCTCGAAAAAAGTCTGAGAGCTGGGCCTCAAAAGCAGTCCTTATATACCCAAGAAAAGAGAAGGAGAGGTTTACCTCCCCCAATTATTCGACCAATCAGATTGCTTACACTCAACACGTTTTAACTTGATAGACCAATCAAATTGAGCACGTGCAACACGTCTCAACTTGCCGAACCAATCAAATTTGAGAACATAAAACACGTTTCAACACGTCTAGCGCAATGAATATTTTATTTATTTATTTCCGTTTAAAATGGTTTTAAACGGAAAATTCCATTAGTTGGAATTTTTCATCATACATCTTATTAATTTAATAATTTAATTGTTTCAATGTTATAACCAGGAAAATGTAAAAATAAGAAATTCAAAGTAAACATTTCTTATTTTATTATTTACTTTATTTGGAATATAAAATTCCCTAGTAAAATTTACTAAGAACCTAGACGCCAGACGTCACAACTTGTAACTGCCCAACCCTATCTATGAATATTTCTTTATTCTTCACAAGTGTTTTTAAAATTGATTTGAATGTTTCTTTAATCATTTTATTATATTCCCCTTGTTTAAAAAGCCGTGGTAAAATAAAATTTGTCTGCTAATACAATACATTTACAGTATTCTAAAAGGTACATCGAGAGTTAAATTTTATATTATTTAAAGCGAATTATAACCTATAAATAGTCGGTATATATACAGTTAAAAATTAATTGTTATACCTACAAATAAAACAGTTTTAAACTAATTTCTCAACAAGTATGTACTTCGGCAACATTTATAGCTACATTTCCTTGAAAAAATACTGCAATTTTTACAATTAATTCAACAATTTGGTCAATATTTACATTATAATCAGACTTTAAAGGTATTTATATATGTCAGTATTACATCCTTCATTTGTAATTCAAATAATCTAATTTTAAATATTCATTCCATAATCAATTAACTATTAATTCTTTTTGTAAAATTAACTTTTTAAACTCACTTATTATCGTAAAGTGCTGCTAAAAAGGTTTAAAAATCAAAACACAATTTAGATAATTGCAAAAAATTGCCCATAATGATCCTCAATTGTAATAATTATTCATTTAACATTAATTATTTATTGTAATAATTAATCAGTCAATAATAATTATGGAGGAGAAATTAATTATTTAGTTTATTATTCTATTAAAATTAACTAGAGACTTGAAAAATATTACTAACCAATTTTATTTATTTTACATTACAGAAAAATTGGAAATTGCTCTAATCTACGAGTCGATAAAATTTGTTACTCAGATGTTAAACATAACAATAATTAATTATTCTTGAAAGGCACCTCAGGTCGAGTTAAAATTAAAATCTCAGAATCATGACTCCCCAAGTAATAAAAGCGGTGCACGCCAAATATTTTAGCAGAATTCTTCAAATAATGCCCAGCGATTGTGCATCCATGGACTCGACAAGATTAACAATTGCATACTTTGCGATCTCAGGATTAGATATTTTGGATTCACTTAGTGAATTTACCGAGGAAGAGAAAAAGGAAGCAATAGAATGGATATACAAATTACAAGTGACTGAAGCTGGCACAAAATCTGGATTTTTAGCATCTACAACACTGTCACAAGAGGCTACAGAATATTTAAATGGCCATTTAGCAATGACTTATACAGGATTAGCCTCTCTTTTAATTCTCGGAGATGATTTGTGCAGAGTTGATCGAAAATCTCTTGTCGAGGGAATTCGAGCTTGTCAAAATCCAGACGGATCTTTCTCGGGCATGATCACTGGCTGTGAAAGCGATATGAGATTTCTCTATTGCGCCTGCTGCGTTTCGCACATTTTGGACGACTGGACGGGCATTGATATAAAGAAGGCTGTTGACTACATTTTAAGAAGCATAGTACGATTTTTAAATAAATTATTAACTATGGTAACTTTATGCAATCTACATAATCGCATGAGTTCTTAATTTTTTTCTAAAATGAGAAACTATGAGATTATATGTCTCGTACATATTCCAAAACTTATTTTTCAATCGCATAATTTTGCATAATTGACGTTAAAGGACAAAAGTTTAAAGGAGTCTGTTAAAGAACTCTTACAGTTTATAGTTAAAAACATTTTATAAGATTTTATGAAGAACTTATAACTTTTTAACTATATAAGTGATTTGTTATTTAATTCATTACACTAAATTATTATCTAATAATTGCAATTATACTGATATAGTAATATAAATACTATTATATAAAAAAGTTGATAAAAAACAATAACATTAACCTTTAGAGGAACGGCAATTTTTCCTACAAATAAACATTTTTTGTGTGAAAATTATTATTTTTACAAAAAATAAAAAATTAAAGGGTACTCAAAGCGCTAAAAGCTTCCTCGTAGAAATGGTATATACTCCTTGGAAATCAATATTTTTCAATCGCCAAACTCTATTTCTCTTCAGAAGACTTCAAAGAATAATGTCAAATTGTTTATTTAACCACTTTTTAATGGGGTGGCCATAAACCCCCAAAAATGCAAAAATCTAAAAAATAAGTTAAAAAATATTTATCACTACGTTTTTGGTAATATTTTGGCATATTTTGAATAATGATCATAAATATAGATTATTAGAAACTATTTCATGTAACTTCTAATTTTGAATAATTATAAATATATAGATTATTAGAATCTATTTCATGTAATTTCTAAGTTGTTTAAACAAATCATTATTGTTTATTTTCAGTTTCTTCGCAAATTGAGTTACAGAGTCGCACCTTTTTCTCAATTTTGCAATTATTTGAGGTCAGTGAAGCCTTGTACTAACAAGAAACTAAAAATAATAATTTTTACAATTGTTTAAATAAATTAATAATGTTTATTTTCAACTCTTTATTAAAAAGAGCTAGAAAAATGCAATGTTTTTGAAGTTTTCCAATTTTCTAAGACCTATAAAGCAACAAATAAGGCAACAAAATAAGATAATGAATTTTAACAATTGTTTAAACAATTTAATAATGTTTATTTCTAACTTTTCATTGAATTGTCCAAACTAACTCTTCTGAAGGTAGAAATGGATAAATTTATAAAAAGTTGCAATTCTCTAGCTTTATTCAATGAAAAGTTAAAAATAAACATTATTCATTTATTTAAACAATTGTTAAAATTATTAGTTTTAGTTTGTTGTTAGTATATGGCTTCACTGGCCTCGAGAAGTTTCAAAATTGAGAAAAAGTTGTAAAAAATAGACTTTTTAGTTCTATTTAATAAAAAGTTGATAATAAACAATATAATTTGTTTAAACAATTGTAAAAACGATTTTTTCAGTTTGTTGTTAGTACATGGTTTCACTGACCACGAAAAGTTGCAAAATTGAAAAAAAGTTGTGACTTTTTAGCCTTTATTTAATAAAAAGTTGGCAATAAACAATTTAATTTGTTTAAACAATTGTTAAAATTATTATTTTAACTTTTTTGTTCGTGTTTGGCTCCAACGGCCTTGATAAGTTGCAAAATTAAGAAAAAGTTGCACCTCTGTAGCTCAATTTGCGAAGAAATTGAAAATAAACAATAATACTTTTTTTTAAACAAATTAGATTTTAAACACATTTTTTAGAATTTTGCGTTTTTTGGGGGTTTTATTCATTATTTTTATTTTCCATTTAGAAAAATTTATTTATATTCATAATTTGCTAGAAATACAATTCCTTTTTCAATTTTACTTTTTTTTTGATTCACTCGTTTCTTGTAATAATTGTCATGAATTAATCATAATTGTCGCCTAATTACACGAAACTTAAGCGCATAATCAGAGTGGTTCAAAATGCATAAAGTTACCATCTCTATAAATTATCAATTTTATTTAATGAAATTTCTGACCTATAAGAATTCTGCTTAATAACACAGTAACATTAATAATAAAAACACTTTATTAAAAAAAGGTAAAGATAAAAATTGCCTAACTGAAATTGCTAATACAAAGTATCTAGCGATCTGAGAAATCCGAGAAAATGCCTGGGATTTAATATATCATGCAAAAAATCGGGAATTTTTAAAGAATTTCCGAAAATTCGTAGATGAATCCTGAAAAGTTTCAACCTTGTATTCTTCAATAATATTGAAAACTAAATTTGAAATGGTAAAAAAAAAAAAATTCTTTGGTAGAAAGAAAGTTAAAAATGATATTGAGTTTTTAATAAATCCAAGTCATTCTAATTAAAATAGAATCCAAACGTCATTTAAATCAAGCTTTAAAATTTTATTGATCAAACATTGTTTCGTTTGCATTTGATTTTATTTTACTTACAAATATTTACAACTCTTTATAATTTTTCATTAATTTTTTCCTTCTTTCAAACATTTTTTTTCTAGTTATAGATTTTCTTAAGGAGGTTCTCTCCATTGACATAACCTCAAACTAGAAAGTGGTTTTCACGCAAAATAAAAATATTATTAAAACTGATTTTATAAAATTTTGAAATTTTTTTTTGTGCTTTTTCTTTAAATCTACTAAAAGTTTGTAATTTTCATCAAATTTTAACAAATAATAGCTTATTTTGCTCTTTAAAACATTCTCTACAATTGTGTTTGTTTGAATAGTAGGGAATGTTTCAAAAAGAGAAATGAGCTATTATTTTTCAAAATTGGATAAAAATTACAGATTTTAACTCAATTTTAAGAAAAAACATAAAATGTCAATTAATTATTATTTAACAACAAATTTTGGTTTAATCTAATTTTTTCTGAAAAAAGTACAACTAGATCATTAAAAATGTTAAAAAATTATTTTTAATGTTATTTTTGTCTTGCGTGAAACTTCACTTTCTAGTTTGAGGTTATGTCAATGTAGGGAACCCCCTTAAGCTTTTTCTTTTTACGCAAATTACTTCAGTTTATTTTATACAATTTTGTTGTTTAAACATTTAGAAAAATTTATTTATATTCATAATTTGGTAAAAATAGAATTCTTTTTTCAATTTTACGATTTTTTTTTAGATTCACTAGTTTTTTGTTAATTTATTTAAAGTTTGTTTGGTACATTATGTTTATTTTTCGCAAATTTATTTACTCTTTCATAAAATTTCTATGATTTAGAAAAAATTTGTTATAAAAATATGTCTAATATTTTAAACAATTTTTTTTCTTTAGAGTTGTTTCTAATTTACTTCAAATTTTTTTCAAATTTTGGTATAATTTGCTAAAAATTGTTATTTTAAAAGGGTCGACTTTTTTTTTTCTTTTTTAGACTTCTACCTTTATTTTTTTTACATTTTCTTATTTAATTTTATCTGGTTTCTATTTTTTTCTTTATTTAAGACAATTTTAATATTTTTTAACGTTTTTTATACAATTTGTTTATTTTTTCGTAGCTTACATTTTTTAAAAAATATTTTTTTCAATTTTTAAATATTGCTTCTTTATTTTATGTTCTTGGTTTTTTCTCTTCCTTAAGTAGTCTAAATGGACTAATATTCATCTAAAAAGCCAAAATTTTAATTTTAAGAAAAAGTCCGGATGTGTGTGTGTATGTGTGTGATAATTTTTTTGTCGCTTGGATATCTCGAGAACATTTTAACGAATTTTAATAAAATTTGGATGGCGAATTAAGTTCATTAATATTTAAATTTTGACACGGGGATTTATGAAAATACCCAAACAAATTTTTTAAGCACCATTTTTCACCAAAAAATTTTCCACACTAAAAATACAACTTAACAAATAAAAAAATCGTATTCCTTGTCTCAAGACGAATCGATTGATCTACCTATATAAAGTCTATTATTGATAACAAATTCGCATAATAAATCATGATTATGATTATCTTTTTTTTTTTACTTTTAAAATTCTTTTTATTTTTCTAACTTATCCAATTTTTATTTTATAATCATAGATCCTTTGGACGAAATATTGTATAGGAAAAAATGGACCAATTTAATTATATAAAGTATACATTTTATCCTAAATTTGAAGAAATAATGCCGATTCTTAATTTTTAATGAAATTTTAATTTTGCTTCCTTTAATATATCTTCTCTAATTGTCATTTTTAAGTAATGATTCCTTTATAAAAAATGTTTTACAATGAAAACTGATTTGATTAATATTTACTTAGTATATTATATTTTCCCATAAATTAATATAATTTATTATGGAAATATTTCTTATTTTAAGAAATTTAACTTTAATTCCTAGGTTTATTTCTTCACTTCTAATATGAAGATCCTGTAGGATCTTTTTTGTATTTTAATCTAAAAATACATCTTAATAGATAAAAAAATTATATTTCTTGTCTCAAAATAAATTAATTGACATAAATAAAGGATACAATGGACTAAAAAATTACATAATCATTCATGAGTTTTCATCTATTTGACATTAAAATTATTTCTTCTAAATGTTTTTTTATTTTATAAGTAAAGGTCATTTTAAAAAAATTTTATAGATTAAAAAAAGAAATTAATCTATATCAATTAAAAATTTTACATTAAATTTATACAATTAATTATGGTTTTTTTTAATATTGCTTTTTTTAAGTTTTAGTTTTTTCTATTCCTTTAAACTTTCTGATTTTGACAAATTTTTTTACTTTTCCTTCAATTTATTCGTTCTTTTATAATTTTCTTAATCAATTTCATAATTTTTAATGTTTTTAAAATATCTGTTTCGTATATTTTTTTGTATTTGTTTGTATTATTTACATTTATTTTTCTAATTTTTTAAATACTTCTCTTCTTTATTTCTATCTAATGTAAATTTGATCTTTTAATGAATTTCTCATTTCATCATCATTTTTGTTATTTTTTAAAAAATATTTTTTTTCTCAAAAAAGTTTAATTTATTTTTTTTTTTATTTTTTACTTTTAGGTACATATAAGAATTTAATTATCTGTTTTTTCTTAATTTAAAAAACAATTTTTTCAAAGTGTTTTTTTTATTAAATTTAAACGTTTTTTCACGGAATTTCTTATTTATTTTTTTTAATTTGACAAAACATAATTTTTTTTTTTGTAATTTTAATTCCTGATTTTATAAATTTTACTATTTTTTGTATATTATCACGCGGAGGCGATTTAATTAAAATTCGATTAACTAAATTTCTGTATATTGAAAATTCGAACAAATTAGATTTTTGCCTAATAAAATTGTTATTTTCTCTTTTTTAGTCCTACGACGGAGCCATAGGTCAGGCTCCAGGTTTAGAATCTCACGGAGGTTCCACATTCTGTGCCATAGCCAGTCTTTTTTTAATGAAAAAGCTGGATGTTTTATCGGACAAGCAACTTAATAGATTAAGAAGATGGTGTATTATGAGACAAGATGGAGGTTTTCATGGGAGGCCTGGAAAACCTTCAGATACATGTTACAGTTTTTGGATTGGTGCCACTTTACAAATGTTAGGTGTCAGTCATTTATCCGATTCCGAAGAAAATCGATCCTTTGTTTTGGCAACTCAGGACACGATCGCAGGAGGATTTGCTAAATTTCAATATGTTCTTGCAGATCCACTTCACACTTATCTAGGTATATTTTATTCATAAATTATTCTTTCCTAATGTATTTTTCCTTAAACTCAAAATCCACTTGTCAAAAACCGTTTTGCTAAAAATTTTCTAATTTTCTAATTAAGGAGGTTCTCTCCATTTGCATAACCTTAAACTACAAAGTCGTTTTTCAGGTTTTTCACGTCAAATAAAAATATTTTTGAAATCAATTTAACCAAATATTGGAAGACCCAGTTGTAGATTTATCAGAAAAAATTAGGTTGAGCTCAAATTTGTTGTTAAATAATAATTATTTAACATTTTATGCGTTTTCTTTAAATCTAATTAAAATCTTCGATTTTCATCCAATTTTAACAAATAATTGCTCATTTTTATAGTTGAAATATTCTCTACAATTTTATTTGTTAGATTTTGTTTAAACAATAAGTAAAAAACAAATTTTATTTTTCTAATAAAAATATTCTTTTAAAAAACCCAATTAACAAAATTGTAGAGAATGTTTTAACGAGAAAAATGAGATATTTGTCAAAATTGGATAAAAATCACAGAATTCAACTACATTCAAAGATAAAGCGTAAAATGTTAAATAATTATTAAATTATTATTAAATTATTAAATAATTCAATTTTAAATCATTATTATTTAACAACAAATTTTGGCTCAACCCAATTTTTTTATAAATATACAACTGGATCTTTCAAAATTTGGTAAAATTGATTTCAATAATATTTTTATTCAGGGTGAAAAACGACTTTCTAGTTTGAGGTTATGTAAATGGAGAGAATCTCTTAAAAAAAAAAAAATAATAATAACAATATTATTGAAACGTAAAAAATTTGTATACGTAGGTTTAAGTGGCCTGAGCCTTTTAGGAGAACCTAGTTTGTGTCCTGTGTATGCTGCCCTTAATGTTTCTCAACGAGCCTACGCACATTTACAAGAGATTCACAAACAGTGGAGAAATATGTGATGAAATACCAAATATTAAATTAAGCGCACAAAGCAAAGGTAACTTAGAAAAAAAATGGATTCTCGTAAAAATCCAGATTTACAAACGTTACCCAGAACGATTTTTTTAATGTAAATATTTTTTCATTAAAAAGTCTTCTGTATTTGTTAAATAGAACAATTATAGGACAATTATTTTATATTATTTTACACTGATTAGCAAATACATGTTTGAAAATATTATCCTACTTAGAAAGTCAATAATGTGAAAACTTTTAATAAATATTATTTTATTAAGTAGAAAATACTTTTTAATTCGAAACACTTTCATTCATTGAACTTTGAATATTTTTTTATTTTATTTTTTATTTTATTTCAGTACACGGGCTTACAAAAGCCAAGAGCCAAGTACATTGAACTCTTTGTAAATATTACTTTACAATTTTTATGGCACAAATATTCGTTCTTTCACAATTTTATTGCTTTAACATTTTTTGATCTTTTAACAAATTTTCTACAACTTAGAAATTGTTTCTTTTTTTTAAACTTTATTTACTTTTTTACTACATTCCCTCTTAATTTTTCTGATTTTTAAAAAGATTTTTCAGCTTTTTGTAAATTAACGTATCTTTTTCTTTATTTTCCTCATGTTTCTTTAAGAGTTGAGGGGGAGACTTTTTATATTTTTTAATTATTTTAAATTTGCTCATCTTTTTTTGCAGAACAATTTTTAAAATTTAAAACTGTTTTTGTTTTTATAATAGTTGCATCAAAGGTGATGTCTAATATAATTTTATTTATAAAAAAAAGTATTAAAAAAATATATTTGATTTTTATAAATTTATTTAATTTCCTTTAATTGTTTTGTTTCTTTTTTCGCAAATTTCATAAAACTTTTATTTTTTATAATTTAGAAAAAAAGTTTATTGTTAGAATTGCTTTAAAAAATATTATGTACTGTTTTATACAATATTTTAAAAGTTTTTTCAAAATTAATAAAATTTTGACGATTTTTCATCGATTTTTTTTTATTTCCTTAATTTGAAAAAATATCAGTAAATATTTTATTTTTTGAATTTGTTTTCTTTATTCTTCTGTAGGTTTAATTTTTCATTTTTGAAATTTTTAAATTTTTCGTATAGTATTATCGCACGTGTCTTGATTCAAAATAAAAACAAATTAAGCATTTTTTCGTAAACTTTCTAATATTTTAAGACGCTTTCTAAATCTGAATTAGTAAAAAATAACTAATTATTAATTGAATTCATTTTTAGGTTATGTAAAAATAATTAATATTTTAGTAAATTTTTGTTTACTGATTCAATTAGTTATTTTTCACTAATTGCTGAAACAAAAAGTCAGCCGCACGATTTTATCAATAATTAGTTATTTTCTGTCTTTTTCACCTATTTTCTAAACTTTTTCACTTTTAAAAAATTCATTTATTTTTTGTAAATTTTCCATTTCTCTTTTTACATTTTCTGTTTGTTTTTAATTCTCCCATTTTAAAATAGATTATTCTTAACTTTCTTATTATTGCATTAGAATAATTTTTTTTTAAATACTTATTTGTAATTTTCTTGTTTCTTCATAACTTCGTTAGATTTTTTTGTAAGTATTCATTTTTTCATTGTTCATTAAATGTTCTCACTTTTTTGACTTTTTCTGTCATTTCGTTTTTTTTCGTTGATTTTTTCTGATTTTTCCTTTTGTTTAATAAAATTTCAGATGTTTTATAAGTGTTAAATAATTTTTTTGTTTTAGTGGTTATTTTTTAAACTAATCCGTATATTTCATTTAAACCACTTAATATTTGACTATTATTGTTATTAATTATTAAGCAAACAAATACGGAAATTTTTTTTTTTCTTTATAGATCTAAAAGTTTTGAAATTTTTATTATTATTTTTTTTTATTTTTTTTTATTTGCCATAATATACAGCCTACAATCAAAAGATCTTTTACGGGCACTAATGAGTAATACAAAAGTTTCATGTTTATAAAAAATTAAAAAAATAATAACCTAATTATTCAAACTCTCTTTAGACTAATGTAATCACCAATGAATAACAGAAATCAGATACTTTTAAAGTTTTACTTATGGTCCGTAAAGTCCGTAATTTGTTTAGAAAAGTCCGCAAATTCCGTAAATTCTACGATAAGAGGCCCTAAGCAGTGTAAAAACGGTTGAGTTTCAATTTTTCAATTCCTTTCTTGAATTTTTAATTATTTTATTTAATATTCAATAATACTCGCCTTTTTTCAATTACCAGTTATTTTCTTGAAAATTTAATATGTTCTTCAAGTTCCAATTGATTTCTTCAATTTTCATTTATTTCCTAAAATTTTTCCTACATTTTTCTTTAGTTTAGATTATCAATTAATAAATTCATAATTTGAAAAAAAAATTTCAAATATAATTATTTTCATCCACTTTTATAATTACTCTTTAATTTTTAAAATTACTTCGTTCTAATAACGATTATTCTCGACAAATTTCGAATTTTTTTCAACTGTCAATTATTTTCGTCAATTTGTAATTTTTCCTTCAATTATCAATTATTATCTTAAAACTGCAATTTAATTCCTTTACATTTAAAAATTCCCTGATTTTTTCAATTATATGTTTCACTCATAAAAATTGTTTTAAAATTTAAACACAATTGTTCGATTCTAAAACTATCTCCTTCAATTCTCCATTATTTCCTTCAAATTTCAATTGCATTTTTCAATTTTCCATTTTTATCTTTATTATTAAAAATTCTTGCCTTTTGTCCTTTTTTTTTTTTTTTTTATTATCAATAAGTTTTTATGACAATAATTCATATGTTCAATTAGTTTCTTCAATTCTGAATTTTTTTTCAAATTTGAATTCTATTTTTCAGTTTTTAATTATTTTCTGCTATATTTAATAAATCACTGCATTTATAAATTACTTTTTTGAATTTTCAATTAAATTATATAAATTTTAATTTTATTTTTCAACATATAGTCATTTTTTCATTTTTAAATGATTTTTTGAATTATAAAATTATTGTTTTAATTTAGCAATTTGTCGAAGTTTGTTATCAGTTGTCAATTATTTTCGTTATTTTTCAGATTTTTTTTTTCAATTCTTAAATTATTCTCGTTATAAACTGTTTCTTTCAATTATTATTCATTTTCCGCAACTTTCAATTAATTTCAACAATTTTTTCAATTTTCATTCATTCTCTTGAAGTTTTATAATTATTCTTTAAATTTTTAAATTATTTTGTTCTCTTGTTGATTATTCTTGACAGTTTTCGAATTTTTTTCATTTGTCTATTATTTTCTTTAATATTTTATAATTTTGTATTTTGTTATTTTCCTTTTAATTATCTATCTGTCTTCCTCAAAATTTGATTTAATTCTTTAATTTTAAATTATTTTTAAAAAATTTAAATAATTTTTCCAGTTTACTTTTTTGTTTATAATTTTTCTTTAATTCTCGGCTTTTTTCAATCATTTTTTTCAATTATAAAAATTGTTTTAAATTTAAATTCAGTTTTACAATTCTACAACTATTTTCTTAAACTCTTAAATATTTTCTTCAATTTTACATTTTTTATTCAAATTTCAATTTAATTTTTAACTTTTCAGTTGTTTAATTCAATTTGCAATTATTTTTTTCACTTATAAAAATTGTTTCAAAATTTTAATACAATTATTTAATTCTACAACTATTTTCTTCAAATTTCATTTTTCAATTTTAAATTATTGTCTTTTATATTAAAAAATTCTCGCCTTTTTTAAATTATTTTTTTTTCGAGTATCGCAATAAATTTTTTTTAATTTTAAAAGCAGTTGTTTAATTATGTTATTCTATATTCAATAATTATCTTCTTTTTTCAATTTTAAGTTTATTCTTTGAAATTCAATTCCTTTTTGCAATTTCTAATTATTTTCTTAATTTTTCAATTTTTTCCCCCCTTTTTTTTTGTAATTATTGCTTTCAATTTTCAATCTAGTTGTTCAATGTTTAATTATTTCCAACGAGATTTCCAACAATTGTTTATATAATTTTCATATTTTTAAAGTATTTTTTTCCAATTGTCAATTAATATATTTTTCAACTATTTCTTGCAATTATTATTTATTTTACCCAATTTTCAATTGTTTGCACACTTTTTTCAATTATTCTCTAAAAATTTTTGTAACAATTCTTTAATTTTTTCAATTTTAATTTTTTTGCAGTCCTTTTGTAATTTTTTTAAAATTATTAATTATTTTTCCAATTTCAATTCAGTTCTTAAATTTTGAATTTATTTCTCGAAATTGTTATTATTTTCTTCAGTTTTCAATTATTTTCTTCAATTTCCATTATTTTGTCGATTTTCAATTCAGTTTTTCAATTTGCAATTATTTCCAACAGTTTATTTTTTAATTTTCTTGTTTAATTTGAATATTTATTGTTCAATTATTTAAATTATTCTTTTTCAATTGTATAATTATCTAGACATTTTTCGAGTTTTGTTTTCAATTGTCAATTATTTTCGTTAATTTTCAGTTAGTTTCTTAAATTTTGTAAGTATTCTCCTAATTTTCATTATTTGAAGTTGCAAAAATTTATAGTTTTTAATAAGAAATAACAATGCAAAGTTTCTGGCGCGCGTTAATGTTGCTAGTACTATAATAAGACTTATAGATCTATTTTAATGCACAGAAAGCTTTTTTTTTGTGCCTATGTTATAAGTATACCTACAATAATTGTTCTCTTATTTGCCGCAGACTCATTAATATTTTTCTATTTAATATAAATAAAATTTTCTATAATTTTCAAAGAAATAAATTATTTTAAACATAAAAAATACAATTTCTTTTTACTTTTCTACTCTATTTTAATTCTATCACACTCAAAATAGTCTTTCGGGATACAAAATGTTTATTCGTAACTAGTCCGTAAAAGTCCGTAATTTTGAATTTTTGGTCCGTAAAGTCCGTATTTTTAAGTACTTTTACCGGCTCGAGCCCTGAAATTAGAGTAGGAAGAGAGGATACAACGCTAGTGGGATTGTATAGGAGAAAGGGGGAGGAGGAAGGATGGGAGAGTTTAGAAGAATGAATGGAGGAAGGAAAAGATAAAATGGTTCTAATCGGAGGGGACCTTAATGCTTGGACAGGTGAAAGTGGAGGAGCTTGTTGGAAAGAGACAAGTCAAGACTTCGTAAGGAAATCGAGACATAAGGAGATAGATAAAGAAGGGAGGAAACTATTATGAATTTTGAGGGAAAGAAGATGGTCGATTTTGAATGGAAATACGAAAGGAGATGAGGAGGGAAAATATACTTTCCATGGAAAAAGGAATACGGTTATATATTACATAATGGTGGACAAAAAATGAAAAAGCAGGTGAGAATGTTAAAGGTGGGAAGGGAGATTGGTCGGATCACTTTCCCATTGAAATTAGGGTAGGTGGAGAAAAGCGAGGTAAGGGGAAGAGGAAAGAGAATAGAGGTATAAAGAGAGTGAGGAAAATGGAAGGCGGAGAGTTTAAGAGAGTATAAGAGGAGGATGAATACATGGGAAGGAGGAAAATCAGGTGAGGTTAAAGTAAATAAAAGAATTGCAGACTTAAAGGAAAGAGTGGATAGTGTAAGAGAGGAGGTTGGAAGGGAGTTTAAGAAGATATGGGATACCGAGTATGGTGGGATGAGCAATGTAAAAGTAGTAAGCAGGGGTTAAGGGAGGATATTAAAAGATGGAGGAAAGGAATGTTGGATGAAGGGGAGTACAATAGGAGACACAAGATACATGAAAGGTTGTTGGAACAGAAAAGGGAGTTGGACAGAAAAAGATTTATGGAGCAGATAGAAGTGGCGATAAGAGAAGGGAAGGAATGGAAAGTAATAAATAGGAAAAGGAAGAATAAACCAGAAGATAGAAGTAAAGGAGTGGACAGAATATTTTAAAGATATGAATGGTGGAGTGGGCAGAAGAATTAGAGGGGAGTGTACGGAAGTAAAAGGAAACTTAAAGGAAGAAGAGGGGGTAAGTAGGGAAGAGGTGAATAAGGAAATAGAGAGACTCAAGAGAAATAAAGCGGCAGGGTTGGATGGGATCGAGAATGAAGAGCTAAAGTATGGAGGAGAAAGGGTTAGGGAGGGGTTGTGGAGAATAGTGAATGGTGTATGGAAAGAGGAAGGTTGGCCGGAGGAGTGGAAAACAGGAGTGATTATCCCGGTATTAAGAAAGGGGGATGGGAAGAAAGTGGAGGACTATAAGGGTATTACTCTAATGCCAGTAGGGTACAAAATATATGCGGAGGTGATACGTAGGAGATTAGAGAAGCAGGTAGAAAAAAAAATGGGAAACTAATGGCAGTATTCGTAGATTTTAAGGTGGCATTTCTATGGACAGGGGAATTCTATGGAGGATATTGAAAGAGAGAGGAGTAAAAGAAGGAATTATAGAAAGGATTAAGGAAATATATGAGTAACCAAGAGTGAGAGTAAGAGTAGGGGGGAGAGTGGGAAAAGAATTCTGGCTCTTTAATCTGCTGATAGCGGATATGGAGGAAAGATTATGGTGGAAAGGGAAAGGAGGAGTAGTATTAGGTAAAACCAGAATCTATACCTTGGCATATACGGATGATTTGGTGTTGATAGCGGAAGAAGAATGTGGAATGAAATTGTTATTGAGAGAGTTTGAAGTATTTGTGAGGAAAAGCGATTTAAAAGTGATTGTGGATAAAACGAAAGTGGTAAGGTTTAAGAAGAGAAAGAGTGAGGTGCAAGAGATAATGATACTGAATGGGAAAGAGGTGGAAGAAGTGAATGAGTTTTGTTACTTGGGTCATTGGTTTGAGAGAAATGTAATTTTTTTTGCAAATTTTAATTTAATTCCTAAATTTTCAATTCATTGCCTCAATTTTTTATTATTTTCTTCAATTTTAATTATTTTTTTTGTTTTTCAATCCAGTTGTTCAATTCGTGATTATTCCTATAATTTTTCAAGTATTTAGTTTAAATTCAATATTTATTGCTTATTTTTTCAAACTACTCTCTTCAATTGTATAATTATGTACCCATTTTTCGAATTTTGTTTTCAACTGACAATTATCTTCGTCAGTTTTCAGATATATTTTTCATTTTCGTAATTATCATTATTTGAATTTGCAAAAATATATAGTTTTAAATGTTCCACAACAATGTAAAGTTTGTCGCGCGCGCGCGTTAATTATAATACATAATTTTTTTTTAAATTTGTAAGATAAATTATTGTCCAAAAATTTAGATTTTAATATTTTGTGGTAATAACTCTTTTTAAGCTTTAATTATAATTAATAAGATTACAAGAATGTGTAAATTTTAAATTTAAGTATAAAGTTATATTTTCAATATAAAGGCGAATTTCGCAAAAAATACTGTTTTAATTGTTCAAAAATTTGTGCCCGGGAATTTAATATTTCATAAAAAAAAGTGTCCACCCTTATTTAGTTTATTATTTATTAATTTGTTTATTTAAAATCTATTTATTTGACATGTCGAGTACGAGATCGTCCCTTCAATTGGAGCATTTCCCCCCTCTACCTGGGAGAACGAATCCATGGTAACCGGGGTGGGTTCGCAGATCATAACACAAGTTAGACGACGTTCGTACGTCATTCACTCCAGGTGAATGGATATTTCGCTCCTCGGGTGCCAGTTAATTTTCTTTTCTTACCTGTTGTCAGTTAAAAGCCTGAGGTGCTAATGTGAGTCGAAATTTAAATTCCACTATAACGACTGAGAAGTGTGTCTACATACTGTTTTTCAACAGTTTCTCATTGATATGAAAGTGTGATCATTCCCTGGATTATTTTGAAAGTGCTTATACTTGCCATTGTTTTCCCGCATTTTACAAGAAAAGGGTTCCCACCAGGTGCGGGTCGCTTTCGCGACCTTTTTATTCGCAAAGGTCAGTGCTATTTTTTATAAATCATTTTCTTATTATTTTTTATTCATTAGTACTATTATTATTATTATTTCTTAATTTTATTTTAAAAAGAATTTTAATTTAAAGTTTTTTTTTCTACTAGTGAAAAATGACAATAATTACAATTAATAACATGAATTTCTTGTTACTGTTATTATTACTAATGACTATTCAACTGTTTGGGAATAATTGCCGAACAGTATGAGAAATATTCGTAAAGAGTATAGGAATAATTCGTAAACGGATGTATTGGAACAAAGTACTGATATAATTTTTTATATACACGTACTTGTTTTTTAATTATTTTATTATTATTGTTGATTATACTCCGGGAGAAATGAATTAAAATAAAGGAAATTGGTTTTTAAAACTGATTTTTAGACGTTATTGTATAAATTAATTAAATATTAATATAAATAATTAATTGAATAGGGCAATTATGAATCTTAAAATTTGAATCTTCCTTTAAAAACAATTTTATCATTTCTCGAAATTTTTGATTACCTAAACTTGAAAAGCTGAATTTCTATATTATAAAAATACAGTTTGAACAGTTATTTAAATTATAAGTAACATTTAACAGTTATTTAAATTAAAGAGGAAACTATTTTTATTGGAGATTATCAACTTCTTGAGAATCGCTCTGGTGAATCAAGGACTGTTGATTTACCAAAAAAAAAGAAAAGAAAAAAATGTAGACTGACCATATGTAGGTACTGACTTAATTATATCCATTTAGTCATCGCTACCGGAAACGGCATTTCTCGTATTATATTTTGCTGTGCTTGTAATTTTCAAGATAAATATATATATATATATATATATGTGTGTATGTCGAAGGAAATAATGGAACTGTGATAACAAAGTTTTGCTGAAACATTACGTGACTCGTTAACCTTCCAGAAAACAATTACTTTTGAAAATCGATGTCCTTTCTTAGAATCAGCACGGAATTCAATATATTTTGCAATGATATCTTAAGGACGGGAAATGTGTTTTTTTCCCTTTAAAATTGAAATTCAATTGGAAAAAAGAAAAACTTAAAAAGTTTAAAAATTGGTTTGATAAGAAAATATTGGATTATAGTTTTAAAAAGGTAATAGACGATATTGTAAAATGATTCAGCGCGTGACTCATTCTTTTTAAATGTTTACCGTTTTAAAAAATAAACATTTAAAAAGAGTAAAAAATATAAGATATTATTGTTACTCATAAACAGATAATATTGGTGACATTTCAATTAAATTAATAATATAAGACAAATAAATTGTAAATTGTACAGATTAATGTAAAATATCCTTTTATTGGCAATGATAATTTTTTTTTTTCATTTCCATATTTTTCCTCTGTTGTTGAATTGAAACCAATGTTAAATTTAAAAGATGACTCGATTATCATGACGAATCATTTGAAATGAAAACCAGTAGGAAGAAGCATAGTCTACATTGACCTATAATTGCTCTATTAGCTTCAAACGTCTTTTTAAAAATTTCCTCGCACAGATTCCACTTTCATTAACCAAACGATTAAATTGTTGGTAAATATTCTATTTATCAAAATAATGTATTTTCCCTGAAGCAGAAAAAATAACAATACTAATTTGGTTTCTGAAATTTTTCTTAACATAATTCGGCATTGACACAAATTGATGATGTATCTTGCAATATGAAAACTTGCGTGGGCGATGAATGGATGTTTTTATCTTCATCTTTGTGGGCGAATTAAAAATATATGCTAAAATATAGATATATACTTAAATAATCCTGACCTAGGATAAAATATGCATGTATTGTAGAGTGTATATGTATAATGTATATATATATATAGATGTTTTTTTCTTTTAAAATTTTAAATCATATTTCCTCTTTTTAAAATCTTTTTAAATTTATGACAATTTTAATTTCAACCAACTTCAGTTAATGTTAACTTGCATTGATTAAAAGATCCAATTAATCCACGTTTCAAATATACTAAATTTGAAGTAATTTCAAAATTTCTTCAATTTTTAATAATTCTTTTGTAATATGATTTCAATTACTTAAACTACAATTTTGTACTATTTTTATCATTTCTCCATTATTTTATGCAATTTTTAAATATTTTTAAATTATTTCTCTAAATCTTAAATTTACCTTCTTCAAATTTCAATTATTTTGTTTAGTTTTTTCAATCAGTTTTTCAATTTTAATTATTTTTCCCTTGACATTAAATAAGTTTAATTATTTATTCCTAAATTTTATAATATTCATCGCAAATTTAAATCAGTTTTTTTAATTTAAAATTATTTTTGTCATTCTGCAGTTATTACTTTCAATTTTTAATCATTTTCCTAATTTCTGGATTATTTTCCTAAACTTTCAATTATATATCTCAATTTTCAATTATTTTGTTCAATTTTCAATTCTTTTTATTATTCTGCAATTATTTTCTTTATCTTTTAATATTTTCATTATTTTTCAATTAATTTCCTGTTATTATTTCAAATTTAGTTTATTGTCATCAATTTTTCATGTTTTAAACGATTTTTCAATTATTTTCTTTCGCTGTAAACTAAGTTCTGCAATTTTTCTATTATTTTCTTTAATTTCTAATTATTTTCATTGTTTTGGCATATTTTTCAAAAATTTCAATTATTTATCAGAAATTTATTTATTTATTTATCTTTTTTTGCAATATAAAATTTCAATTATTTTCAACAATTTTCGATTATTTCTGCGATTTTTTAATTATTCTCTTTAATTAAAATTTTGTAAATAATTTTCCAATTATTTTCCATTTTTTAAACATATTCTATGATTTTTTCAATTATTTCCCTTAAATTTTATTTACCGTTTTCAATTTTTCATATTTAAATTATTTTCATCATAGCTCAAGTTTCTTTCTCAAGCTTAAATTATTTTCAGCATATTTCAATTATTTTCTAAGATTTTTAAGTATTTTTTAAAAAATTTAATTATTTTTTTCAATTTTCAATTATTTTCTGGATTATTTTCCTAAACTTTCAATTATATATCTCAATTTCCAATTATTTTGTTCAATTTCCATTTCTTTTTTATATTTTGCAATAATTTTCTCCATATTTTAATATTTTCATTATTTTTCAATCAATTTCCTAAATTTTCTTTTATTATCTCAAGTTTAGTTTATTGTCATCAATTTTCCTTGTTTCAAATGATTTTTCAATTATTTTCTTTTGCTTAAAAATAAATTCGGCAATTTTTCTATTTTTTTCTTTAATTTCTAATTATTCTGGCATAATTATCAAAAATTTTAATTATTTATCTGTAATTTCAATTATTTTTGTCAATTTTCGATTATTTCTGTGATTTTTTAATTATTCTCTTTAATTAAAAATTTGTAAATAATTTTGCAATGATTTTCCTTTTTTAAAACATATATATTCTATGATTTTTTCAATTATTTCCCTAAAATTTTATTAACCGTTTTCAATTTTTCATATTTAAAATATTTTCATAATAGCTCAATTTTCTTTCTCAATCTTAAATTATTTTCATCAAATTTTAATTATTTTGTTCAATTTAGAATTAATTTTATCATTTTTCAATTATTTTCATTGGTTTTTAAGTGTTATTCTCATTTTCCACAATTATTTCTAAGATTTTTCAGCATTTTTCTAAAATTTAAATTATTTTTTTAAAATAATTTTCATTGATTTTTTATGTTTCTAAACTGTTTGATTAGTTATCGTCAATTTCAATTACTATTAGCTTTATTCATTCTTTTCTCCATTTTTTAGTTATTCTAATTTTTTTCAATTAATTTCCTAAATTTTCTGTTATTAGCTCAAATTTAGTTTATTGTCATCAATTTTCCATGTTTTAAACGATTTTACAATTATTTTCCTTTGCTTAAAAATAAATTCTGCATTTTTTCTATTATTTTCTTCAATTTGTAATTATTTTTATTATTTTGGCATAATTTTCCAAAATTTTAATTATTTTTCTGAAATTTCAATTATTTTTGTCAATTTTCGAATATTTCTGAGATTTTTTAATTATTCTTTATAATTAAAATTTTGTAAGTAATTTTGCAATTATTTTCTTTTTTTAAATTTATATTCTATGATTTTTTCAATTATTTATATCAAATTTTATTTACTGTTTTCAATTTTTCATATTCAAATTATTTTCATCATAGCTCAGTTATTTTTAGCATATTTCAATTATTTTTTTGAATTTTGTTATTGTTATTTATTATTATTCTCATTTTCTACAATGTATTTTCTAAGATTTTTAAGTATTTTTCTAAAATTTCAATTATTTTTTTCAATTTTTAATTATTTTGATTGGATTTTAATAATTCCCAAACTTTTTGATTAATTATCATAAATTTCATTTACTTTCAGCTCTATTCAATTCTTTACTCTAATTTTTTTAGTTATTCTCATTTTTTTTATTTAAAAAGAATTCTGTAATTTTTTCAATTACTTTGTCACTCAAATGTCATTTACTTTTGATAACTTATCATTGTTTGTATCATGTTTCAATTATTTTTTTCAAGTTGTAAAATTTAAAATTAATTTTCAATTATTTCAATTTTTTCACTTGTTTTATAATTTCAGAAATTTTAAACTATTTATCTGACATTTCAATTATTTATTGAAATTATTTATTGAAAATTACTTCAGTTTTTTTTTTAAATTTCCAAAAAGTTTTTAATTATTACTCTCTAATTGAAAATTATTCTCTCCAATTTTTAATTATGTTTATCTTTTTTATATATTTTCTCTAATATTTAATTATTTTCTTTCTTTTTCAATAAATTTCTGAAAGCTTTAAATTCTTTTCTGAGATTGTTTTTAACTTTCCTTTACTTAAAATATTATGTTGTTTTTTTAATTATTTTCTCAAATTTTAATTATTTTTTTCAATTTTAAATTATTTATCTACGATTTTTTAAATTACTTTTCCAAATTTTTAATCGATTCCACTTTTTTTCTAAATTAATTTGCAAAGTATGCAATTATTTTGTTTAATTTCAATTACTTTTTGCAATTTTCTTTAATTCTAAAATATTGTTTCAAATAAATATTTATTTTACTTATTTATTTATTTACGTTAATTTATTTTTAAATATTATATAATTTTTTCTGTTATTTCTTTTTAATTTTATTTACTGTTTTCAATTTTTCATATTTAAGTTATTTTCGTCATAGCTCAATTTTCTTTCTCAATCTTAAATTATTGTCATCAAATTTTAATTATTTTTTTCAATTTTAAAATAATTTTATCATTCGTCAATTATTTTCCTCTATTGTTACTTATTATTCTCATTTTCTACAATGATTTTCTAAGATTTTTAAGTATTTTTCTAAAATTCCAATTATATTCTTCAATTATTAATTATTTTTATTGGTTCTCATAATTTCCAAACTTTTTGATTAATTATCGTAAACAATTATTTTTAGCTTTATTCAATTCTTTTGTCTAATGATTTAGTTATTCTCACTTTTTTCAATTAATTTCTAAGATCTTCATGTGTATTTATCAAATATCAATTATTTTATTTTATATAAAAAAAATTCTGTAATTTTTTCAATTATTTCACTCAAACGTCATTTATTTTTTACAACTTATCATTGTTTGTATCATATTTCAATTATTTTCTTCAAGTTGTAAATTTTAAAATCATTTTTCAATTATTTCAATTTTTTCATTTGTTTTATAAGTTTAGAAATTTTAAACTATTTATCTGACATTTCAATTATTTCATTCAATTTTCAATTACTTTAGTTTTTTTTCAAAATTCCCAAAAAGTTGTTGATTATTTCTCTTTAATTAAAAATTATTCTCTTCAATTTTAAATTATGATTATCTTTTTCATTTATTCTCTCCATAATATTTTAATTAGTTTCTTTTTTTTCAATGAACTTCCGAAAGCTTTAAGTACTTTTCTGAAATTTTCTTTGACTTTCCTTTATTGAAAATATTATGTAGGGTTTTAAATTATTTTCTCAAATTTTAATTATTTTTTTCAATTTTCAATTATTTATCTCAATTTTCAATTATTTTCTCTAATTTTTCATTATTCAATTTTTTTCAATTTATTTGTAAGATTTTCAAGTATTTTTCTCAAATTTAAATTATTATTTTTTTTTAACATTTCTATGATTTTTTAAATTACTTTACCCAATTTTTAATTGATTTCATTTTTTCTAAAATTAATTTGAAAAGTATGCAATTATTTTGTTTAATTTCAATTATTGTTTGCAATTTTTTTTAATTCTAAAGTTGTATAAATTCTGTCCCAAGTCCAGTCTACGTGACTCTTATTTATTTATTTATGTAAATTTATTTTTAAATATTATATTTAAAATATTTATAATTATTAATTGAATTTAGTCAAACTTCAAATAACTGAAAATATTAAGGTTTTTGGCATTTTTTCAAATAAAAAAGGTCTTTTTGTCTGTTTATTTCTTATTCTATAATAACATTAAAAACTTTCAGTATATAGAATTGAAAAATAGATAATCATAATAATTGTGAATGTTGCTGCGATACATTGGTTACATCAATCATTTGATTTTTTTAGTGAATATTTTCCATATATCACAGAATTTGAGGTTTCTAATATCGTTTCTAGGCATAAGAATATCTGTTCTTTATAATATTTTATCAGATATTTTTCCATGTATAATAATGATGCGATGGATACTTGAAAATAAAATACTATTTTACAGTAAATTAATAGAACGTAAATAATTTCGATGTCAACATCAACTATATAAAAAACAAACACCGTAACCTTAAATGTTTAAAACTACAGATTTATAGTATATAATAGGTAGTAACTTTGATAAAATTGACTAATTTTCAACAATTATTAGAAGCAAAAAAAAAAGATAAATAAATATGATTATTTTGAAAGAAAACGTCCTTGTGACACAATTCGAAAAAGAAAAGTTGGCTGTGAAAATTGATGATGGAGTGAAAGAAAGTTTTATAAGAAAGTTAAGTCTTGGAATGAGTTTTCAAGTGAAGAAGAAAAATAAAGTTAAATAAACTTTCTGAAGGTTTCTAAAAGGGCTTTTAGTTGACTTGGATAATTATACTTGAATGAGTGTGTGATGTGTACACATTTATCGAGTATAGTTTCATATGAGAGAATATACCTATACATTTATACGAAGAGTTTCTAACTTAGAAAATAACTTTACCTTGCGTAACTTGGACGACCTGTCTTCAGCAACAGCAAGGAAAGTCCAATGAATGACTATGTGTGTTAATATGTGAGACACACATACATCATTAAACATAGTACATCATAAAGCATGTACCTACTACCATAAGTCGCACTCTTTCGAAATGGCAGCTGCATGCTTGCTATCCTCAGATGAAAAGTGCACGAATTAACGATTAGGGGTGCTAACCCAACAGCTGTTGCTTCGTGAATTTGAGCAACAGTTAAGGACAGCTGCATCTTCAGAATTGAAAGAATGAGTCAACATGACATTTTATATGATGATTCTCAAATTGAATGTACATTTTAGAGATGAATCTTGATGTTGCATTATTACTAAAAATAAAGGAATATTGATAATAAAAGCAAAAGAAAACTAGTTGTAAGATAAGAATCTTATAATATTGTGCACGTTCTCATGAAGCAGAAATTTTCGACTATATTTCTCTGATTACGAAACTCAAGTTAAATTTTCAAAACGACGGATTCAATATAGCGGACACTTTTTTCATAATTTTTCAAATTCCCATGAAACTTGTTATTCGGGGCTTTTCGTAGTCTCTGATTGTGAATACGATGTCAGATTTGACAAATTTTAAAAATTCAAAATGGCGGGTCCAATATGGCAGACGTATTTTGCAAAATTTCTCAAATTTACTTCAAACTTGTTACTCGGTGGTAATCCATGTCGCTTATTACTAATCTGAAGTAAGATTTTCAAAATAGTAAAAGTGTAACAATTTTTAAGCGAATTTAAGCATTTTCAGGGCTGCCTGTGACTGATTATTATAAATAATAACAATTGTATATATAATAATAATAATTATTATTATTATTATTAGAGTAAGGATTGTTGAAGTGTGTCCATCATTTTCAAAAGGTATTCTGATTTTATTCAAATTTTATATTTTGATAGTAAATATTAAGATAAACTAAACCCTATAATATTATTAAAAAAATGTTGACATTTTAATAGTTATGAACAATCAAAGTTTTTTATAAACAATCCAATTGCTTCCGTTCCAATTAACAGAATGTTATAAAAATTGGAACTATTACATAAAATTATGTGTTTGTCGAAATACTAAAAGTTTTTTTAAAAAACGCATGCAATTTGTTTAAATAATCAACACTTGTTATAAATAAATTAAAAATTAAGCCTGTTCTTAATGAGATATTGACTTCATTCTTTTTCAATATTATTCTGTATACAATTGTTCATATTTCTCAAAAATAAAATTTTGGGGCCACATTATAGGAATAAAATACTTTTAATTTTGTTGAAAGAAATACCGTTTAATTACTAATGTGAAGTTTTCAACAACAATATACTATCCATATCTTTTGTTTTTTTTTCTTTGAATATGCTGAATCGACAGAAACTTTTAAATTGAGAAAAGGCAAAATACAAAAGTTATATTAATTTTTAAAATAAATATTATGAACAGATACAGGGCCGGATTGGGAATTAAAAGCGGCCCGGGAAAGATATTCAAAGCGGCCCCTTTCTATATAATTGAAAATTTTTATTAACATTTAAAACTAAAATATAAAAATATTAAATTATTAAATTATTTTATTTAAACTTATCAATAATTTAATTATTTGGAATTTCTTGAACAGTACACGGTAAAAAATTTATGAACGTGGATACAAAAAATTATTAATATAAGTAAATTAAGAAATTCAACTCACTCGATTGCTTAAATCGTTTATTCAGTTTAAATCAATGTTTAATTTGAAATATGCATATTCGTATTTTTACTTCCTTAACTAAATTGAATATTGTTTATGATAAATACAGGTTTATTATCTTTAAAGTACAAATGGACAACTTATAAAAAAGCAATACTCATTCATGAAATAGTTATAATATTTTTCGGTATATATAAATCAAATACCTAAAACAGTGATATTGAATATCAGTGCGTAGGTATTCACTTTTCACTTACTTCACAAATAACAGAATAAGCTATAAGGCGATATATCCAATTTTCTAATATAAAAACATTTAATCCTGCTATTTATATGTTAATATATTTCCACTATTGTGGTTACAATAATTTTTGTCCATCCAATGTTTTGATAATATTGTCACGTGGTTTGGTCGGTTTAGTCTATAGCAGACAGTCGCGAGGGAGCAGTATATTAATTTCTAAATTTCTTTTTATTTATACAAGTCTATTAAGATTTAACTTATAATATTCTTACTTATTTTATTGTTGGTACATTTTCAGAGGAAAAATGTGTGTTGCATTTGTAAAATCTATTTGAATTAAATGGAATTAGAGGAAATACATAACCTCTGTTAAATCGATAATTTTTCTTGAATTTTGAAAATATACTTTATAACTTTCAATTTGAGGGTTGTTGTTGCTCCTAAAAACTGTAAATTAATTAATCCAGCATATAGGTAAGCAAGAATCTTTCTCTACTTTCCAAAAAAAACCTTAATTCGTTATCATGAGTGCAAAAAAGGTTCCAAATTTTCGGATGGTATAATAAGTACATCTGACGAAAATATACATATATTTGTTCAAGTTATAAAAGTATTACAATATTTATGATAGAGCTCATACTTTATTTAAGAAGTCCAGTTGTTAAAAGTTTTTAATTTAAGTTTGAAATATATATGACAATCTAACCCCAAATTTTTGAATCCGATTCATAATATAATTGGCAAAATAGAAACAATAAATATTTTATTAATCGGAAATATTTAAAACTATATTCAGAATGCCGTTTCGTCAATCAGCATTCTTAAAATTATGACTCTTGTTAAAAAGGTTTTTTTTAAAATCTCAAATCTTAGATTTGCATGATAATTATGTATGCATCTTACTTCAGTTATATGTTGATAATGACTATTTCGATGATTCTCAATATCACTATTTCAGACATATCGAATTTATACCCTATTCATAATGCATCTATAATGTAGTTAAATATCTTAAGAAATGTCATTTTCACTATTGTAGCGAATTTGGATTATCCATGGCTCCATTCTAGCTATAAGTTTACCTATTACAGTGAATACTTTTGATAGTTCATACGAACTTTTTTTACCGTGTAGCATTCTCTACTGCCATTTGTACGAAAGCAGCAGTAATTTCTTAGTTTAATGAACACCTCAATCTGGTTTTAACCAATTTTAAGGGACAAAAAATGGACAACTTCTATTAAACAAATATAATAAAAAAATTTTGAGAGAATTTCCTGGCTTTAAAAATTGCTCTGAATGTATTCCTATCTACCTTAACCCCTTCAGCATCAAAAACAACCCTTTAAAATCATTCCCTGATCTTCAATCAAGAAATGGACAATTTTTATTAAATAAATATAATAAAAAGTTTTTTAGCGAATTCCCCGGCTTTAAAAATCGCTCAGAATGAATTTCTATCTACTTTGCCCCCTTTAGCATGAAAAAAGTCGGCTTTCATTCACCTGAAAATCATTTTTTCAATATTTGAATACCCAATTACTTTCTTTAATTTACAATTATTTTCTTCAAATCTCAATTATTTTCTTCTATTCACAATTATTTTAATTAATTTTTAATCATGTTTTTTAATTTTCAAATATTCTCTTTAAAATTCAATAATTTTCGGCTTCTTTCAATATTTTTATCAATTTTCAATTGTTTTCTTCAATATTCAATAATTCTCATTTTTTCAATTGTTTTTCCAGTTTTCAACTATTTTCTTCAATTTTCAAATATTTTCGGTTTTTTTCAATTATTCTTTTCAGTTTTCAAATATTCTCGTTTTTTCAATTATTTTTTCAGTTTTCAATTATTTTCTTCGATTTTCAAATATTGTCGGCTTTTCAATTATTTTTTTTCAGTTTTCAATTACTTTTTCAGTTTTCAAATATTCTCATTTTTTCAATTATTTTTCAGTTTTCAATTATTTACTTGAATTTTTAATTATTTCAGTCAATATTCAATAATTCTCGATTTTTTTTCAATTATTTTTTCAATTTTCACTTGTTTCCTTCAATAGGCAATTATTTTCCAAGAACTTCAATCCAGTTCAATTTTTTATAATCCAATTAAATTTACAATTATTTTCTACAATTACTACAGTAATTTTCTTTCAATTTTTATTCTTAGTTATTTCTGTTCTAAATTTTAATTTACATTCTTAACTTTTAAGATAATTCTGTTGAAATGTAAACTTTTTAATGTTGCAATTTTTCGAATTTTTTGCAATTGTCCTTTATTTTCGTCTTTTTTCAATTATTTTCTTTCATATTATTCAATTATTAATCATTTTCTTGAAATTTCAATTCAGTTCTTTAATTCTTTAATTATTTGTATCCAATCACAATTCTTGTCTTTTATTGATACTTTTTTTCATTTTCAATTATTCTCTCAATTTGAAAGTATTTTCTTCAAATTTTAATAAAGTTTAATTTTTCAAAAAGCAATTAAACTTTCAATTGTTTCTAGAACTATTCCTATCATTTTCTTTCTTTTTTAGTTTTTTTTAATTTCATGTTTATCTTTTTCTATTTAAAATTATTTCTGTCAGTTTTTAATTTAATAATCTTGCCATGTTTAGAATTTTTTCCAATTGGCAATTATTTTATTCAATATTTAATAATTCTCGGCTTTTTTCGATGATTTTTTCAATTAACAATATTTTTCTTGAACTTTCAATTCAATTTTTCAACTATCCTCTTAAATTCACAATTATTATTTTCTTTAATTTTGAATTTTTTTCTTCATTTTTCAACTATTTCTTCTAATTTGAAATTATTTTCTTCGATTTTCAACCAACTTTAACTTTTTGAAATCCCATTCAATTTCCAATTATTTGTTATAATTATTCCTACAGTTTTCTTCAGTTTTTAATTGTCAATTATTTTCTTAAATATTCACCAATCCTGGGCTTTTTCACTCTTTTATACTATTTATTTATTTATTGATATAGTAATTTGTAAATTATTTATTATCAATAATTTTTTTGAAATCTCAATTTAACTCCTTAATTCATCAATTTTTCTGTCTAATTCACAATTATTTTCTTCATTTTTTAATTATTTTGGCAATTTTTAATATTATTTTCTTCTTATCAATTTGTGATTATTTCTTCAAATTTCAATCCAGGTCAATTTTTTTCAATTATTATTATTTCTGTAATTTTTTTCCTTTTTTAATTTCCAATTGTTTTTTTAAAATATTATATTTGTTCTTTAATTTTTTTAATTATTTTTGTCAATTGTCGATTTATTAATCTTGTCATTATTCCAATTTTTTTCATTTGTCAATTATTTTCGTCATTTTTTAGTTATTTTAGGTCGATATTATCAACTCGAGAACATTTTTGGATGGTCAAGAGATTTTGAGATCAATATCAATATTGCTCAAATATGATATCGTCTTGATATCGTAAAGCACTAAGAAATAATGGTCAAGAGAACAAAATAATTTAAAAAGTTAAAGATTAGTTATAAAATTTTTTGAGAATTATTGTGGATTGAAAAAATTGAAGGAGATAATTGAAAATTGAGGAATGTAATGGAAATTTAAAAAATGTAATTAAAAATTGAAAGAAGTAATTGAAAAAGTCTAGAATTCTTGAATATAGAAAAAAATAATAATTGAAAACTGAAGAATGAAATTGAAAATTGAAGAATGGAATTGAAAGTTGAAGATAATAATAAATAAGAATTGTAAAAAATAGTTGTAGAATTGAACAATTTAATTGAAATTCTACAATTTCTGTGATTGAAAAGAACATAGAAAGAAGCCGAAGATGATTGAATGTTGTAAAATTAATTGAAAATAGAAAAGAGTAATTGAAAGTTAAATGAAATTTAATTACATAAATTAAATTATTAATTAGACCTACAAAAATACCGGCCCGCCTGGCGGCGGCCCACCGGGATTTTTCCCGGTATCCTGAATGGCCAAGCCGGGCCTGAACAGATACAGTATACACATACGATACTTAAAAAGTTAGGTTATTTATGAATATTTTATAAATGTTTAAAATCTTATTTTTAAACATTTTAACTTCATGTTTCTTTAAAAATGAATTTGATAGATTAAAATATATTCGCTAATTATTTTACTATAACTATATTTTATGTTTCACTATACTATATATTACTATATATATACTCTGTTTTTGTTTGCAACAATAAAATGTTAAATCATATTTAAATAATATTATTTAATAATAATATTTTTACAATTTTAGAACACAACAAAACGAGATTATATATTAGTTGTGTTCAACAACTTTAAAAATGTTATTATTAAAAATTTTTATTTAAATATAATTTAATATTTTATTATTGCAAACGAAAACATAGTATATGTCTTACATAATGTAGTAAAATATTAACAAAATATATTTTAATCTATCAAATTTATTTTTAAAGAAACATGAAATTAAAAATGTTTAAAATAAGATTTCAAATATTTATAAAACATTTACAAATAACCTAACTTTTTAACTATCATATGTGTATACTGTATCTGCTCATAATATTTATATTAAAAATTAATATAACTTTTGTATTTTGCCTTTTCTCAATTTAAAAGTTTCTGTCGATTCAGCATATTCAAAGAAAAAAAAACAAAAGATATGGATAGTATATTGTTGTTGAAAACTTCACATTAGTAATTAAACGGTATTTCTTTCAACAAAATTAAAAGTATTTTATTCCTATAATGTGGCCCCAAAATTTTATTTTTGGGAAATATGAACAATTGTATACAGAATAATATTGAAAAAGAACGAAGTCAATATCTCATTAAGAACAGGCTTAATTTTTAATTTGTTTATAACAAGTGTTGATTATTTAAACAAATTGCATGCGTTTTTTAAAAAAACTTTTAGTATTTCGACAAACACATAATTTTATGTTATAGTTCCAATTTTTATAACATTCTGTTAATTGGAACGGAAGCAATTGGATTGTTTATAAAAAACTTTGATTGTTCATAACTATTAAAATATCAACATTTTTTTAATAATATTATAGGGTTTTGTTTATCCTAATATTCACTACCAAAATATAAAATTTGAATAAAATCAGAATACCTTTTGAAAATGATGGACACACTTCAGGATTCCTTATACTCATTATTATTATTATTATATACAATTATTTTCTTGAAATTTCAATTATTTTTGACAATGATTAATTAGTTTCATCTAATTTCAATTACTTTCAAATTTTTTTAATTAATGTTTACAAATTTAAATTTTTTAAACCAGTATTGTCAATTACTTTCGTCGTATTTCAATTTTTTTTATCAAATTTCAATTATTTTTGTTATTATTCAATTATTTTTATCATTTTTCAATAATTATTTTCTGCATATTTCTATTAATTTTGCCATTTGAAAATTATTTTTATCAAATGTCAATAATTTTATTCAATCTTTTTTTTTTATGGTCATGAATTTCTTAATTTATTACAGTTTTCAATTCTTTTCTTTGAATTTCAATTATTTTCTTCAAATTACAGCCATTTTCTGCAATAATTTTATTATTAGGTATCAATAATTTTTAAATACTACTTTTCACCAATTGCCCATTATTTTTTATGAATTTCATTTATTTTTTTCAAATTTCAATTATTTTTTTTCAATCTTTCATTCTTTTAATTATTTACAACAGTTATCAATTATTCATGTCTTTATTCAATTATTTATCTAAAATTTGTATTACTTTTCTTATTTTTCATGTATTACCTTCAAACTTAAATTTTTTGTGATTTCCCAATTATTTTTTTCAAATTTCACTTACTTTTGTCATTTTAAAATTGTTTCTTAAAATTTCAATTAATCTATAGTAATTTCTCAATTGCTGTCAATATTTTAGACATTGCTTTATTACGTTCTCCAAATTTTATACTTCTTTTCTTATATCTTTACATTATTTTCATGAATTTTTTAATTTCTTACTTCAATTTTCATTTAATTTTGTCATTTCTCAAATTCGTTTCAAATTTTGATTATTTTTATGATTTTTCAAGTCTTTTCTTCAAATTTTTTATTTTTAAATTAATTTTTAATTAGTTTTGTCATTTTTCAATTATTTGGCTCAAATTTTTATTAGGTACTTTTGTTATTTTTCACGTATTACCTTCGAATTTAAATTTTTTGTTATTACTCAATTATTTTCTTCAAATTTTAATTATTTTGTCTTATCTTGACTATTTTTTTCCCATTTTCAATTATTTTTGTCATTTTTAAATTGTTTCTTAAAATTTTCAATTAACCTAGTAATTTCTCAATTGTTGTCAATATTTTCGACATTGTTGTATTACTTTCTCCAAATTTTATACTTATTTTCTTATATCTTTACATTTTATTTTCATGATTTTTTTAATTTCTTACTTCAATTTTCATTTAATTTTGTCATTTCTCAAATGCTTTTTAAATTTTAATATTCTTATCATTTTTCAAGTCTTTTCTTCAAATTTTTTATTTTTTACTCAATTTTTAATTAGTTTTTTAATTTTTTAATTATTAGTCTCAAATTTTTGTTATTTATTATATTTTTCACGTATTACCTTCAAATTAAATTTTTTTGTGATTTGTCAATTATTTTCTACAAATATAAATTATTTTTGTAATTTCTCGACTATTTTTTCCTAATTTTAATTATTTTTATCATTTTTCAAATCTTTTCTTCAAATTTTTTATTTTTTACTTAATTTTTAGTTAGTTTTGTCATTTTTTAATTATTTGTCTGAAATTTTTGTTATTTGTTTTATTTTTCACGTATTACCTTCAAATTAAAATTTTTTGTGATATCTCAATTATTTTCTTCAAATTTCTGTTATTTTTGTTATTTCTCTAAATTTTACTTATTTTCTTATATCTTTAAATTATTGTGATGGATTCATTAATTTCTTACTTTAATTTACATATAATTTCTTCATTTTTCAATTATTTTTGTCATTTGCCAATTGCTTTTTATTTTTAATTTAATTATTTTGATCATTTTTTAAGTATTTTCTTCAAATTATAATTTTTTTTTGTGATTTTGCAATTTTTATGTCATTATTCAATTATTTTCTTTAAACGTAAATTTTTATCTCCAATTTTTCAAATATTGATTTCTAATTTTTATTTATTTCTCCATTTTTCAATTATTTATATCATTTTTTACGTCTTTTCTTACATAATCATAAATTTTTTACATAATTTTAAATTAGTTTTATCATTTTTCATTTTTTTTCTTCTTGGTTCAATAATTTTTTCATTTATCGACTATTTGTTCCATTTTTTGATTAATTTTGTAATTTTCAATTATTTTTGTCATTTCTCAATTGTTTTTTTTTTAAATTTCAATTATTTTTATCATTTTTCAAGTATTTTCTTCAAATTTCTATCAGTTTTATGATTTTTCAATTATTTAATTATTTTCTTTAATCGTCAATTTTTTTCTCCAATTTTATAATTATGTATTGACATCAAATTTTTATTTTTCCATTTTTCAATTATTTTTGTCATTTTCCAAATCTTTTCTTCAAATTTTTATTTTTCAACTTATTTTTTAATTAGTTTTGTCATCTTTCATTTTGTTTCATCAAATTTCAATTATTTTTGTCATTTTCCAATTATTTTCTTCAAATTTCTATACTGAGAAAAATGGAATTAATGGATATTCAAATTTAACATCGATATATTAAAACATAGTATTTAGATATTCAAACTTAATATCCAGATATTAAAATTAATATTTTTTAACATCCAGGATACTAAGTTTGAATATCCATTTCTCTCAGTGTATTAATATTGACATTTCATATTGGATCCGCGATTTTGAATTGTAGACTGATTAGTTCATAAAATAAATTATATATTATTTTACTAATTAAGAAAGACGTGTTTTGACTTTTTATACTCAATCTGCTTAATATTTCTTATTAACCGATAATTATTTTAATATTATAGCTATTAATCATACATAAAAGAAATCCGGGAAAAATGTGATTTTAGATCTGGGAAAACCGGGAATTTGAAAATCGTGTGTCGGTAGACACCCTGATATAGTAAAATGTTAGAATGTAAGTTTTTCAAGGGTTTTCTGCAGTGGTGCTGCTATTTTTTAGTACAACTGACAGAACCATGCATATTTTTTTAAAAAAAAGTGGAGCCGAAAATTTTGGTTTGTGATATTAAATGAACCCTTAATTTTTATATAGTTCTCATCATGATTTGATGTTTTTTGGGTTCTGTCAAATTTATGTTACTGAAATGGTGGATCCACTATCACCTTTTTGTTATCATCATCATTTCCGCATCCACATCATCAACACAATTTTCTCATTACCCACTTCGTCATCTCATTATTAACAGCAACCAATTTATATTGTCATAACCATCACAAAAACTGACATGTCGCCATCATCACCATCGACAACATATAGTACCTACACCTCCAAATAATGTTCAATTTTCAATTAAGACATGATGATTTTTTCGGAAGATGACCTTTTTAATCAATTATAATTCATTAAAAAGATCATCTTCCGAAAAAAAACTTGTGTATATATCTTTTACAACAGCTTCCACAATTAAAAAGCTTACTCAAATTTATATATAATAAACCGCAATGGAATTATTTTCAAACAAGCTCTAACTTATGGTATTTTTCCGGCTGGTGAGTTATCGTTCAATTTGTATAATTAGTTACTTATCAAAGATCTTTAAAATTTGCATTTACAAAATTATTCTGAGTAAAGTTTTCAAATACATCGGCATGGTTTCATTTCAAAGAAATCAACAATAACAAATTCATTGGTCTTCATATATAATTTCTCACTTACCAAATGATTACATAGAACCACAAAAATTTGCTTTTTTGGCTAATGAAACAGTACCACCTAAAGCATTTTTTGTCGCCGAATCCAAATCCGAAGCCCGATTTTTTTTTAATAACAGATTTTTGAAAATTTAAACAAATTCTTAGAATTCTTTTAAAAGAATACGATAATTTTCAAATGATAGAACGCACATTTTTAGTACATATTGAAAAAATTTAAAGACGGATAAATTTTGCAACTTATGATCTATTTCTAAAGCCTTTGATAAATCTGATTGTGAGTTGCTAATAAATAAGCTTCTTACTTTTGATATTCCAGAGAAACTAATACGATTAATTAAGTTTTATATCTACACCTACGAGACCTAATTTTGTTCAAGATTACAGTGCGAATACGTATTAAGTTTTGTACCCTAATCTAAGTTCTTCAGGGGTTTAATTTGGATCAAAACTTCTGAATCACTTCTCTTTTTTTTATATTCTGTTATTGTTCTAATACAGGTATTAGAAATTGGAAGGTTGCTGTAAAAATAACGAAAATCTTCCTGAAATTGTCAAGTACTTATTTAAAAATGTGAAGCTATGTATACCTTCTTCTCACACTGATAACCAAGTAGAAATTCTATTTAACTTATGGTGCGTATAAAGAAAATAGTTATTCATTATATATTATTCTATAAAAAATACCATCATATCTTTTGTCCTAAAAAAAAATTAGAAAATAGCATCTTTCATAAGAAAGAACATTCTCAAACCCAAAATGTCAAGTGTATCTGTTTGAGGGCTCCTAATTCTAACATAAATCTCCCCTAATTTATTCCGACCTCATATATATACACTTCTAGTTTGTGCATTTGCAGAAACCGTTATGCGCGAAATTGAGTTTAATTAATGCTTCCCAAACAAACATAACCGGTTGTCAGTCAAAGCAATTTACAGGTGCCTAAAAGAATGTTACTCTTTAACACGTATATGCAATTCAAATTCCTCTAATTAAAGCAGCTCAAGCCCTGCTAATTAAGATGTAATTAATTCTAAACTGATCAATTACGCAGCTTCTGAATTATTTTATTTTAAAATCAGTCTATTTTTAAATAACACTATTTACAATTTTGAAAATTTTACCAAACTGTATACAATAACAGAAGAAAAATTGTAAAAATGTATACTACCAATCGATTTTAAAATGTTGTAATTCAGAAGTTTGTTTGATGTATTTTGGATAAAAATAGAATCTTGTTTAAAGACCTTTGGAGTGTGAAATTGCAAGAGCTGGTGTTTATGTCACGTTTCCTAAAAGTTTGATGAGAATGAGAATCTCTGGCTTGCCTTGACGCTCCTTACAAATCGATTCAACTGCTAAAGGCTAGGCCAACCCTCTGTATATGAGTATGTGAAAACATTTTGCAGTCCTCGGACGTTTATCATATTCCATTTATCAATACTCTATAATAATGAATGCAAGAGTCCAACTCGAATGTCGATGTCAAAGGAATTAAGAGAATGAGTCTCACTAGAATCATAAGTGATCTTCTGACAATATGGAATCGTTATAATATTTCCTCAAAATATATTAAAATTTACTCAATTTTAATTATACATTAGGACAACAACAAAATTGTTTCCGGATTTTAGAGCCGGAGTATGCAATAGGGTGGTTCAAAAATGCATTGAAAAAAAATGTTTGATTTTTAATGCTGGCACCCCCCTCAAGAATTATTCTTTGGAGAAAAAAATACCCCTACTTCTTTATTTGCGAATTAAGGGTATGTGATGGAGTATGACGTCACTTATATTGGCAAAATTTGTCCGTAACTTTTCTCTTGAAATATTGAATATTTTGTCATGAAACTTGGTAGAATTACTTAAAATGTCATTAGGAAGGTCTCTCAGACCCGAGATTGTTTGAATTTTGGCTCAAAATTGATTTTTAAAAAATATTGCATTTTTTCGAAAAGTTACCAAAATTAATTTTGGGTCAAAATTCAAACAAACTTGGGTCTAAGAAATCTTCCTAATGTCATTTTAAGTAATTCTACCAAGTTTCGTGACAAAATATTTAATATTTTAAGAGAAAAGTTACGGACAAATTTAGCCTATACCAGTGACGTCATAATCCATCACATGCCCTTAAATGATATTTAGAGATAGCTCAAAATCCATAGAAAAAAATTAATACCTAAATTTGATATTTAATATGAGATTCAAGCATATAAACTATATCTGAAAACAAAAGTAAGATGTAATTCTGTGGCTGAAAGGCAGAACATCATAACTGCATTTTCATTGTTTTGAGAAAAATCTGTTTTTGTTTTTTTTCTTGGTTTTGTAAAATCAAAAAATTAACCAATATTTTTGGTGTTTGGCATTGTATCCTATTTTCTAGGGTAGTTTTTACATCTGTTTATCAATTTTAATAAAATATAAACGCTTCAAAGAAGAATATCAATTCTTTTTTTCGATTTGAATGCAGTTATGTTGTTATGTTATTAATTATTTTCTACGTAAATAAACATTTAAATCACATTACCGTTATGAAACTTTAAAGAGCATTACTAAATAAACTCAAATCTGGTATTATCTCAAATTCGATAAAATGTTAGTTATGATGTTATGCCTTTCAGCCACAGAATTAATTCTTTAAAATTAAAATATAGATATTTATATCCGATTAAAATATTAGTAATATGAAAAACACATATTCTTGTGACTAAAAACGATATTAGAAATCTCTAATTCTGTGATATATGGAAAATATTCACTAAAAAAATCAAATGAATGATGCAGCCAATTTAATAATTTCGGTTATTTAAAGTTTGACTAAATTCAATTACTAATTATAAATATTTTAAATATAATATTTAAAAATAAATTTACATAAATAAGTAAAATAAATATTTGTTTGGGACAAAATTTGTAAAATTTTAGAATTAAAAAAAAAATTGCAAGAAATAATTGAAATTAAACAAAGTAATTGCATACTTTGCAAATTAATTTTGAAAAAAATGAAATCATTTAAAAATTGGGTAAAGTAATTTAAAAAATCATAGAAATGTTAAAAAAAAAAAAAATAATTTAAATTTAAAGAATTAATTAAAAGTGGGGAAAAATAGTAGGTAAAATAATAATAATTGAAAATGGAAGGAAATAATTAAAATTTGTAAAAGTAGTAATTGAAAAGGTCTTAAATTAATTGAAAAATAATAGAGATGTTTGGAAAATTAGTTAAAAAATAATTAAAATATTAAAAATTTGGAGAAAATAATTTTAATATGGTAGAAGTAATTGAAAAGTCAAAGAAATAATTAAAATTTCTGAATAATGTAGTTACAAAATTATAAAATATATTTAAAATATAAGAAAATAATTAAAAAATAATATAAAAAATTAAACATTGATGAAAATTATTGAAAATTCTCACAAATTGGAGAAATGAATTGCAAATTGATGAAAGTAATTTAAAATAAAAAAATATAACTAAAATTTGTGAAAAATAATTAAATATTTAAGAAAATAATAGAAAAATAATTTTAAAAATTGATCATTGATAAAAATTATTGAAATTTGAAATAAATAATTGAAAAATTAAGGGGAAAAAAATATTGAAAAATTATATTGAAAAATAATTGAAATTTGTAAAAAGTCGTTATATATCATCAATAAATTATTTATAAATATTTTCAACTTATTTTTTAATGGCATTCTATTTCTTTTACAAAATTTACCTATCCTCGATTAATTTTACTTTAATCCAACATTTTCAAATAAATTTTAGAATTAAAAAAAAAATGCAAAATATAATTGAAATTAAACAAAATAATTGTATATTTTGCAAATTAATTAAAAGAAAAAAAAGTGAAATCAATTAAAAATTGAGAAAAGTAATTTATAGAAATGTTTTAAAAAGAAAGAAAATAATTGATATATGAGAAAAATACTTAAAAATCTTAAAAATAAATTGAAAACAAATGAATAATAAAAAATTAGAGAAAGTAATTGAAAATTGAGATAAATAATTGAAAATTGAAAAAAATAATTAAAAATTGAGAAAATAATTGAAAACACTACATAATATTTTCAATAAAGGAAAGTTAAAGAAAATTTCAGGAAAGTACTTAAAGCTTTCGGAAGTTCATTGAAAAAAAAAAGAAAATAATTAAATATTAGAGAAAATAAATGAAAAAGATAAACATACTTTAAAATTGAAAAGAATAATTTTTAATTAAAGAGAAATAATTAAAAACTTTTTGGAAATTTTGAAAAAAAAACTAAAGTAATTGAAAATTGAATACAATAATATTGAAATGACAGATAAATAGTTTAAAAATTTTGAATTTATAAAACAAATGAAAAAATTGAAATAATTGAAAAATGATTAAAAATTTACAACTTGAAGAAAATACTTGACATATGATACAAACAATGACAAGTTGAAAAAATAAATGACATTTGAGTGAAATAATTTAAAAAATTACAGATTTTTTTTTTTAATAAAAAAAAGTATAATTGAAATTTAAGAAAAGTAGAAGAATTTAGAAATTAATTGTAAATAATAAGGATAACTAAAAAATTGGAAAAAGGATTGAAGAAAGGTAAAAATAATTGAAATTAACGATAATTAATCAAAAAGTTTGGAAATTATGAAACCAATGAAAATAATTGAAAATTGAAAAAAATAATTGAAATTTTAGAAAAATACTTAAAAATCTTAGAAAATAATTGTAGAAAATGACAATAATAATCAACTATCGAGAAAAATAATTGAAAAATGATCAAATTCATTAAAAATTGAAAAAAATAATTGAAATATGGTGAACATTTTTAAGCAAAAGAAAATAATTGAAAAATCGTTTGAAACATGGAAAATTGATGCCAATAAACTAAATTTGAGATAAGAACAGAAAATTTAGGAAATTAATTGAAAAATAATGAAAATATTAAAAGATGCAGAAAATAATTGCAAAATAATAAAATGAGAAATACTAATTGAACAAAATAATTGTAAGTTTAGGAAAATAATTAAGAAATTGTGAAAATGAATAAAAATTGAAAATATATAATTGCAGAATTACAAAAATAATGGTAAATTAAAAAAATTAGTTTAAATTTGCGATGAATATTATAAAATTTAGGAATAAATAATTAAACTAATTTAATGTCAAGGGAAAAAAAATAAAAATTGAAATAGTGATTGAAAAAACCAAACAAAATAATTTGAAGAAATTTGAAGAAAGTAATTTTAAGATTTATATGAGAAAACAATTTAAAAATAATAAAAAATTACAGAAAATAATTGTAAACTGATCAAAATAATACAACATTTATTGTAGTTGAATTAATTGAAATCATATAATAGAAAAGAATGATTAAAAATTGAAGATATTTTTACCTACATTACTTCAAATTGAGTATATTTGAAGCGTGGATTAATTGAACTTTTAATCAATGCAAGTTCACATTAACTGAAATTAGAAGAAAGTTTATTTTCCACTATTTTTATATTTTTAATATTTTGTATAATATTTTCATTGTTTGTGAAACATTTTTTGCAGATTTTCTCAATTTTTCAATGTGTTATTTTATTTTTATTTTATTTTATCACATTAAATATTAAATGGTATTCCAATTTATTTATAATCCGAAACTTAATTTCTCAAATTTTAATCGATCCAAAGTTCCATTCTTTTTTAGAATGTTTTTAACATTAATAAAACAAAAATTTTATCGTAAAAATAAATAAGATTTAAAAATCTCAAAATTATTTAAGTTAATGTAGGTGATTGATTGTTTCTATAGAAAAAAAAATTGTAATGGACTTCTAACCTTTTAACGCCCCGCTGTATCTTTATATAGAAAAACATTTTTTTCTCTGAAATTTATAAATTTCAGAGAAAAGAATTAATTATATCTTATTTAATTAAACTAGATGAAAATTAAATCGAAGTCGAAAAAATCTATTTAAAAAAGGTCATTAAAAGTATAATTTTTTCAAACCCCCCCCCCCCCAGCCCCCCTCCTAGAATTTTTATTCTTAGATCAAGAATGTGTACTTGGATTAAAGATAATTATTCTTGGTCCAAAAATAACCATTGTTGGTCTAAGAATAATATTCTAAATCCAAGCATAATAGTCTAAGTATATATTTATTGTCCTTAAAAGAAGAAATTTTTTCTTTTAGTGAAAGGAATTATGGCTAAAAACTAAAAATTAGAGAAGTTATTGAAGGAGAAATATTACTAATGTCAAAAACCTGAAACCAGGAGCAAATTATGTTCATTTCATTGTCTACAAAAAAAAAAAAAAAAATCTGAAAAATCATAAATTATGTGTGAACTTTTGGTGAATTAAGTACAACTTGGCAACGGTTTTTCTTTATGTTTTAATGATATCCTCAATTTTGTATTTTAAAAAAAAATATACTCATACATAATTCTTTTGCAGATTTTTAAATTATCTTTTAACATTTTCTTAAAAACTTTTTTAATTTTCTTATATAATTTTTTCCCTCATTCTTTATTAAATAAATGTTCTTCTTTTTTCTTTTTCTCTCAAACTTTAATCTAACTTCAATCTAATTTTATAATTGAAAAAATTGTCAGAATCCGTATAAATTTTATAAAAGCTCTTTCCCGGGATTGGAAACTGACTCTCGGCTTTCTAAACTTTTATGATTTTTTAAACAGCATCTACTTTAAACTTTTATAATGACCTCAATATCACAAGGACAATTAAATTCGCAGAAATTTAAAAAGTGCATGTCTTTGATATTTTATAAGTATTTTCTTAATGTAAAAGAATGTAATATATTATAACTTAAGAAAATTATTATTTGTTTATAATAATTTGATTGTTGGATTATAATTGTATAAACACGTGGAGTTTTTTTTTTAATTTTAAACCCCCCCCCCTTTTTTACATAATTGTTCACTTGGACATTGTAAAAAAAATTCTTTAAAAATATCCGTTAAAAGCGGATAACTTAATAAAATAATAAAGTCTATATTTCTGAATATTCTTCAAAGAAATTGCTTGAATAAAGAAGATTATAGAAAATTAATAAATAATTAATTAATATAATATGTTTTTATTAATTAATTATAAGTGACTGTTCAAAACATACAAGCAAAGAAAATTAATTATAAATTTTATTAAAATGCTTTATAATTTAGGGCAAAATTACCAGAAAGCGAAATTTTCATACAAGAAATATTAAGATTTCAAAAAATTATTCGAATCATTGCTTAGTAATTTTAAACTTTAATATAGTATGTAGATAATTTAATATAATTTTTTTTAAATTTGTAATTATCAATCTGAAATTTTCTCTTTTTAATCCTTTTTCCCCGAATTGTAAAACACTTTTATAAACTTTTTAATTAATTTTCTATCTGTTTAGAAATTATGTTAATGTCCGTTTAATAGAAACTATAAACAAATTTTCGTTTATATGAATCCCGGAACAAGAATAATTCTGATCAATGACCATTAGGAACGCTTCAACTATTAATTATTTACCTGAAATTTTAATTGTTCTTCAATTTGTAAATATTTTCATTATTTTGCAATTGTTTTCTCAAATTTTAAAATTATATTCAATTTTTTTTTTAATTTTTCAATTACTTATCTCAAGTTACAATAATTTTTATCAATGCTCAATTTTTAAAATTATTTTTCTATTATTTTTTTTAATTTTCAATTATTTTTCAATATTTTTTTCCCTTAATTTGTCAATTATTTATTTCAAATTTCAATAATTTATATCAATGCTCAATTTTTAAAATTATTTTTCTATTATTTTTTTAAATTCTCAATTATTTTTCACAAATTTCAGTTATATTTTTTTATTTTAAATTATTTTCATCAATTTGCAATTCATTTCTCCAATTTGTGAGAATTGTCAATAATTTTTATCAATGTTTAATTTTTTATATTATTTTTTAATTATTTTCTTATATTTTAAATATATTTTGTAATTTTCTAAATACATTATTCAGAAATTTTAATTATGTCTCTGACTTTTCAAATATACTTCTACCATTTTAAAATTGTTTTCTCCAATTTTTTAATATTTTAATTATTTTTTAACTAATTTTCTAAACATTTCTATTATTTTTCAATTATTACTTTTACAAATTTTAATTATTTCCTTCCATCTTCAATTATTATTATTTTACCTATTTTTCCCCACTTTTAATTAATTCTTTAAATTTCAAATATTTTGTTCAATTTTAAATTAAATGTACCTCAGATTTTAATTATGTATTTTTTTCTTTTTTTAAATATTTTCATTCTTTTGCAATTGTTTTCTCAAATTTTAATTTCTTTTTTAGTGAATTTTCCAAATTTTCAATTATTTATCCTTCCATCTTCAATTATTATTATTTTCCCTATTTTTCCCCACTTTTAATTAATTCTTTAAATTTCAAATATTTTGTTCAATTTTCAATTAAATGTACCTCAGATTTTAATTATGTATTTTTTTCAATTTTTAAATATTTTCATTCTTTTGCAATTGTTTTCTCAAATTTTAATTTCTTTTTTAGTGAATTTTCCAAATTTTCAATTATTTATCTTAACTTTAAATTAATTCTTTAAATATCAATTACTTTCTTTTATTTCGATTAAATTTTTTGATTTTGCTTTCTCATATATATGTGAAGTGTTATCACTTTTTTTTTCAAAAGTGTAACTATTTTCTCTAATTTTAAATTATTTATCTTAAATAAATTTAAATTATAATTATTTTCATTTTTCAATTATTTTCATTATTTTACCAACATTTTCTTCACATTACTTTTTGATTAATTTTCTAATTTTTTTTCTTATTTATCTCAAATTCTAGTTATTTTTTCAATTTACAATTATCTTCATCATTCTGCAATTATTTTCTGCTATTACAAATATATGTCGTAATTTATTCAATTATTTTTAACAAACTAAATTATTCTCGAATTTTTTATTACTTTCATATTCTTCAATTGATTTCCTAGATTTCAAAATATTTTTCTCAAATTTTAATAATTTTCCTCAGTTTTTAATTATTATTGTTATCATTTTGCAATCAATTTCTTCAATTTTTAATTATTCTCAAATTTCATTCCTGAATTTAATTCCTAAATTTGTAATTATTTTTTTCATTTTCTTTTATCTTTTTGCAATTATTTTCTCCACCTCTTAATTAAATATAGATATTAATTATTTTTTAATCTATTTTCTAATTTTTTTTTTAATATTTATCTCTAATTCCAGTTATTTTTTCAATTGTTTTTATCATTCTGCAATAATAATTTTTTTTATTTCAATCTTATGTAGTAATTTTCTAAAGACTTTTATTAAAAATAAAATTATTTTCTTCAATTTTTAATTATTTTTATTACTTTACAAATATTTTCTCGATTTTTTTTATTATTTTTATTTTTCTTAAACTAGTTTCCTAATTATAAAATATTTTTCTCAAATTTTAATAATTTTTTTCATTTTTCTATTATTATTGTTTTGTTTTCTCATATGGGAAGTATTAGGATTTTTTTTTTAAAAAAATTGTAATTATTATTATTATTTAACCAGTATTGTCAATTACTTTCGTCGTATTTAAATTTTTTCATCAAATTTCAATTATTTTTGTTATTATTCAATTATTTTGATCATTTTTCAATTATTTTCTGCATATTTCTATTAATTTTGACATTTGAAAATTATTTTCATTAAATGTCAATAATTTTTTTCAATCTTTTTTTTTATGGTCATAAATTTCTCAATTTATTACAGTTTTCAAGTTTTTTCTAAGAATTTCAATTATTTTCTTCGAATTACAGCCATTTTATGCAATAATTTTATTATTATGTATCAATAATTTTTAAATACTTTACACCAATTGCCAATTATTTTTTACCATTTATTTTTTTCAAATTTCAATTATTTTTTTTCAATCTTTCATTATTTTAATTATTTACAGCAGTTATCAATTGTTCATGTCATTATTCAATTATTTATCTCAAATTTTTATTACTTTTGTTATTTTTCATGTATTACCTTCAAATTTAAATTTTTTCTGATTTCTCAATTATTTTCTTCAAATTTTTATTATTTTTGTCATATCTTGACTATTTTTTCCCATTTTCAATTATTTTTGTCATTTTTTAATTGTTTTTTAAAAATTTCAATTAATTTAGTAATTTCTCAATTATTGTCAATATTTTCGACATTGTTTTATTACTTTCTCCAAATTTTATACTTATTTTCTTATATCTTTACATTATTTTCATGAATTTTTTAATTTCTTACTTCAATTTTCATTTAATTTTGTCATTTCTCAAATGCTTTTTAAATTTTAATATTCTTATCATTTTTGAAGTCTTTTCTTTAAATTTTTTATTTTTAACTTAATTTTTAATTAGTTTTTTCATTTTTTTAATTATTCGTCTCAAATTTTTGTTATTTATTACAGTTTTCACGTATTACCTTCAACTTAACATTTTTTGTGATTTGTCAATTATTTTATAAAAATATTAATTATTTTTGTAATTTATCGACTATTTTTTCCTATTTTTAATTATTTTTGTAATTTATCGACTAATTTGGATTATTTTTATCTTTTTTTAATTGTTTTTTAAAAATTTCAATAAATTTAGTAATTACTCAATTATTGTCAATATTTTCGACATTGTTTTATTACCTACTTTCTCCAAATTTTATACTTATTTTATTTATTTATTTTTTTCTATCTTTACATTATTGTCATGAATTTTTTAATTTCTTACTTCAATTTTCATTTATTTTGTCATTTCTCAAATTCTTTTTAAATTTTAATTATTTTTATAATTTTTTAAGTCTTTTCTTTAAAATTTTTATTTTTTACTTAATTTTAAATTAGTTTTGTCATCTTTCAATTATTTGTCACAAATTTTTATTATGTTTGTTATTTTTCACGTATTACCTTCAAATTAAAATTTTTTGTGATTTCTCGATTTTTTTCCCTATTTTAAATTATTTTTCTCATTTCTTAATTGCTTCTAAAATTTTCAATTAATTTAGTCATTTGTCAATTAATATCAATATTTTCGACATTTTTGTATTACTTTCTCTAAATTTTACTTATTTTCTTATATCTTTAAATTATTGTGATGGATTCTTTAATTTACATGTAATTTGTTCATTTTTCAATTATTTTTGTCATTTGTCAAATGCTTTTTATTTTTCAATTTAATTATTTTTATCAATTTTTAAGTATTTTCTTCAAATTTTAATTTTTTTTTGTTGAGATTTTGCATTTATTTTGTCATTATTCAATTATTTTCTATAAACGTAAATTTTTATCTACAATTTTTCAAATATTGATTTCTAATTTTTATTTTGTTTCTCCATTTTTCAATTATTTATATCATTTTTTAAGTCTTTTTTTACATAATCATAAATTTTTTACATAATTTTAAATTAGTTTTATCATCTTTCATTTTTTTCTTCTTGGTTCAATTATTTTTTCATTTATCGACTATTTGTTCAATTTTTTGATGATTTTTGTAATTTTCAATTATTTTCGTCATTTCTCAATTGTTTTTTTTTTAATTTTAATTATTTTTATCATTTTTCAAGTATTTTCTTCAAATTTCTATCAGTTTTATGATTTTTCAATTATTTAATTATTTTCTTTAATCGTTAATTTTTTCTCCAATTTTTTAATTATGTATCGACATCAAATTTTTTTTTTGTTTTTCCATTTTTCAATTATTTTTGTCATTTTCCAAGTCTTTTCTTCAAATTTTTAATTTTCAACTTATTTTTTAATTAGTTTTGTCATCTTTCATTTTGTTTCATCAAATTTCAATTATTTTTGTCATTTTACAATTATTTTCTTCAAATTTCTATTATCATTGACATTTGATATTGGAACCGCGATTTTGAATTGTGGACTGATTAGTTCATAAAATAAATAATTATATTATATTTTTCTAATTAAGAAAGTCGTGTATTGACTTTTTATACCCAATCTGCTTAATATTTCTTATTAACCAATAATTTTTTTAATATTATAGCTATTAAGGTATTTCTCCGATGGGCAGTCCCTGCCAAAAGTTAGTATTTTAGTTAATAACGATTATTAATTAATATAATTTATTTCTTAACTTATTATTGACCATGAATAGTTGATCAGATATCGGCCAATAGTTTTTTAATAAGAATGTTTCAAAAATTAACAAAAGTTGCTAAATTTTTAACGTTTTTTAAAGATACCTTTTTCCGAAATCTGTATCTTTTCTTACAATTTTTTTTAAAAATGGTACATTTTAGGTCAATAATAGCTTATTTTCTTGAGAAAAACCAATTCTACAACTTCACCTCGTCAGATTTTCAAAAAAGTGGATCATTTTTTAAATAAAGCGATTTGTTTATAAATATTTAGAAAAATTTTGAAATATATTTATAGACAAATTGCTGTATTTAAAAAATTACCCATTTTTTCAAAAATCTGACGAGGTGAAGTTGTAGAATTTGTTTTTCTTAAGAAAATAAGCTATTATTGACCTAAATTGTACCATTTTTTAAAAAATGGTAAGAAAAGATAGACTTCGGAAAAAGGTATCTTTAAAAAACGTTAAAAATTTAGCAACTTTTGTTAATTTTTGAAACATTCTTATTAAAAAACGATTGGCGGATATATGATCAACTATTCATAGTCAATAATAAGTTAAGAAATAAATTATATTAATTAATAATCGTTATTAACTGAAATACTAACTTTTGTCAGGGACTGCCCATCGGAGAAATACCTTAATCATAAATAAAAGAAATCCGGGAATTTGAAAATCATGTTTCGGTAGACACCCTGTTCATAAAATTAATTAGTTTCTATAATATTTATTATTTTCAACAATTTTGGAAGAGATAAAATTCTTTTAACTACGTAGTTTGAAGCAATAAGGAAATTTTATCGAATTTTGTGTAATTAGAGGTATTTTAATTTGACAAACCATTAGTCTCTCTTGTCTATATAGGAAAATAGTAAAATTAATGGACTTATTTAACACAAAGTCTCATTAACATGTAATTAACGGAACATGTATTTTGCAGGTGGCGTGGGGAACTGCGGTAATGGAGTTACAAAGTTGGTTACTCTATCACCTTGTGGCTGTACCTGACTGCAATCAAGGTATAAATTTCTATTAAAATTCGACCATAATCGAACATCATTGCATCATGTAAATTTTCATACAATATTCAAGACAATTTTGTCAATTTTATGTCTTTTGTATTCCCTTTTATTTAATGTCATTTTTATGTTTCACTTCCACTTATTGTTTTTATAATTTTGCCTTTTTTCTTTATTTTCTTACTTTATTTAAAAAAAAAAAAATGTTGGCACATATTTTTAGTTCCTTTTGTTGACTTTGCTTGAGTTTGGAACTTCGCGGTGCACGTTGCACCATTATTTGATTTCCGATTCCGTTATCATCGACAGGAAAAGGCACTTCTACTCATGTTTGATGGTAAGTTTATATTGCAGTTTATTGTCATTTATTGCTTTCATTTACTGTCAAATTATATACTTCAGCTTATCTGCAGTGAAGATAAATGTTTTGTATTATCAGAATCATTATATATGGACGAGGCATTGAGAAATATCTCTTAAGAAATTGTCAATAATTTCATATTATATTTTTAAAATAAGAAAATAATTGTCTGAATTTAGTTTCAGAAGAAATTGGACATTATTTTGCATTTTTAAACAAAAACTAAATTTTTTTTTCTCTAATTTTATTTAGACAAAATGTGGAAAAATTAATTTAAAACAAACTAAACCATTAAAACTCGTAATTGGATAAAAATTGAAGATTTTTGATATTTAGAAAGTTTTAGAGAAGACAAATTTGTTTCTGAATGTCGAAAATCTTTTATTTTTATCCAATCACGAGTTTTAATGGTTTATTTTGTTTTAATTTGAGTTAGCTACATTTTGTCTAAATAAAATTACAATAAAAGTTAGTTTTTCTATTTCAATAAGCAGAAAAATGACTTCAAACATAACCTCTTCTCGAGTATGTGTCCAATTTCTTCTTAATTTCAATACTTTTCAGAATTAAATTTGACTTTTCATGTTTACTGAAATGTGTTCAATTTTGAAGTAAAATCGAGGTTAAAAAATTAAATACATTTAGATTTTAAAGTTTTTGAAAATTTATAGATATTTGATTATTATAAATAATATTACTATTAAATGCATATTTAAAAAGATTCAATCAATTGACTGTACCTCAACTTAAATTTGATTATTAATAGCAAATAAAACAGTAATTTAAATGGATTTAGAAAAATTTTAACAATAAAAAAAATATTGTTGACAACAAAATATGTTGTCAAATAAAAATTCCTACACGAAAAAAAAGGTTTTGTAGAGTCCACAATCCAATTTGTGGATCACACAATTGTGTCAGACAGAAGCTGGTTTTATAAAAAAAAAAAATTAAAAAACTATTTAGAACCAGTTTAAAATTGCTAAGAATTTGTTTAAAACATTTTCGAACTGGTTTAAATCTGGATAATAAGTTTAAAATTTGTTAGAGCTACAAATTAAAATATTAATATCTAACATAAAACTACTTAGAACTTGTTTAAAACACTTTAGAACTAGTTTCAAACAAGTTAAAAACTATTTAGAACTACTTAAAACTGTTTAAATTTTGTTTAAACTATTTAAAACTGGTTTAAAGCTATTCACAAATAGTTTAAAAGTATTTCAAAATCGATAGAATTATTCAAAAAAATTATAAACTATTGAGAACTATTCAACGCTTGTTTAAAACTATTTAGAACTCATTTTAAACTGTTAAAAACTAATTATAACTGGTTATAATTGTTTATAATTATTTAGAAATATTTAAAAATGTTAAGAACTAGTCATAAACTGTTTGAAACTGGTTTAAAACGCTTTCTCAGTATTAGAACTATTTAAAATTGTTCCCAACTAGTTTCAATCTGTATAGAACTGATTTCAAACTGTTCATAACTAGTTAAAAACTTCTTAAAACTACTAGAAACTAATCCAAACTATTAATAACTTGTTTGAAACATTTTAAAATCGGTTAAAATTGTTTATTACCATTTAAAATTGTTTAGAACTAGTTTAAACTAGTTTAGAACTGGTTTAAAATTGTGCATAACTAGTTCAAAACAGTTTTAAAAAACGAAAAAAACTAGAAATCATTTTAAATAGTTAAGCACTTGATTAAAACTGTTTAGAAGTATTTAAAACTGTTCAAAACTAGTTTTAAAGTACTTGAAACTGTTATTAACTATTAGGAACTTTTTAAAATTATTCAGAACTAGTTTGAAATTGTACAGAACTACTTTAAAACTGCTTATATCAAGTTTAAAATTATTTTTAACTATTGAAAATTAGTTCAAACTATTAATTACTTATTTTAAAACATTTTAGAATCGGTTTTAACTGCTTAAAAATATTTAAAACTACTTAAAATTGTTTAGAACTACTTTTAAACTGGTTCTAAATTGTTTATAACTAATCATAACAATTCAAAAACGTTTAAAACTAGTTCCATTTATTTAAATATCTAGGTTTTAGGTTATGTCAATGAGTTGAACCTTTTTAAATGCAATTAAAATTTTACTTTTGTTAATCAAAATGTCATTAAAATTTGAAAATAAGAAAAATACTAGTAATTTCGTAGTTTTTTAAATTTGTCAAAAACTTATGTCTTTGTACCGAATTCTTTAATATTATAAAATTTAAAAATTCAAAATGTCGGATCAAATATAGCGCTGTATTTTATTAAATTTAAGTCCGCCATTTTGAATTTAAAAATTGTAACTTCCTAGTTGCGTAGTCTTTACATTAATTTTATCATTTTGGTTTTTTTTAATATTACCATTATATATTATTTAATTGAATAACTTCAAAAAAAATTTAAAATATCATGTTTGGTAACCATCTTTACATTTAAACAACTTACTTATGCTTCAATAGATAGCATTTATTAAAAAATTGTAAATTTCTTAAAAATCTTTTTAGCAAAATTTTTCTCTGAAATTTAGAAAATATCGCTGCCGCCGCTGAGTCAGGATTTTTTAGTACAATATCTTCCAGAAGTAACGAAATGTATGTTTTTAGAAGGGACTGTACTAAAATGTAATATTTATTCTTGGAAGGAACTCTACTTCAAATTAGCATACTTTTGGAAGAGACTGTACTCTAAATTAACATACTTTTGGAAGTGACTTTACTCAAAATTAACATACTTTTGAAAGAGACTATAGTCAAAATTTATATAATTTTGGAAGCGACTGTATCAAAAAAAGGCAAAAGGTCAGAAGAGACTTTGGGAAACCTTTGGTTGCCTTTGAGGTGTTTCTAGGTTCGTCCCTTATAAAATTATATAAATAATGAGTACAGTCCTTTTCAAAAGTATGTTTGTTTTGAGTACAATCCCTTCCAAAAGTATGCAAATTTGGAGTACAATCCCTTATAAAGTTATATACATTTTAAGTACAGTCCCTTACAAAAGTATATTAGTTTTGAGTACAATCCCTTCCAAAAATATGTTAATTTTTAGTACAGTTCCTTGCAAAAGTATGCTAATTTTGTGTACAGTCCCTTCCAAAAGTATGCTAATTTGGAGTACAGTCCCTTCCAAAGACATACATTTTGATACTTTTAGAAGAAACTGTACTAAAAATTAATATATTCTTGAAAGGTACTGTACTCCAAACGAGCATACTTTTATAAGAGACTGTACTAAAAATTAACAGACTTTTGGAAGTGACTGTACTAAAAATTAACACACTTTTGAAAGAGACTAAACTCAAAATTTATATAATTTTGGACGTGACTGTATCAAAAAAAGGCAAAAGGTCATAAGAGTCTTTGGGAAAGCTTTTGGTACCTACCTTTAAAAAGGCTCTGAATTCAGTCCCTTATAAAATTATATAAATTTTGAGTACAGTCTCTTTTAAAAGTATGTTAAGTTTGGAGTACAGTCCCTTCCAAAAACATACATTTGGATAATTTTAGAATGGTCTTTACTAAAAATTAATATATTCTTAGAATAAACTGTACTCAAAATTAACATACTTTTGAAAGAGGCTATAGTCAAAATTTATATAATTTTGGAAGCGACTGTATCAAAAAAAGGCACAACGTCAGAAGCGACTTTGGGAATTCTTTTGATACCTTTAAGGAGGCTCTGGATACAGTCCCTTATAAAATTATATAAATTTTGAGTACAATCCCTTTCAAAAATATGTTAGTTTTAAGTACAATCCCTTCCAGAAGTATGTTAATTTTGTGTATAATCTTTTCCAAAAACATACATTTCGATAATTTTAGAAGGGACTGTACTAGAAATTAATATATTCTTGGAAGGGACTGTACTCAAAATTAACATACTTTTGATTGAGACTGTACTAAAAGTTAAGACACTAAACTCAAAATTTATATAATTATGGAAGGGACAGTATCAAAAAAAGGCAAAAGGTCAGAAGAGACTTTGGGAATGCTTTTGGTATCTTTAAGGAGGCTCTGGATACAGTCCCTTATAAAATTATATAAATTTTGAGTACAGTTACTTTCAAAAGTATGTTAGTTTCGAGTACAGTACCTTTTAAAAGTATGCTAATTTTGAGTACAGTCCCTTCCAAAGGTATGTTAATTTTGAATATAGCTTCTTTCAAAAGTGTGTTAATCTTGAGTACAGTCCCTTCTAAAAGTGTGCTAATTTTAAGTACAATTTTTTCCAAAAGTACGCTAATTTTGAATACAATTCCTTCCAAAAGTACGCTAATTTGGAGTACAGTCCCTTCCAAAAACATACATTCCGATACTTTTAGAGGGAACTTTACTAAAAATGAATATATTCTTGGAATGGACTGTACTCTAACTTAACTTACTTTTGGAAAGGACTGTATTCAAAGTCCCTTTCAAATTTATGTTAGATTTGAGCACAATCCTTTCCAAAGTATGTTAATTTTGAGTACAGTCCCTTCCAAAAGTATGCTAATTTAGAGTACAGTCCCTTCCAAAAACATACATTTTGATACTTTTAGAAGGAACTGTACTAAAAATCAATATATTCTTGGAAGGAATCCTACTCCAAATTAACATACTTTTGGTTGAGACTGTACTAAAAATTAACATACTTTTGAAAGAGACTAAACTCAACATTTATAAAATTTTGGAAGTGACTGTATAAAAAAAAACAAAAGGTCATAGGAGTCCTTGGGAAAGCTCTTGGTACCTTTAAGAAGGCTCTGGATACAGTCCCTTATAAAATTATATAAATTTTGAATACAGTCCCTTTCAAAAGTATGTTAGTTTTGAGTACAGTCCCTTCGAAATGTATGTTAATTTTGAGTACAATCCCTTCCAAAGGCATGTTAATTTGGTGTACAGTTCCTTTCAAAAACATACATTTCGATACTTTTGGAAGGGATTGTATTAAAAAAATCCTGACACAGCGACGGTCCTAAATTGAAAATATAGTATAAAAGTAATACTATACTTAATATTAATACTAATAATAATAATACTAATTTAAAAATCTATTTGTAGTGATGCAGTCTGCTACAGCTACAGGGGGTGGAGTTTACCCTTCTGGAGGTACCGGAAGTCGAGCTCGAGATTTAGGTCTTCGAGCACAGAAGAAACTTCTTGGTCGTTTTGCAGCGACTGGAACAGGAAGATCATTGTTGATTGATGATGCCACGACATCACTTTTAGACAATCTCTACAAATTAATGGAAAAAACTGCTAAGCAGAGTCCAAATTTGGACAAAAAACAACCGGAAAAGGTGCTCAAAAATATTGTCAAGTTGTCCATTAAGGTAAGCGAAACGCAAAAACAGAAAGTAGAATATATATTTAAAGAATTTTATTATGTCGCGCATTACAAATTTTGGTCGCCTGCATTTTCTCCAAAATTCAATTGTCAAAATATCCATTTGACCGAATTGTATTTAACCGAAAGGCTATTTATCAAAAATGTAATTTGACAAAAATTTCAATTATTAGAAATCTGATTAATCCAAATTTATAATTATAAGAAATCCCATTTGTCCAAAAGTGCATTTATCAGAAATCTAATTTTTCCAAAAATTGCATTTATCAAAAATCTATAATTTGAGAGAAATTTCAATTATCAAATTTCTCATTTATCAAAAAAATCAGGGTTTTTATCAGGGTGTCTACTAATTTCGTCCCACAAAATTTCCGGTCATTTTCCCGGTTTTTCCCGATTTTTGTTCCTATTTTGCCCGGTTTTTTTTCTTGTTAACTTAAAATTTATTTCATGTATAAATAGACCTACAAATGGCCAAAAAAATTGAAGATAACAGTTGATAATTAAAGAAAAAAATTGAAATTCAAAGAAAATAATTGAGAACTGAAGAATTAAATATTAAACTTTACAAAAAATAATAATTAAGAATTGAAAGAAACAATTATTAATGAAAAGAAATAATTAATAATGGGAAGAAATAATTGAACAATGACAAAGATATTTGCCAATTAGAAGCAAAATTAAAAAAAAAGTAAATATTAATCTACAATTGAACAATAATTGAAAAAATTGAACAATGGTTATTAAATTCTATGAATATAATTGAAAATTGGTCAACTAGATAGAAAATAAAAAAAAATAATTTAAAATTTAAGTTAATAATTCAAAATTGAAAATTAAACAATGAAATTGAAATCAGAATAACACAGAATTATTGAATAAAAAAAAACAAAACAATTGAAAATTGAGAAATAAAATTGAAATTCGAATACAATAATTGAGAATTAAAAAAAATTACCGAACAATTGGATTGAAAAAAGAAGAAAATAATTTATAATTGAAAAAAAAAAGGAAAATTCCATGTATTATTTAATATTGAAGAAAACATTAAAAATTGAAGAATAGAATTGTTCTTTAAAGAAATTAATTGAGAATTGAAAACAATAATTGAACAATTGAACAATTAAATTGAAAATAGAAGAAAATTATCGAAAAATTGAAGAAGGTTTTGAAACATGAAATAAATAACTGATAATTGAAAAAAGTTGCGATTACTGAATATTGCAACAAACAATTGAAAATTGAACAAAATAATTAAAAAATAAAGACAATAATTGAAAATTGAAGAAAGTAATTAAAAATTAAAGACAATATTTGTAAACAGCAGAAAAATTTAGAAATCGACGCAAATATTTGCGAATTGATGAAAATAATTTAAAAATTATCAATTTAAATCAAAATTGAAAGAAAAACATAATTTAAAAAAGCTGAGACTTGTAAAATATTAAAGAAAATTAAAAAAGAAATTAAAAATAGAAAGAAATTGAGAAATTGAAAGAAATATGAAAAAAAAATTGGAAATTGAAGAAAATAATTAAGAATTTACAAAAAATCATTGTAAAAAACCTAGAGTTATTGAATATAAAAAAAATAATAATTGAAGAAAAAATAGAATTTGATAAAAACAATAAAAAATGAAGAATGTAATTGTAATTTGAAGAAATTAATTACAAATTGTAGAAAGTAATTTGAAATTGAAGAAAATATGATTTTATGAAAATTGTTGAATAATAATAATTGATGAATTGAATTGAATTTTCAAAAACATAATTGATAATTGAAAAAAAATATTGAAAAAAGCCGAAAATGATTGATTATAGAAGAAAATAATTGAAAATTGGAGGAGTTATTGAGAGATGAAATAAATAAATGACAATTGAAAGAAATAGTTGAATAAAGTCAAGAATTATTAAATATTAAATTAAAGAATTAAAAATTGAAGGAAATAATTGAGATGTGAAGAAAATAATTAAAAATTGATGAAAATAATTGATAATTGAAGAAAATAATTGAAAATTGGATCAAATAATTGGCAATTGAAAAAAATAATTTAGAGTTGAAGAAAATAATTAAAAATTGATTAAAATAATTGAAAATCGTAGTAAATATTTAAGAATTAAAGAAATTAATTAGAAATTGATAAAAATATTTGAATAATGAAGAAAGTAATTGGCAATTGAAGAAAATCGAAAAAAATCGAAAAAAAACAATTGAGAAATGAAGGAATAATTTGAAATTAATGAAAATAATTCAAAATGAAAGAAAATAATTGAGAATTGTAGAAAATAATTTAAATAATTTAAAATTGAAAAGAATAGCTGTCAGTTGAAGAAAATAATTGTGAATTTCTAAAAATAGTTGAATAATTGAAGAATTAAATTGAAGATTTAAAAACGTAATCGATAATTAAAAAAAATTGAAAAAAGCCGAAAATGATTGATTATAGAAGAAAATAATTGAAAATTGGAGGAGTTATTGAGATGTGAAATAAATAAATGATAATTGAAAAACATAGTTGAAAAAAGTCGAGAATTATTGAATATTAAATTAAAGAATTAAAAATTGATGAAAATAATTGAGATCTGAAGGAAATAATTGAAAATTAAGGAAAATAATTGAAAATTGAATCAAATAATTGGCAATTGAAAAAAAGTAATTTAGAGTTGAAGAAAATAATTAAAAATTGATTAAAATAACTGAAAATCGTAGAAAATATTTCAGAATCTAAGAAATTAATTAGAAATTGATGAAAATAATTGAAAATTGAAGAAAATCGAAGAAAATCGAAGAAAATAATTGAGAAATAAAGAAATAATTTTAAATTAATGAAAATAATTCAAAATGGAAGAAAATCATTGAGAATTGTAGAAAATAATTGGAAATTGAAGAAAATAATTGAAAATTGAAAAGAATAATTGAAAATTGAAAAGAATAATTGGCAGTTGAAGAAAATAATTTTGGATTTCTGAAAATAGTTAAATAATTGAAAAATTGAATTGAAACTTCAAGAAGATAATCGATAATTGAAAAAAAATATTGAAAAAAGCCGAGAATTATTGAATATTGAAGAAAATAATTGATAATTGAAAGCACACAATAGAATTGCCCATAAATATATATAAACTATTATGCAATGTACGGCCTAATAAAAAAACTAAACTTCTATACGTACATTTTTTCATAATAATTTGACGTTTTCATGTTTAATGTCTTTCATTGTTTCTGCGGTTTTGTTAGCGTTAAGAAAAAAAGATGGTAGACAAACATCTATATTTCATGAGAATATATTATATTTTAATTTTTAATGCATGTTTTTTATTTTTCAATTGCATAATTGTCGCATAATTACACAAAATTTAAACGCATAATCAGATTGATTCAAAATGCATCAGAATTCTAAATTGGCAGAAATTACATTTATCAGAAATCTCAATTATCCAAAATTGCATTTATCAGAAATCTAATTTGTCAGAAGTTTCGATTATTAGAAATCTCGTTTATACAAAAATGCATTTATTAGAAATCTCATTTGTCAGAAATTGCAGTTATCCGAAATCTTATTTATCAGAATGACCAATTGTCGAAAAGCTCATTTATACGAAATTTTATTTATCAAACATCTATAATTCGCCCGAAATTGCATTTATCAGAAATCTAATTTGTCAGAAGTTTCGATTATTAAAAATCTCATTTATACAAAAATGCATTTATTAGAAATCTCATTTGTCAGAAATTGCAGTTATCCGAAATCTTATTTATCAGAATGACCAATTGTCGAAAAGCTCATTTATACGAAATTTTATGTATTAAACATCTAGTTTGTCCGAAAATTGCATTTATCAGAAATCTTATTTTCCCAAAATTCCATCATTCCAACATTTTTCTTTTCAAGAGAGTTTCCCATCCCTGATCAAGTCAGTCTATTATTTCTAATAAATATTATTATATTGTCATTAAAAAGCGTGAAAAATTGAAATCAAGTGAGAGGTTTTTTGTCGTTTAGTCTTAAGCTAACTAAATTCCACAAGTAAATTGCAAATTTTTAATTTTTTAGATTGGACTTCTGCACCGGAATCAACAGTTGGGTCCCGCCGACGAAGAAAAAATCGCGGAAATTCGATCGTCCTTGAGAGCGACGGCAATGTCAGTTGTTTCATTTTATGAATTGGACTATAGTTTCGACAAACCGTACTTAACAAAATCCTTAGAAAGATGCCGAGCAGCTATTCAAAATTTAATAAAGCCCCACCTCACAGACAAATCTCAAGATCGATGTGACCTCGTCTTCGATTTTCTCACCCATCCAGAATTTTTGGATTCTATTTTTCGGCAAGATTCCGAGCAGAGAGCTACTCTTGGTTTACTAGTCAGTGATATAAATAAGGCCCTCGATGCTGGGCACCTCTGATTTCTCAAAAAAGAGAAAAAAAAAAGAAGAATTTCCTCATCCACAAACAGAAATCGCTTTAAATCAGAAAATTCGAAACTGAAATCCTCAGGAATTGGGAAATTTTTTTCAGGCGACTGATCATAAAAAGATACAATAATATATTAAATTAATAATTATAAACAACGGATTTTATTTATTTGAAGATTCTAATTTGTTTCTAAAAAATCTGCTGGTCAAAATAAAAAAATCTTTTTTATAGATTCACCAGGAAGGAAAAGAAAACGTTTTTTTTTTTTTAATATATTATTGTGTACTCTGGATTTTAAAGATTTTAAATTAGAGTCTAAAGGGGAATTTACAAAAGCGTGCTCATATTTACAAAATAAATTTTAAAACTCCTAAATATATATTTAAGAATTTTGTTTAATGATATTGATATTTAAAATAGATAATGCCAATTATTTATTCCACCTTTGAAAGGATGGGTTATAGTGTAGATATTTAGAATAATAGGATTGACAATTTTCTGGAAACCCTGAATTTAAAAAAAGAAAAAAAATGAAATAACACTCCACTTCCAAATGCCTTACTCTTTATGACAAATAATATTAACCATTTGTATGACCAAATTCGCAAGAATCAAATATTCTTATGCATTTTCATTTAGGACATTGTGTGATCTTTATTAAACATATCGTAGGGGGATCTAAACTAAGAGAAAATATATACATATCTTGATTTACCCAAAGTTCAGTTTTTAAGGTACTCGAGTAATTATTTCCTGAATGGTTTCGAAAACCGTTTTGGAAAGCCCTGTTTTGTATACATTATACACTTAATTTTATGCTAATTAACTTATGAGAAGTAATCTTCAATTTGTAAAAAGTCGTTATATATCATCAATAAATTATTTATAAATATTTTCAACTTATTTTTTAATGGCATTCTATTTCTTTTAGAAACTTTACCTATCCTCAATTAATTTTACTTTAATCCATCATTTTCAAATAAATTATTTTTCTAAGAGAAAAAAAAAAATATTTTAATTTAGTAAAATAAAGTCTACATATTTATTAATACATTCAAGTTTACATAAATAAATAAATAAGTAAAATAAATATTTCTTTAGAACAAAATTTATAAAATTTAAGAATTAAAAAAAAAGCAAAAAATAATTGATATTTGAGAAAAATACTTGAAAATCTTAAAAATAAATTGAAAATAAATGAATAATAAAGAATTAAAGAAAATAATTGAAAATAGAGATAAACAATTTAGAATTGAAAAAAAACATGAAAAAATTGAAAAATAAAATTTACAACTTGAAGAAAATAATTGAAATATGATACAAATAATGATAAGTTGTAAAAAATAAATGCTATTTGAGTGAAATAATTGAAACAATAACAGGATTTTTTTTAAATAAAAAAATAATTGAAATTTGAGAAAAATACATGAAGAGCTTAGAAATTAATTTAAAAAAATGAAAATAACCAAAAAATTGGAGAAAAGAATTGAATAAAACTAAAAGTAATTGAAATTTACGATAATTAATCAAAAAGTTTGGAAATTACAAAAACCAATAAAAACAATTAAAAATTGAAAAAAATAATTGAAATTTTATAAAAATACTTAAAAATCTTAGAAAATAATTGTAGAAAATGAGAATAACATTTAACAATTGAAGAAAATAATTGAAAAATGATAAAATTATTTCCAAATTGAAAAAATAATTGAAATATGCTGAAAATAATTTAAGATTGAGAAAGAAAATTGAGCTATAATGAAAATAAAAAATTGAAAACAGTTAATAAAATTTGAGAGAAATAATTGAAAAAACCAGAGTATATGTTTAAAAGAAGAAAATAATTTCAAAATTAATAACAAATTTTTAATTAAAGAGAATAATTAAAAAATCGCAGAAATAATCGAAAATTGATTAAAATAATTGAAATTTCAGATAATTAATTGAAATTTTTTAAACTTATGCCAAAATAATGAAAATAATTAGAAATGAAAGAAAATAATAGAAAAATTGCAGAATTTAGTTTCAGGCAAAAGAAAATAATTGAAAAATTGTTTAAAACATGGAATATTGATGACAATAAATATAAATAACAGAAAATTTAGTAATTTAATTGAAAAAAATGATAATAACTAAAAAATGGAGAAAAGAATGAATAAAGCTAATAGTAATTGAAATTTAAGATAACTAATCAAACAGTTTAGAAAAATTATAAAAAATCAATGCAAATAATTGAAAATTGAAAAAAATAATTAAATTTTTTAAAAAATACTTAAAAATCTTGGAAAATAATTGTAGAAAATGAGAATAACAATTAACAGCCGAGGAAAATAATTGAGAAATGATAAAATTATTTCCAAATTGAAAAAATAATTGAAATATGCTGAAAATAATTTAAGCTTGAGAAAGAAACTCTAGCTATGATGAAAATAATTTAAATATGAAAAATTGAAAACGATGAATAAAATTTGGGGGAAATAATTGAAAAAATCATAGAATATGTTTAAAAAATGGAAAATAATTGCAAAATTATTTACAAATTTTTAATTAAAGAGAATAATTAAAAAATCGCATAAATAATCGAAAATTGTTGAAAATAATTGAAATTTTATATTGCAAAAAAAGATAAATAAATAAATAAATTTCTGGTAAATAATTGAAATTTTTGAAAATTATGTCAAAATATTGAAAATAATTAGAAATTAAAAAAAATAATAGAAAAATTGCAGAACTTAGTTTTAAGCGAAAGAAAATAATTGAAAAATCGTTTAAAACATGAAAAATTGATGACAATAAACTAAATTTGAAATAATAACAGGAAATTAATTGAAAAATAATGAAAATATTGAAAGATAGAGAAAATAATTGCAGAATAATAAAAAGAATTGAAAATTGAACAAAATAATTGAAAATTGAGATATATAATTGAAATTTTAGGATAATAATTAAGAAATTATTAAAATGATTAAAAATTGAAAGTAATAATTGCAGAATGACAAAAATAATGTTAAATTAAAAAAACTGATTTAAATTTGCGATGAATATTATAAAATTTAGGAATAAATAATTAAACTAATTTAATGTCAAGGGAAAAATAATAAAAATTGAAACAGTGATTGACAAAAACTAAACAAAATTATGGAAATTTGAAGAAGGTTTTAAGATTTAGAGAAATAATTTAAAGATATTTAAAAATTGCATAAAATAATTAAAAAATGATAAAAATAGTACAAAAAATAATTGACATTTCTGATAAATAATTGAAACTTTTGAAAATTATGCCAAAACAATTAAAATAATTAGAAATTAATGAAAATAATAGAAAAATTGCAGAATTTAGTTTTAAGCAAAAGAAAATAATTGAGAAATCGTTTAAAACATGAAAAATTGATGACAATAAACTAAATTTGAAATAAAAACAGGAAATTAATTGAAAAATAATGAAAATATTAAAAGATGGAGAAAATAATTGCAGAATAATAAAAAGAATTGAAAATTGAACAAAATAATTGAAAATTGAGATATATAATTGAAAGTTTAGGAAAATAATTCAGAAATCATGAAAATGATTCAAAATTGAAAATAATAATTACAGAATGACAAAATTAATGGTAAATTAAAAAAATTAATTTAAATTTGCGATGAATATTATAAAATTTAGGAATAAATAATTAAACTAATTTAATGTCAAGGAAAAAATAATGAAAATTTAAAAAGTGATGGAAAAAACTAAACAAAATAAATGAATAAATAAATAAAATAATTGAGAAATGATAAAAATAGTACAAAATTGAAGTTTCAGTAATTGAAATCATAATATAAAAGAATTATTAAAAATTAAAGAAATTTTTAAATCTCTTATTAAATGCTAGTTTACTTAACTGAAATATGAAGAAATTACAATTGCTATAAATTTAAATTTTGAGAACATTTTAAAAAGGTGAAATATGATTTAAAATTTTAAAAGAAAAAAACAATTTTAGTGACAAATGTCAGGTGTGGACAAAATAATTGAATGAATGAATGGTTGAAACTTGTAAATTATTATTTAAAAAAACTACAAAAAAATGCAGAAAAATTATTAAGGAGGTTCTCTACATTGACATAACCTCAAACTAAAAGTGAATTTTTACACGAAATAAAAATATTAATAAAATTGATTTCACCAATATTAGAAAGCCAGTTAGGAAAAATTGTAATTCTCGTCCAATATTTTGCCAAATAACAGTTCATTTAGCTCTTTAAAACATTCTTTTCAAATTTCAATAAATAAAATATAACGTTTAGTCTCCAGACCAAGTCCATTTAATAAAATTAAACGATCATCACATAACTAAAAACATCAACGTTTCGCCAACTAATAAGAAGGCCTCCTCAGGACATAAAACTAAAAATTATAAACATTGTTACATAATTAAAATTCATAATACAGTTTTTTAGGTTAAAAACAAGACATAAAACAAATTAAATTAAACCACAAAACAAGAATGAACTTACTTATTTCAAGCATAAAATTGCCATGAACATTCAAAACAAAAACAATACAGTCAACAATAAAATATAAATAGTAATAAATAAACATAAAAAGTATTGTCTTTTTTCAACGATAAAAATCGTAGTCACATTTTTAAAAACAGTCAAAATTAAAATAGGTTAGAATGATCACACAACAAAATTCAATTACTATGCAGATAAAGTAATTTCAAATTTATTTTTTGGATTTTGTTATAACAAAAACAACAGGTTAATTTAAGCGCATCAAAAGCCAGCGGAAAAAAGATGCGCAAAAATTAACCTCATGTTTTATAATGACTATGGCGTACCCAAATTTTAAATATTTTAATTATCTGATTATTAATTTAATACTATATTATACAGCAATATTGCCATATCATATAATGTAATAATAATTTTAACAAAACTTTAATTATTAATAGAGAAAATAATTGAGTGCTATTTTTTGTTAAATTTTTTAAATTTCAAAGAATACTAGGTTGAAATTATAATTGTTGGGATCTATTTACGAATTTCCGGAACCTTTAAAAAATCAGGATCGTTTTGAAAATTCATGATTCTTTTCACAAATTTCTGAAGATTTCCCGAACTCTCGTTGGACACTATGAACTTTTCATTTGGGAATTGAAGGGGTTAATAAAAATAAATTTAAATTTCAGTTATGTATAAGTTGGCCTGTTTATTTACAATTAGTATTTTTGTATGTGAGCACATACACAGAATTACAACTCTATCCATAAGATAATAAACTTCTTCCACGTTGCATCCTATATTAAATACAAAATAACTAATTTCGGTAATTACGGCGGGTTGACAAATAATTAAAATAATCCTAAGCTACAAAAAATTTAACTAATTTTTTTTAGAATTCACGGAAACTGTCATTAAAAAGAAGAAAAAAATAAAAAAGATACTGCTCCGTTTACTTTTTATTTCACCTCTTTGTAATAAATATAAGGAGGCTTGAATAATATTAAAATTTATTTATATAAAGAACAAGACTCGTTTCCGTGACTTCTTCAGGTAAAGTGCTTGAAAATTGCATAAATTCACATTATATTTCATCTGACCGAATATCAAAACTACAATTGTTGCCGAACAATTTTTTTTAATCGCAATTTTAATTTAGAGTATCAGAAAAATTTCAATTAATTGTAATTTTTTATTATTTATAAAGTTTTAATTTGATTTTCAGTCAAATGAATTTTGAGATAATTTGACTACGCAATTTTTAGGCACCTTTTTTCAGCTAATTTACCCAATTATAGAGTATTTCAGCAGCAATACAATTTTAAAAATCTTTATTTATTTAGTTGAAAAAACAAAAACAAAACAAATCGACAAAAATCAGACACGATCTAATTGTTGAATAACAATAAAACAATAAATAAAGGTGTCGATTCAAAATCGTGTTTGAGTGACTTTTTCAAAAATACAAAACACTTGACTGTTTCTTCAAACATAATAATAATATATATAATAAGCACACAATCACAAAATTTCAAATGAAAAAATTTCAATTGTCAAAAAAATACAAAATCGACAACCTACAAAAGTAAAAACTGTGAAATCTCTTAATAAGGATTTAAAATAAAAAAAAAAGTGATTTTATAAATTTCGACACCTCATAATTGGGATTAAAACATAATTCGCTACAAAATCGAAAATATCCTTCAACTTTCAAAATCCAAAAATTTCTACTAAAAATCATTCTTTGGTCAAGCTTTTGAAATGTTTCATTAAATAAAAATAAAAAGAAATAAATCACAGTCACCAATAAAAAAAATTTCCAATCAGTCTTAGTGCTTTTTCAAAAGTTTTAAATAATATAAGTCCAAAAAATTGATGATTAATAAAGAAATTTAAAGTTGGATTTTGAAAGTGTGCTGAAAAATATTTAGAGAATATTAGTTGGTTTAAGTTACCAACTAATAATTAATAATAATTGAAAAATCGTGTCTAATTATAATTGCAACGGTCTTTCTACTTCCATTTCAAAAACCCTTCTATTTTTCTTTCAATTTACAAACATAAAACACCAATCGAAAAAGAAATTAAATTCCACGATTAGGCACAATTGCTGCCAATGATTGTACAAACACTTAGCAGTAGATTACACTTTTTTTCTCATATAAAAAGGACAAATTACCACGTGTTATTTAAGATTGAGACCAGACAAAACTGGGCATTATAAGCTAGAAGAACAATTTAAAAAGAACTCACTTCTTTTCAATAATATACGGAAATTCGATGTCAATTATTTCGAGACGTGAAAAATAAAAAAACAGGGATTTTAGAAATGGATTATTTAAATTATCATAAAGAGGGCTTTCTTTTAAAAAAAGTTACTCTTTTATAAAATTAATTACTTTTAATTTTAATTACTTTCACATTCAAAGTTCGAAATTAAAATTTCAACAAATTGATTTTTGCAATTAAAGCCGACTTTATGATAATTTAGACTTTCAATCGAAACACTTCGAGGTTTCCTCTTCCTATTGATTCGCTTGTTTAAGATTTGCATAAAATATTATCACCAACGAAATGATTCGTTATTTAGAAACCTACTTACATAAACAGTTCTTTGAATTGCACACGATCAAATACGTTTACACAATCACAGCTTACACACTGTTCCACAGTAACTATCTCAAATACGATAGTTTTCCTTAAACTAAATTTTATTTTCTGAGTGACATTTTTCATGCTTTTCGTACATTCGCGCATTTTTGGAAGAAAATTCTCATTTTAAAATACTCGAAGTTCTTAAAACACTCGGATATATAAAAAAAAAATTAAAAAAAAAACTCCAGGTTTTCTTTTTCTTTAGTACACTGAAGCTTCACTTATTTTAACCAGGTCCACGCAAATCCATGACAAACAATAATTAAATAAGTGAAGTTTCAGTGTAATCGAGTATCAAAACCTTAAGAACTTCAAGTATAAAATTGTGCTAAAACCAATTTTTGTTTTCACAATCAACCATTACATAAATCTAACTGTCTTACAAATAACTGTAAAATAGTTCGAGGCCTTGTTAAGACACAACTCAGCACTTATTGCAAAATTTGTTTCAGAGCTGAACCTCCCGAGTGTTGCTCAGTAACAAAGACTTTATTTATGTTAAATATCTACGCATGATCACTAACTTAAAACAATTCCCATTAACGTATTTCTTTCTTAAAAAGAAATCTCCCCATTTAAAGCATTGTGATGTTATCTTTAATCGATTTCACACTAAATGCCCAACAAATTTTTAAGTATTCCAAAAAATTATGCATAAAAACTTGAAAAGAAAAAAATTATGCATTCTAAAATATGATTTCACGCAATAAAAAAATATTGCATAGTTCTAAATTTTGTTAAACGAATAAAATAATAAAAATCCAATTAAAAGACATAAAATTTTCAAGCGAGTTGTCAGCCTACAGAAAAATACATATATCATTTCCAATAATGATACCTGGCTATTTACAATCAAAAGTAATAATTACTTTTGTAAAAAAAAAGAAAAGAAAAAAAAAAAGTTTCTTGATAAAATGTTCAAGTGAAAATTTGCTTTCTTTCATTTTAACCATTTAACCTAGTTTGCATTATCCTTCGTGTCGATTTGTTATAAAAAAGAGTTTTACAACAGAAGTGAAAATGACACTTTCAGTCTAAAGTTCCCATAAAGACCTGCATACTTATTGCCAGAGTCCTGCATAATTTCCGTATAGATTCGGAGGCAAAGGACCACCTGCTGTAAAGAGACGAGTTCCAGATTGATCGTAGCAGTGAGTATAAATTGCTGGAGTGTATTTCACGTTTTGGAAACCGTCGATGTATTCTTCATCAGGAAACTAAAAAAAAAAATAAAGGTACTTGATACTGGTAATTTGGATTTAATAAAACCTATTGGGATCTGACTTGGGGATGCGGCCTTAATCAATGTACTTTGAACAAATAGAGTTGCAAAATTCTTGGTAATTTAAAATCTGGTTACATTCTCAAGAATGTTATTAGAATTTTAGAACATTCAGGGTGCCTACTAATTTCGTCCCACAAAATTCCCGGTCATTTCCCGGTTTTTGTTCCTATTTTTCCCGGTTTTTTCTCTTGTTAACTTAAAATTTATTTTAAGTATAAATAGACCTACAAATGGCTACAAAAATTAAATAAAACAGTTGATAATTGAAGAAAATAATTGAGAATTGAAGAATTAAATATTAAACTTTACAAAAAATAATAATTAAGAATTAAAAGAAACAATTGATAATAAAAAGAAATAAGTAATAATGGAAAGGAATAATTGAACAATGACAAAGATATTTGACAATTAGAAACAAAATTAAAAAAGAAGTAAATATTAATCTACAATTGAACAATAATTGAAAAATTGAACAATGGATATTAAATTCAAAGAATATAATTGAAAATTGGTCAACTAGATAGAAAATCCAAAAAAATAATTTAAATTTTGAGTTAATAATTCAAAATTAAAGAAATAAATTGAAAATTAAATAATCAAATTGAAATCAGAAAAACACAGAATTATTGAATATTAAAAAAAAAATTGAAAATTGAGAAATAAAATTGAAATTCGAAAACAATAATTGAGAATTAAAGAAAATTACTGAACAATTGGAATGAAAAAAGAAAATAATTTATAATTAAAAAAAATGGAAAATGACAGGAATTATTTAATATTGAAGAAAACATTAAAAATTGAAGAATAGAATTGTTATTTAAAGAAATTAATTGAGAATTGAAAAAAATAATTGAACAATTGAACAATTAAATTGAAATTAAAAGAAAATTATTGAAAATTGAAGGAGCTTTTGAAACATGAAATAAATAACTGATAATTGAACAAAAAATAATTGAAAAAAGTCGAGATTACTGAATATTGAAACAAGCAATTGAAAATTGAACAAAATAATTAAAAATTAAAGAAAATAATTGAAAATTGAAGAAAATAATTAAAAATTGAAGAAAGTACTTAAAAATTAAATACAATATTTGGAAACAGCAGAAAAATTTAGAAATCGATGAAAATAATTTAAAAATTCTCAATTTAAATAAAAATTGAAAGAAAAACATAATTTAAAAAAGCTGAGAATTGTTAAATATTGAAGAAAATTAAGAAGAAATTGAGAATTGAAAGAAATTGAGAAACTGAAAAAAATATGAAAAAATAATTGGAAATTGAAGAAAATAATTGAAATGTAAGAACAAAATTTTAATTTGAAGAAAATAATTGAGAATTTAAAAAAAATCATTGTAAAAAGCCTAGAGTTATTGAATATTAAAAAAAAATTGAAAATTAAAGAATGGAATTGAATGTCGAAAATTATAATTGAGAATTAAAGAAAATAATTCAGGAATTGAACAATGGGATTGAAAGTAGAAGAAAATAAGTGATAATTGAAGAAAAAAGAAATTGAACAACCGAGGAATTATAGAATTTGAAAAAAACAATAAAAAATGAAGAATGTAATTGTAATTTGAAGAAATAAATTAAAAATTGTAGAAAATAATTTGAAATTGAAGAAAATGTGATTTTATGAAAATCGTTGAATAATAATTGATGAATTGAATTGAATTTTCAAAAACATAATTGATAATTGAAAAAAAAATATTGAAAAAAGCCGAGAATTATTGATTATAGAAAAAAATAATTGAAAAATGGAGGAGTTATTGAAATGTGAAATAAATAAATGATAATTGAAAAAAATAGTTAAAAAAAGTCGAAAATTATTGAATATTAAATTAAATAATTAAAAATTGAAGGAAATAGTTGAGATCTGAAGAAAATAATTAAAAGTTTATGAAAATAATTAAAAATTGAAGAAAATAATTGAAAATTGAATCAAATAATTGGCAATTCAATAAAAAAAAATTTATAGTTGAAGAAAATAATTAAAAATTGATTAAAATAATTGAAAATCGTAGAAAATATTTCAGAAGTAAATAAATTAATTAGAAATTGATGAAAATAATTGAAAATTGAAGAAAATAATTGGCAATTGAAGAAAATAGTAGAAAATCGAAGAAAATAATAGAGAAATGAAGAAATAAATTTAAATTAAAGAAAATACTTCCAAATGGAAGAAAATAATTGAGAATTGTAGAAAATAATTGGAAATTGAAGAAAGTAATTAAAAATTGAAAAGAATTTATTATCCCAGAAAAAAATTCCCGGTTTGACGGAAAATTCCCGGTTAATTCCCGGTTTTCCCGGTTTACCCGGTTAGTAGACACCCTGAATATTAGAATTTTAATATTAAAATAAATATATAAATAAATATAAATATAATTATAATATAATTATATAAATAAATATATTATTTTAATATTAGAATTTTCTATGTTTGAATGAGCTCCACTATTTTGAAACACAACCAATTTATTGAAATAAAAATGGATAAATAAATAAATAATTATCATTACAAATTAACGATAAGTCAATAAAGTGTAAAAAAATTATTATAAAATATAACAATTATAAACAGTGTTTTATATAAATTATAAAAATTGTTATTTCTTATACCTAACTAGATTAAACAACGCGCCCTGGCGCACTATTAGTTTCTACACCATATTTTATCAACAATTTTAAATATAATTTTTAAAAAAATAATAGCAAATTTTGCAAATTAATTTTTAAAAAAATAATGAAAATGATTAAAATTGTCGAAAGTAATTTAAAAAATCATAGAAATGTATTAAAATTAAAGAAAATAATAATTTAAATTTGAGAATAAAACTTCAAAATCTTAGAAAAAGATTTAAAAAAATGAGAATAATGAAAAATTGGAGAAAATAATTAAAAATGTAGAATATTAATTCAGAAATGATGAAAATTATTAAAAATTTAAGAAAATAATGGATAAATAACTTAAAATTGAAGAGAAGAATTACAATTTTTGAAAATAATTGAAAAAATTACAAACTGTCCATGAGAAAACGTGCCTTAGCTCCCAAACGTCAACTTTACAGGGTGAGCGTTTAAAGTTGCAGCATTGCATTGAAACCAATGTAACGTTCCTACGCTTCTTACTTAATAAGACCAACATTACTTTAAAACAATAATTTTTTATTTTTGGAAATAAAAGAGCAAATAAAAATCTGTCAATTGGCATTAAAAAATAAAAATTTATTTTTTGGAGCTAAGGCACGTTTTGTCATGGACAGTCACATATATTTAAAATAATGAAAAATTAAAGAAAAACACTTAAAAACTTTTAGACGTTCATTGCAAAAGAAAAGAAAATAATTAGAAATTAGAGAAAATAAATGAAAAAAGATAAACATAATTTAAAATCGAAAAGAACAATTTTAATTTAAGAGTAATAATTGCAAAAAATACAGAATATAGGTACATAAAATAGAAGAAAATCGTAGATATAATTGAATATTGGATAGAAAAATTAAAATTACAGGTAAATAATTAAAAACTGTTTGGAAATTATGAAAAAGAACGTAAGTAATTAAAAATTGAAGAAAATAATAAACAAATAATATAAATAATTGAAAATTGAATTAAATAATTTGAAATATCAGATAAATAGTTTAAAAATTGGAAATTATGAAAAGAATTGAAAATGATTAAAAATTGAAGAAAATAATGGGAAATTTGAGGAAAATATTTTTAAATTTTTGAAATAATAATAATATTAATAAAAAAAAAAGAAGAATTAAAAATTGTGGAAAATAATTGAAAAATAATTTAAAAATTTGAAACTTTAAGAAAATAATCGAAATATGATAAAAACAATGATAAGTTGAATAAAATTAATGAAATTTGAAATAAATAGTTTAAATGAACTATTATATAAATATGTAAAGAGTTTAACAGAAGCTACCACATATGTATGATATTATTATTATTATTATTATTATTATTATTGTTATTATTATTTTTGTATAAATACTTTGTATGGTTCCCAGAATGGTCAATTTTTGACTGCGGGATTTATTATGAAATAAATAAATAAAATAATATTGAAATTTTAGAGAAATACTTCAAAATCTGAGAAATTAATTGAAAAAAATGAGAATAATTATAAATTGAAGATAAGAATTGAAGAAGGCTAAAAATAATCGACACTTAAGATAATTAATAAAAGCTGTTTGGAAATTATGAAAACATATAAAATAATTAAAAAATGAAGAAAATAATTGAAATTTGAGAAAAATACGTAAAAATCTTAAAAAATAATTTTACAAAATGAGAATAATAATTAAGAACTTAGGGAAATAATTTAAAAAGTGATAAAAATAATTTTAAATAAAAAAAAAATTGAAATATGTTGAAAATAATTAAAATTTCAGAAAAATAATTGAAATTTTTGAAAATTATGCAAAAAGAATGAAAACAATTAGGAATTAGAGAAAATACAAAAATTACAGAACTTATTTTTAAACAGAAGAAAATAATTGAAAAATTGTATACAAAGTTGCAAATTGAAGACAATAATCTAAATTTGAGATAATAACTGAAAATTTAGGAAATTAATTGAAAAATAATTAAAAGATTGAGAAAATAATTGCAAAATGATAAAAAGAAATTAATGTTGAACAAAATAACTGAAAATTAAGATATATATTTGAAAGCTCAGGATATTAATTCAGAAATAATAAAAATAATAATGGTGAATTAAAAAAATTAATTTCATTTTACGATAATTAATATGAAATTTAGCAATTAATTATGAAATTGTTTTATTGTCGAAGAGAAAATAATTAAAATTGAAAAAGTGATTGAAAAAATTTTAAAGAAGAATTGAAATTTGCGGAAGGTAGGTTTGTGTGAATTTTTGTAAAAACAATAATTATGATAAAATGACCATTAAGGGAAAAAATTTAGAATAAATAATTTTTCAACTAAATAAAAATTATGACAAAGAACAATTCTATTCTTTAGAAAGTAGATTTAATTTATAATTCAAATAAATAAAAATTATATTAAATCGTAATTCGAATTATAAAATTGATGTCAAATAGAAAGTCTGCTAAAACGTTTATCTTTTGAAATAATAAATGCACTATTTATGTAAAGTTTTTTGTTTAATGATCTGTAAAAAAAATGATAACAAAGTAAATATCTGAGTAAGGATTCCTGAAGTGTGTCCATCATTTTCAAAAGGTATTCTGATTTAATTCAAATTTTATATTTTGATAGTAAATATTAGGATAAACAAAACCCTATAATATTATTTAAAAAATGTTGATATTTCAATAGTTATTAATAATCAAAGTTTTTTGGAAACACCCCAATTGCTTCCGTTCTAATTAACAAAATGTTATAAAAATTGGAACTATTATTTAAAAATAGGCACTTGTCGAAATACTAAAAGTTTTTTATAAGAAACGCACTCAATTTGTTTCAATAATCAACACTTGTTATAAACAAATTAAAAATTAAGCCTGTTCTTAATGAGATATTGACTTCGTTTTTTTTTTAAATATTATTCTGTATACAATTGTTCACATTTCAAAAAAATAAAATTTTGGGGCCCACATTGTAAGAATAAGATACTTTTAACTTTGTTCAAAGAAATACCGTTTAATTACTAATATGAACTTGTCAACAACAAAATACTATCCATATCTTTTGTTATGGTGTAGGAACACCAGATGGCGTTCCTACAAATGTCAGATCCCAATTTTAATTATTTCATCTGGAATTATAAAAAAAACTTACCACATAGCCTTTCGATGCTTTTAAGACAGCCGTTCGATTGGAGTTTATAGAAGATTCTAAATACTTTTGTGCTCGAATGTCGAAAAACATAAGCATTCCTAAACCTGTTCCTATTGTTAAAACTGTCCCTTGAAAACTTACAGATCTTATACTACATCCATTGTATCTGCAGAGAAAAACATAATTTTAAAAATTTTGAACAATTAGGCTCTAAACTAACTGATAAGTGAATTATAAAACAATAAAGAATAAATAAATATAAACGCATAGAAAGAAAAAGTTCAAACTTTCTTTGTTAGTTTAAAAAATAAAAAGCCTGTTTACAATATTGTTTAAAGAGTCATATTAATATCAACAAAATAAGATAAATTTCGTCTGCCGAAATTGAAAAAATCATAGATCAAAATAATCTTTATTTTAGACTGCTTTATATTCAAAAAGAAAACATTCGTGCAGTTTATAAACTTGATCAAGATTTAAAAAATTGTAGATCGTCTGTCACGATTTTTGTCGTCTGCTAGTCAGCTGTTAGGAAATGTGCGCGCAGCTCAGTGAATTTTCCATCAATGAAATTTTCAATTTCAGCTGACGAAAGTTATCTTATTTTGTTTAAATAACTTTGTTAATTAATGAAATGTATTAAAAAAGCTCAAAACTAACTTTAATCGTCATATTATAACGAATTTTTCGCTAAATAAAATGCAGAAAATAGCCCTGACGAAGGTATCGGATTGAATTCTAATCAGTTTTAATAAGTTTTAAACAGTATTCTTCCGGGGCATTCCGAAATTTGTTTCCGAGCCAATCAGTTTTTATCCGAATCTAAAAATGGATGTATCTTGACGAAAAAATCTTTCCGAATCATTCCGAATTAATCCGTTCCATTCCGAAGCTAAATTTTAATCCGTATGAATCTTGTTATTTCATTCCGAATCAATCCGTTTCAATCCTGATTGGGTTTATTCGGATTTAAAACGGATTGATTCGGATTGAAATAACAAGATTCATACGGATTAAAATTTAACTTCGGAATGAAACGGATTAATTCGGAATAATTCGGAAAGAATTTTTCGTGAATATACTTGCATTTTTAGATTCGGATAAAAACTGATTGGCTCGGAAACAAATTTCGGAATGCCCCGGAAAAATACTGATTAAAACTGATTGAGATTCAATCCAATACTTTTGCCAGGGAGATGTCTTAAAAGTTGAAATTCATACAAACCTGGAAGGAATTTTTTTAATAGATTGTAAAGTTCTAGCATCCAAAAGCAACGTATGAGATCGGCAGCCAATAGCATAAACTCCCTTTTCTTGCACGGCCATACAGACATTTTCTTGACAAGCAGGCAGTTTACGGGAAATTTTTTGCCTAAAAGTTTCGGCTTCCCAAATGTGAATAAAACTGTTTAAAGAAAGTGCTGCGATTTCTCCGTACGCTTTATTAAATGCTAGTGCTCGTACTTTTTGAGCTCCTCGACACTCTTTCACGCAAACTGGCTGGATCAATCTAGAATTACATACTTATTAAAATATATTACACATTTATTAACAAGATATAGATTTATTTTCATTAATAAAATGTCTATAGAAAACAGAAATTAATTATTTATTTAACAGGATGTGCAGCGACTTAAAGAAACAATTTAAGGCTTTTTCACGATTTTCAAGGTAAAAAATAAATTACATAAAAGTACGCTTTTTAATAATTGTAAAAATAATTTTTAAAATATTTTAGCTTGAGAAAATAATTAGAGATTTTAAAAAGAATAACAAAATTTTTTTTTTTTTAAATAAATTCTGTAATTTATCCATTATAGTTATTTTTTTCAATTTCTAATTATTTTCATTCTTTTTGCATAATTTTCTAAAATTGCAATTATTTATCTGAAATTTTAATTATTTTCATCCTATTTCAATTATTTATCTAAATTTTCACATTATTTTCATCAATTTTCAATTATTTTGTTCAATATTAATTTCTTTTTATTATTATTATTTTCTTTATATTATTTTCTTCAATTTTTCAAACGATTTTTCAATTATTTTCTCTTTTTCTTTTTTTACTAAATTCTGTAATTTATCTATTATGATTATTTTCTTCAATTTCTAATTACTTTCATTCTTTTGTCATAATTTTCAAAATTTTCAATTATTTATCTGAAATTTTAGTTATTATCGTCATATTTTTCAATTGCTTCTCTCAATTATTGATTATTATTCTCATTTTGTAAAATTATTTTTCAAGATTTTTAAGTATTTCTCTCAAATTTCAATTATTTTTTTTTCAATTTTTACTTATTTCCATTTGCTTTTATAATTTTTAAAAAAATATTCATTATCTTAATTTCAATCATTTTTAGTTTTCTTCAATTCTTTTCTTTAATTTTTTATTATTTTGCAGTTATTTACTTCATATCTCAATTATTTTAATTATTTTTCAATTCATTTCCAAAATTTTCAGTTATTATCTTAAATTCAGATTATTGTCTTCAATTTCCAACTTTCTTTTATTCAATTTTCTATTATTTTCTCCAATTTCTAATTATTTTCATTCTTTTTGCATAATTTTCAAAAATTGCAATTATTTATCTGAAATTTTAATTATTTCCATCATATTTCAATTATTTTTTTCAATTTAAATTTTTTTTAATCAATTTTCAAATATTTCTCTAAATTCTTAATTATAATTCTCATTTTGTAAAATTATTTTTAAAGGTTTAGAAGTATTTTTTTCTAATTTCAATTATTTTCTTCAATTTTCAATTACTTACGTTCTTTTTCATAATTTCCAAACAGATTTTAATTATTTATCTGAATTTTTCATTTTTCTACTCAATTTTCAATTATATCTACGATTTTCTTCTATTTTATGTACCTATATTCTGTATTTTTTGTAATTATTTACCTGAAATTAACAATTGTTTTATTTTTTAATTTTATATTATGTTAATTTTTTTTTCATTTATTTTCTCTAATTTTTAAATATTCTCTTTATTCTTTTACAATGAACTTCTAAAAGTTTTAAGTATTTTCTTGGAATTTTCTTTCATTTAAAATATATTATATAACTTTTTCAATTATTGTCATCAATTTTAAATTATTTATAGTACTTTTTCATTATTTTCTTAAAATATTAATCATTATCATCATTTCTGAATTAATTTTTTAAATTTTTAATGATTTATCTCAATTTCAATCATTTTTTTCAATTTCTAATTATTTTCTCCAATTTTTAATTATTTTAAATTTTATTTCTAAGATTTTAAAGTATTTTTCTCAAATTGAAATTATTTTCTTTAATTTCAAAACATTTCTAAGATTTTTTAAATTTCTTTTGACAATTTTAATCGTTTTCATTATTTTTTTTTCAATTAATTTGCAAAAAAAACCTATTATTTTTTTTTCAATTAATTTGCAAAAAAAACCTATTATTTTTTTTTTAAATATTACCTATAATTAAAATATTTACAATTGTTGATAAAGTAATGTGTAGAAATAAGAAACTAATCGAGCGCCAGCGCGCGTTGTTTAATCTAGTTTGGTATAAGAAATTAAAATTTTTATAATTTGCATAAAAAGCTGTTCATAATTGTTATATTTAATAATAATGTTTATACTTCTTTAACTGATACTTAATTTGTAATGATAATTATTTTGTTATTTATCTACTTTTATTTCAATAAATTGTTTGTGTTTCAAAATAGTGGAACTCATTCAAACATAGAAAATTCTCATAAATTCTCCGGAAGGAAAATATATTTCGGTTTACGTGACACTTGTCGGACTTTTAAAAACTAAAAAATTCACTAAAAAACTGAAATTCTTGAATTCTGTTAATCTTTTTACATTATTCTTTAAAAAAAATTTAGTAGTATTTAGTAGCTTTTGTCCAAAATTAGTTGTAAAAAAGTAGCCTTGACCAAAAAACAGTATGAAAAAAGTAAAAAAGTGTTTCACTTCGCAGACTGAAATGGAGATTCGGAAAGTTGAACATTCTGACAATTGGAGGTTAGGAATGTTAAAAGTTGTGACAAATGGAGATTCGGAGAGTTCAAAATTCTGATGAATGGAGATTCGGAAAGTTTAATATTCTGAAAAATAAATGTCGGTCTATTGGAGATTCTGTCTTTTGGAGTTTTGGAGAAAAGGATGTCGACCCGGATTATTTGAAGGATAAACAAGAGAAGCAACACTTTACCTGTGAGAAGGAATGTCTGCCTTTTCAGGTGCATCAGCCCATTCGCTGAGGATTCGCCAAAGAGCCATTTTTGAGTCTTTTGAGCCAGAAATCAGAAACTCGTCGTCCATCCAACACAGATCAAACAGCCAGTCCCTGTGAGCAGCTTCACCAACACAAACCGGATCTAACGTAGGTAATCGATAAATAGCGATTTCGTTGCTGTTCCGTGCTCCAGTTGCGAGTAACGTCCTGCAATTAACATTAATCAATTAATTAATACGCACTCATTAAAATTCTGTAAAGGAATTAATGTTGAAAATAAAACGAAATCCAATATAATGAGATAAATATTTTGAGATACACGAGTGAATTTTGTTACCTGGAAGGATTAATTTGTACGGAATGGATGCCACACTGTTGTTCGGAAATTGCATTGTTTCCTGTCATGCTTTGTCTTCCGTGAAGAGATGGTATTTGATCCAATTTTTGTGTAGCCACGTCGTACACCATTAATTTGTTGCACTTAGTTCCGAAGACAACTTGCCTATCGCTCAACCATTGTGATGAAAACACTTTGTTCATATTATTTAAATTAACGGAAGATTCTTTAAATAAATCATGAGTGAGCATGTGACGCGAGCCATACTCTTGATTAATCCTTCGAACCTCTCGACTATTTGTTTCTCGGGAACGTACATAATCGACAAAATTAAAGGAAGTCCTTAAAAATTGCCTACCCTCCGTCACTGTTTCTTCCTCGTCGTCACTTGTTTCGTAGCAGACAAAATCTTCGGGCTTGTCGGGCTTCCGGTTTCTCTCCATTCGCAGTGCTTGTCTAGAAGAAAAAGAAAAAAGAGAATCATTAGTTTTTTATATTTGAGCTTAACTTCCATACGTAATTTAGCGACTATCATATTTTTATTAACTTATTTAAAAATTATGTAAATCACTAGCAACATTAAAGCGAGACACATTGGAATTCTGGTTGATCATTGAAAATTATTAATCTTTGCAAATCCAAAAAAATGAAAATTAAATTAACTTATTTAAAAATTATGTAAATCACTAGCAACATTAAAGCGAGAAACATTGCATTCTTCTTGATCATTTAAAATTATTAATCTTTGCAAATCCAAAAAAATGAAAATTACGAAATTGAAAAATATATCTAAAAATGATGAAAAAAATTGTCAGTTGAAACAAAATTCGTAAATGGGTACATAATTACACAATTGAAAATAATAGTTCAAAGAATTAAACAATAAATATTAAATGTAAATAAAATTGTTGAAAGATTATAGGAATAACGGTTGGAAAGATTTGTAAACTGAACAACTGGATTGAAAATCGAAAAAATAATTAAAATTGAAGAGAATAATAAAAAAAGAAATAAATTAAAATTTGAAAAAATATTTGACAATAAGGGTGTCTACTAATTTCGATGACGCTGAAGTGCGCAACGTTTCTGAGAAAGGAACAAAATTTTTGTAAATTATACTTAAAATTTTATGGGTAAATATGATTAATTATTCATTGAATTAGCTATAAAATAAAATTTAAAAACAATTTTAAAACTTTATTTGACCAGAAAAGTTTTTAAAATATATTTTTTCTAATTTATTCTTTTTGTTCGTTTCTCAGAAACGTTGCGCACTTCAGCGTCATTAATTTCGTCCCACAAAATTCCTGGTCATTTCTTGGTTTTTCCCAGTTTTTGTTCCTATTTTTCGCGGTTTTTTCTCTCGTTAACTTAAAAATTTATTTTAAGTATAAATAGACCTACAAATGGCTAAAAAAAATTGAAGATAACAGTAGATAATTTATTTATTTATTTATTTATTTAACAACTTATACATTTTCTTATAATTGAAGAAAATAATTAAAATTCAAAGAAAATAATTGAGAATTGAAGAATTAAATATTAAACTTTAAAAAAAAATAATTAAGAATTAAAAGAAACAATTAATAATGAAAAGAAATAATTAATAATGGAAAAAAATAATTGAACAATGACAAAGATATTTGCCAATTAGAAGCAAAATTAAAAAAAAAAGTAAATATTAATCTACAATTGAACAATAATTGAAAATTCGTCAACTAGATAGAAAATAAAAAAAAATCATTTAAAATTTAAGTTAATAATTCAAAATTGAAGAAATAAATTGAAAATTAAATAATGAGATTGAAATAAAAAAAAACACAGAATTATTAAATATTAAAAAAAAAAACAATTGAAAATTGAGAAATAAAATTGAAATTCGAATACAATAATTGAGAATTAAAGAAAATTACTGAACAATTGGATTGAAAAAAGAAGAAAATAATGTATAATTATTAAAAAAAACAATGAAAATGCCAGGAATTACTTAATATTGAAGAAAATATTAAAAATTAAGAATAGAATTGTTATTTAAAGAAATTAATTGAGAATTGAAAAAAACAATTGAACAATTAAATTGAAAATAGAAGAAAATTATTGAAAATTGAAGGAGGTTTTGAAACATGAAGAAAATAACTGATAATTGAAAACAAATAATTGAAAAAAGTCGAGATTACTGAAAATTGAAACAAACAATTGAAAATTGAACAAAATAATTAAAAATTAAAAAAAATAATTGAAAATTGAAGAAAATAATTAAAAATGGAAGAAAGTACTTAAAAATTAAATACAATATTTGGAAACAGCAGAAAAATTTAGAAACCGGCGGAAATAATTGCGAATTTATGAAAATAATTTAAAAATTCTCAATTTAAATAAAAATTGAAAGAAAAACATTATTAAGAAAGCTGAGAATTGTCAAATATTAAAGAAAATTGAGAAATTTAAAGAAATATGAAAAAATAGTTGGAAATTGAAAAAAAATAATTGAAATTTAAGAAAAAAATTGGAAATTGAAGAAAATAATTGAAAATTAAAAAAAAAAGCATTGTAAAAAGCCTAGAGTTATTGAATATTGAAAAAAAAACAATTGAAAATTAAAGAATAGAATTGAATGTCGAAAATTATATTTTAGAATTAAAGAAAATAATTTAGGAATTGATCAATGGGATTAAAAGTAGAAGAAAATAAGTGATATTTGAAGAAAAGGAAATTGAACAACCCAGGAATTAAAGAATTTGAAGAAAACAAGAAAAATGAAGAATGTAATTGTCATTTGAGAAAATTAATTAAGAATTGGAAAAAAATAATTGAACAATTGAACAATTAAATTGAAAATTGAAGGAAGTTTTGAAACATGAAGAAAATAACTGATAATTGAAAAAAAAAGTAATTAAAAAAAGTAGAGATTACTGAAAATTGAAATAAACAATTGAAAATTGAACAAAATAATTAAAAATTCAAGAAAATAATTGAAAATTGAGGAAAATAATTGAAAATTAAAGAAAGTACTTAAAAATTAAAGACAATATTTGAAAACAGCAGAAAAATGTAGAAATCGACGGAAATATTTGCGAATTGATGAAAATAATTTAAAAATTATCAATTTAAATAAAAATTCAAAGAAAAATATAATTTAGAAAAGCTGAGAATTGTTAAATATTACAGAAAATTGAGAAGAAATTTAAAATTGAAAGAAATTGAGAAATTTAAAGAAATATGAAAAAATAATTGCAAATTGAAAAAAAATAATTGAAATTTAAGAAAAAAATTGGAAATTGAAGAAAATAATTGAAAATTTATAAAAAAAATCATTGTAAAAAGCCTACAGTTATTGAATATTGAAAAAAAAAATTGAAAATTAAAGAATAGAATTGAATGTCGAAAATTATAATTGAGAATTAAAGAAAATAATTCAAGAATTAAACAATGGGATTGAAAGTAGAAGAAAATAAGTGATAATTGAAGAAAAAAGAAATTGAACAACTCAGGAATTATAGAATTTGAAGAAAACAATAAAAAATGAAGAATGTAATTGTATTTTTTTTTTATTTGCCAAATTTAATTTGAAGAAATTAATTAAAAAATGTAGAAAATTATTTGAAATTGAAGAAAATGTGATTTTATGAAAATTGTTGAATAAAAATTGATAAATTGAATTAAAGTTTCAAAAACATAATTTACAATTGAAAAAAAATATTGAAAAATGCCGAGAAATATTGATTATAGAAGAAAATAATTGAAAATTGGAGGAGTTATTGAAATGTGAAATAAATAAATGATAATTGAAAAAAATAGTTGAGAATTTAAAAAAAAATCATTGTAAAAAGCCTAGAGTTATTGAATATTGAAAAAAAAACAATTGAAAATTAAAGAATAGAATTGAATGTCGAAAATTATAATTTAGAATTAATGAAAATAATTTAGGAATTGATCAATGGGATTAAAAGTAGAAGAAAATAAGTGATAATTGAAAAACAAAGAAATTGAACAACCATAAATTATAGAATTTGAAGAAAACAATAAAAAATGAAGAATGTAATTGTAATTTGAAGAAATTAAATAAAAAATGGAGAAAATAATTTAAAATTGAAGAAAATGTGATTTTATGAAAATTGTTGAATAATAATTGATGAATTGAATTGAAGTTTCAAAAACATAATTGATAATTGAAAAAAAAAACATTGAAAAAAGCCGGGAATTACTGATTATAGAAGAAAATAATTGAAAATTGGAGGAGTTATTGAGATGTGAAATAAATAAATGATAATTGAAAAAAATATTTGAAAAAAGTCGAGAATTATTAAATATTAAATTAAATAATTAAAAATTGAAGGAAATAATTGAGATCTGAAAAAAATAATTGAAAATTGAATCAAATAATTGGCAATTGAAAAGCATATTTTAGAGTTAAAGAAAATAATTGAAAATTGATTAAAATAATTTAAAATCGTAGAAAATATTTCAGAATTAAAGAAATTAATTAGAAATTGATGAAAATTGAAGAAAATTTATTTATTTATTTATTTATTTAAGATTATTATTTATTGAAGAAAATAATTGGGAATTGAAGAAAATAGTAGAAAATCGAAGGAAATAATTGAGAAATGAAGAAATAATTTGAAATTAATGAAAATAATTCAAAATGAAAGAAAATAATTGAGAATTGTAGAAAATAATTAGAAATTGAAGAAAAGAATTAAAAATTGAAAAGAACAATTGTCAGTTGAAGAAAATAATTGTTAATTTCTGAAAATAGTTGAATAATTGAAGAATTGAATTGAAGCTTTAAGAACGTAATCGATAATTTAAAAAAAAATTAAAAAAAGACGTGAATTATTGATTATAGAACAAAATAATTGAAAATTGGAGGAGTTATTGAGATGTGAATTAAATAAATGATAATTGAACAAAATAGTTGAAAAAAGTCGAGAATTATTGAATATGAAATTAAAGAATTAAAGATTGATGGAAATAATTGAGATCTGAAGGAAATAATTAAAAATTGATGAAAATAATTGAAAATTGAAGAAAATAATTGAAAATTGAATCAAATAATTGACAATTGAAAAAAATAATTTAGAGTTGAAGAAAATAATTTAAAATTGATTAAAATAATTGAAAATCGTAGAAAATATTTCAGAATCAAAGAAATTAATTAGAAATTGATGAAAATAATTGAAAATTGAAGAAAATAGTAAAAAATCGTAGAAAATAATTGAGAAATGAAGAAATAATTTGAAATTTATGAAAACAATTTAAAATGAAAGAAGATATATGAGAATTTTAGAAAAGAATTGGAAATTGACGAAAATGATTGAAAATTGAAATGAATAATTGTCAGTTGAAGAAAATAATTGTGAATTTCTGAAAATAGTTAAATAATTGAATTGAAGATTTAAGAACGTAATCGATAATTGAGAAAAAAATATTGAAAAAAGCCGAGAATTATTGAAAAAATTCCCGGTTAATTCTCGGTTTATCCGAATTTCTCGGTTTGTAGACACCCTGAAATAATAAATATTGAGTCAATAAATTGGAAATATAAGAATTAAATTAAAAATTGAAGAAATAATTGATAATTGAAAAAAAAATTACAAGATGATTTATTTATTTATTCAAATATAAACGGGCAATATACAGTGTATAAAAAATGTATTGCTTAAAGATTAAACAATAAATATTAAATTAAAACAAAATAGTTGAAAAATTATAGGAATAACTGTTGCAAATAATTGCAGCTTGAACAACTAGACTGAAGATCGACAAAAATTGTTGAAATTGAAGAAAATAATAAAAAATAAAAAAATTAGTTGATAATTTAAGAATTAAATTAAAATTTGAAAAAATATTTGATAATTGAAAAAAAAAAAAAATTGCAAAATGTCGAAAATAATTTGACAATTGAAAACAAAATTAAATACATAACCGAACAAAATAGTTTAAAAAATCAAAGAATAATTATAAGATTGTAAGATAAAAATTTAAAATTTAAAAAATTTGTAGGAAATAATTGAAAATTGCGGAAAATAATTAATAATTGAAGGAAATAGTTGAAAAATGACGAGAATAATTGAAAAATTAAAGAAAATATGTGAAAAATGACGAAAATAATTGTCAATTGAAAACAAAAAATATATTCATTGTTTTTTCTTTATCTTTTAGAATAGGTAATTCCAAAATTTTTCAAATTTTTAGAGTTTTTTAAATTTTTTTAGCTGTTTTTTAATTGATTTTTTCATTCTTGTGCAGTTCTTAAAAAATTTCTCAAGTTTTTAATAATACCCATAACTGTTTTTATTTTAAAAAATTTTCTCGTTCCTTATGCAGACTATTTTTTTTATATTTTTAATTTTTATTTTAGCAAAGTTATTTAAAAAATGAATATTCTTATTTGTGTTAATTTCACAAAGAAGATTAATTCTTTCTTTTTTTAAAAAAATTAACATCTATTTACTTAATTGAATTTTCATTTCTTCAAAGTATCGTTCAACAGAATTTTTATTTAATCGTATTTTCATTATGTTAGTCTAATCATAATTAACAGAATTATCATTATAACATAATTTCCATTTAACAGAATTGCCATAACTAATTGCAAATATCATTTTCAAATTCTCGGGTTTTCCGGATCATAAACTACAATTTTCGCACATTTTTCTTCTCTTATTGACTAATAATTATACTATTAAAATACCTATAAGGGGTTTAAAAGATACATTAAGGAAAGCGGTTTTAAAATATGTTTGTTTAGAACAATATATAATTTCTTATCTCGAAATTAATAAATATTAAACATAAGTCAAGATAGAACTGCGTTATTAAAAAGTTATTTCAAAATTTAATATCGCAAAAACTATGAAAAATCTAATAAAACATTTTTAAAATAAAAGAAAAAAACAGTCGGAATAATAATTATTAAAATAATTTGCGTGAAAATCAGAAAAATTAATAATAATTAGGTAAATTGGAATTTTTATAAAATAAAATTTGGAATGCTGGAAATAAATAAAAAAAAAAATTCAATAATTCTTTTCAATTCTGCTTTAATCTTTTTTTTTATTTTAAAATTTTGTTCTATATAAATTAAATTTTTGTATAAATTTAAACTTGGATTGATTTAAATTGTATTAGTTGAATTTTAAATCGACTACGATTTCAATTAAGACTCCAAAATTATTTCAAGTGATATCTTATAATTTGACAAGTGTAATGTTTACCCCTCGATTTTGAGGTTAGAAAAATTTTAATTACTTTACAAAATTAAAAAGTCTTCTTATTACATTTTCATTACATTACAATTGCTCTACTTTAATAATACATTTATTATACCTAAAATGAAATTCAAGTGCATAAAATTACTCAGATAATTAATTAAATTCAAAATAAAAAGATAATTACCTTCGGGCTCGACGATCTTCTAATCTTGAATTTTTGGCGCAAGGTGGGTGTCTACCGTAAATAGTTTGTCTAAGTGTTTCCGCCATTATAATCCAATTACTTAATCACCCCCAAAAATTGCTCCCACTATACACTAAAAAAACGAAACAATAACAATCAGAATTTAGAGTTTATTGACCCCTGTATAAGTCACGTGTTTTAAAATTAACTCGACAATTTTTGCAAAAAAGCTCCTCGAAAACACAAAATTCTCTACATTTTTCTCCAATGTCAGGATTTGAAAAACATTCTTTAAAAATACGTCAATTATCATGCCTTTAAACACAAAATCAAAACATTGTCAAATCGCTATTTGCCAAAAAAAAAAGCAAAATAAAAAGTAATTCGAAAAGTGAAAATAAACGCAATTTCTCCGGCTCGAATTTAATTTTTGATCAATAAATTTTCAACAGACGATATTTCTCAATAAAGGGAGTTTTTCAAGGATGTTTCCTTAAAGACTTGTCAAGCTCTTTTAATATTAAAATATCAGCTTTTGCAGAGAAGTAACCTCTTCACGGGCTGAGCACGATTTATGTTATTCAGGTTTATTTGAATCATTAATTAATTGAAGGTGTTTTAAAATATTGAGGACGATCGTTCACGCTTGCTCGACGAATGCAATAGAAAATGAAGTTCCAATAAAAGGAACGAGAACTGTACAAGGGTATTGAGCTGTCGAGGTGAAATGCCTGCCAGTTGAGTTCACAAGCTTTTACGGAAAAAAGCACCGCTTGTAACGAGTCAGACTAATTTTACAATAATCTTTCCGATTCGCGCTAAGTTTTAGTCACAATTTAATAATAAAATTGTAGCGAGTTTAGAAAATATATAATAGGCAAAGAGAATCTACGGCACTAAAAGCAACTACGACCGCCATTTTGAAACTGGCTGTGACATTGTGTTGGTTTTGTGTAAATGTGTTATTTACTGTCGTTACACGCCATTTAAAGTATATAAATTCATGGGTTGCGTTCAGAATACAACCCGAGTATATTTCTGTCCTTCCTTTTCACTATTGGTCAGAAAAGGACAAAAACACATCTGCGCATGCTCGTTAAAACTGACGGTCATTGGCTGCAGTTCAAGCCACTGTAAAAAATTAATATAATTAAAAAAAAAGTCTTTCGAAACTCTTTTGTTTCTACATCAAGAAGCGAAAATTGAAATTATAGGATAAAATTGATCAGTAGAAATTTTTTTACAGGTGTATTTACTTGTTTAAAATTGCATTTAAGAAAAAAGTCTTGGCGATTTTAAATAATTGGAGGGAATCGTAACCAATCAAATTTCTGTTAAAGAGCATGCGCTCTTAGCGAAAATGATCTTTTTGTAATTTTATTTTTATTTTACGCACAGAGAAATGATATTTTGTATTTAGTTTTACTAAATGTCCGCTTATTACTTTTTTTCAGTGACAAATCGTCAAAATTAAAATTATTATGCATGTAAATTTTAATTTATTCATTTTATTCACCCACCCCCTTTATTTGATGGTTTCTATCAGTCGATAATGAATTATTTCTGATTTACCGACACAGTTTGCGTCGGTAAGATGGTCAAGCTTTTTACATTTGACGTACGGGGCCGATTAAATTTTTTACAATCATAATCAAAAATGGCATCCTTCAAAAAAACAAACATTAAAGTATTTACCAAGGCAGGACCTGAATTAACCCCAGATAACATTTACTGGAAGAAATTTTCCGTAAGTTTTTGAACTTTATTTACATTTTCTAATTAATGTGTGTTTTATGCTTTGTTTTTACGCGTGATACCACGTGGAAAAAACATAACCTACAATTTGACAGTGTTTTTAAAAATACGAAATTAATTTTTATAGGAATGTTTGATTTTGACTTTAATTAAATATAGAATTTATAAAATTGTAAAGCTTTATTAAGAAATTTCTACACTCAAGTAATCTAGAAAATTTTAATTCAAAATTGATAAAGTTGACAAAAAGAAAAGAGATTGCGAGCATTAAAAAAAAAAGTGAATTCATACAAAATATTGTAAATTATTAGTGGTAAAAAATGTAATTTTTAGAAACTAGAATTTGTAATATTCCAAAATATGTTGCAAATGTTTTAAAACTATATTATAGGAATATTAAAATTAAAAGAAAAACAATATCTGTTAGGATTCGTTTAAAGGAATTTTCTGCATAAATTTTGGATAATTTTTTAATAATGCAAACTTTAAACTATCATATGTGTTTTTTACTATTTTTATAATTATCTTGCAATCCTTACTTTTTTTACTGTGAATGTTTATCGAAAGTGACTGAATTTTACTATTTTAAGAGATTTACAAAAACTATGATTTTTAGTTCATATTATCATAAAAAACTAAAATACCTTTTAAATAATTGTCTATTTCAATATTTATTTACTTTTAATGAAATTCACTTTCTCAAATTTGTTAAAAGATTTTCTTCTTTTGCTTACAATTAAATTGTTTGTGTTCTTTTTGTTTTAAGATTTTCTCTATTTTTAATTATTTTAAGTTTATTTAAGACACTTATGTTATCATATTTTCATTCCTTAAAAGAGTTTCTTATTTTGCATACATGGTTATGATTCCATAAAATCTTTTTTATTTTGTCATTTTTTAAATTCTACGCTGTGTTACTTATCTATTTATCTTTTTAATAGATTAAAACAAGATTCTGTTAATTTTTTTCATTATCATTATTTTTGTTTAAAATTGGGGGGGGGGGGGGGTCCAAAAAAACTTTTATTAATTTTGTGATTTCTTTTCAATTTAGTCTTTTTTTCTATAAATTTATTCAAAATTAAAAATTTTTTTTGTCTATAAATTAAAAGCTTCAATTCAATTATTCAATTATTCAACTATTTTCAGAAATTCACAATTATTTTCTTCAACTGACAATTATGCTTTTCAATTTTCAATTATTTTCTTCGATTTCCAATTATTTTCTATAATTCTCAATTATTTTCTTCCATTTTTAATTATTTTCATTAATTTCAAATTATTTCTTCATTTCTCAATTATTTTTTTCGATTTTCTACTATTTTCTTCAATTGACAATTATTTTTTTCAATTTTCAATTATTTTCATCAATTTCTAATTAATTTCTTTAATTCTGAAATATTTTCTACGATTTTCAATTATTTTAATCAATTTTTAATTATTTTCTTTAACTCTAAATTATGTTTTCAATTGACAATTATTTGATTCAATATTCAATTATTTTCTTCAATTTTCCATTATTTTCATCAATTTTTAATTATTTTCTTCAGATCTGAATTATTTCATACAATTTTTAATTATTTAATTTAATATTAAATAATTCTCGACTTTTTCAACTATATTTTTCAATTCTCATTTATTTATTTCAAATCTTAATAACTCCTCTAATTTTCAATTATTTTTTTCTATATTCAATAATTCTCGGTTTTTTCAATTTTTTTTTCAATTATCGATTACGTTCTTGAAGCTTCAATTCAATTCTTCAATTATTCAACTATTTTCAGAAATTCACAATCATTTTCTTTAACTGACAATTGTTCTTTTCAATTTTCAATTATTTTCTTCAATTTTCAATTATTTTCATCAATTTTTAATTATTTTCTTCAGACCTTAATTATTTCCTTCAATTTTTAATTATTTAATTTAATTTTGGTGGTAATATTCAATAATTCTCGACTTTTTTAAACTATTTTTTTCAATTATCATTTATTTATTTCACATCTCAATAACTGCTCCAATTTTCAATTATTTTTTTCTATAATCAATATTTCTCGGCTTTTTTCAATATTTTTTTTCAATTGTCAATTATGTTTTTGAAACTTCAATTCAATTTATCAATTATTATTCAACAATTTTCATAAAATCAATTTCTTTTTTCTTCAATTATCACTTATTTTCTTCTACTTTCAATCCCATTGTTTAATTCTTGAATTATTTTCTCTAATTCTCAATTATAATTTTCGACATTCAATTCCATTCTTTAATTTTCAATTGTTTTTTTTTTCAATATTCAATAAGTGATGATTTTTTTTAAATTCTTAATTATTTTCTTCAATTTCCAATTTTTTTCTTAAATTTCAATTTTTTTTTTCAATTTCCAATTATTTTTGCATATTTCTTTTAATTTCTCGATTTCTTTCAATTTTCAATTTCTTCTCAATTTTCCTCAATATTTAACAATTCTCAGCTTTTTTAAATTATATTTGTCTTTCAATTTTTATTTAAATTGATAATTTTTAAATTTTTTTTATCAATTCGCAATTATTTGCGTCGATTTCTAAATTTTTCTGCTGTTTTCAAATATTGTCTTTAATTTTTAAGTATTTTCTTCAATTTTCAATTATTTTCCTCAATTTTCAATTATTTTCTTTAATTTTTAATTATTTTGTTCAATTTTCAAATATTTTGTTCAATTTTCAGTAATCTCGACTTTTTTTAATTAATTTTTTCTTAATTATCAGTTATTTATTGCATGTTTCAAAACTTCCTTCAATTTTCAATAATTTTCTTCTATTTTCAATTTAATTGTTCAATTGTTCAATTATTTTTTCCAATTCTCAATTAATTTTCTAAATAACAATTTTATTCTTCAATTTTTAATGTTTTCCTTAATAATTCCTGGCATTTTACATTTGTTTTTTTAATTATAAATTATTTTCTTCTTTTTTTAATCCAATTGTTCAGTAATTTTCTTTAATTTTCAATTATTGTATTCTAATGTTAATTTTTTTTTAAAATTTAAAATTTTTTTTTTTTTAATATTCAATAATTCTGTGTTTTTCTGATTTCATTTTTATTATTTAATTTTCAATTTATTTCTTCAATTTTGAATTATTCACTTAAATTTTGAATTATTTTTTTTTTTTTATTTTCTATCTAGTTGACCAATTTTCAATGATATTCTTTGAATTTAATAACCATTGTTTAATTTTTACAATTATTATTCAATTGTAGATTAATATTGACTTTTTTTTTAATTTTGTTTCTAATTATCAAATATCTTTGTCATTGTTCAATTATTTCTTTCCATTATTAATTATTTTTTTTCATTATTTAAATTTTTTTTTATTGTAGCCATTTGTAGGTCTATTTATACTTAAAATAAATTTTAAGTTAACAATAGAAAAAACCGGGAAAAATAGGAACAAAAACCGGGAAATGACCGGGAATTTTGTGGGACGAAATTAGTTTTTCAGTTTATCAACATTTTTCTATTAGAAATTTTGTCTTTTTTCCAAAGCTGTTTAATTGTTTTATCCTAATTTATCATTTTTTCAAAAAATTAATTTACTGTTTTTTCCTTTAGTTTTGAAAATAATTGCACAATTTTGCTAATTTTTTATTGGTAATTTTCACGTTTTTCCATTGATTTTATTATTTATTATCTTAAACAAAAAGTTCGTAAATCATGTAAACAAATTTTCTATTTTTAAAAAATTTTTTGGTAATTTTTAATTCTTCTTTTTTTTTATTGTGCATTCTGACACTACTTCTTGATTTAAAAAAAAATTTTAACGAACTTTTTGATTTTTCGATTGTCTTTTTTACATTTTTTTACAATTTGTTAGATTAAAACAGAAAAAATTTCTCTATATTCTTCCTATTTATTAAGTTTTCTTGTTGTTTCACAATTTCTTTAGTCTTTTTTTTTCATCTTGTAATTACAAATTTTTGATAACATTTATTAGATGCTTATATCTACATTTTTTAAATTTCTCAATTTTCAACTTTTTTGAAGACTTTTATTTTTTTATTTTATATTAATTATGTAAATTTAATCTTGCACTAAATATTCTTATTTTAAAATCGTTCTTTTATTTCATAGAATTTTTTTTCTTTTGAAATTATTTTACAGTTTCTAAATTTTATTCATTCTTTTTTTCTTCAATTCTTTGTAAAATAATTCTCTAATTTTTCTAATTTAACATTTTTTTAATTACCTTCTTATTTATTTTTTTAATTTAAGAAAAATGTCCTTGAATAGTTTAATTTTTTGAAAAGAGTTTCTACTCTTTATAATATTTTTATGTCACTGTTTCATTCTTGTGTTTTTTTTTTTAATTTTTCTTTATTTTTTTAATAATGTCCATAACTGTTTCTTTTATTTAAAAGAATTTTTTCATTTTTTTAATTGACTGTTTTCTTATGTTTCTACGTTTTTTTTTTACAATTTATTATTTTTTCGTTGCTTTCACCTAATTTTCTTCATTTTGCAATAATTATATGAATTTTAAAAATATGTTTTTGTAATTTTCTCATTTCTTCGACATAATTTGTTTTTTGATTAAATGTTTTATATTTCATTATTACTTATTAAATATTCTCAGTTTAAAAATAAAATACTTACAAATAAGCACCTGAAAATTTTATATACTGATTTTAAATATTTAAAAAAATCTGATTTAAAATAAAAAAGTCGGATTTTTTTTAGAAAAAATCATTACTTTTATCAGCTCTGCTTTGACCTCTTCATTTTCCAATTATATGAATTTGAAGATATTTTTTGGAAATTTTCTCATTTATTCGACATATTTTCTGTGATTTTGATTAATTGTTTTATTCTTTATTATTTCTTATTAAATGTTCTCAGTTTAAAAAATAAACTGCTTACAAATAAACATATTTGAAATTTTTATATACTAATTTTATATATTTAAAAAAATCAAGTTTTGATTTAAATCAAAAAAATCCGATTTAAATAAAAAAAAAATTGTAGGAAGTAAAATTAATTATAAAATTATATTTAATTTTCAGACACCAGTATTAGTTAAAGAATTTGGTCCAATTGATTTCATCGACTTTTCACCAGTTGAACCGTACCATTTTGCTGTTACCTGCTCAGTGCGAGTTCAAGTGTACAATCCAATCACAAAAATAGTAACAAAAAATCTGAGTAGATTTAAAGAAGCGGCATTTGGAGGATCTTTTCGTAAGGATGGAAGGCTACTTTGTGCTGGTGGTGAGGAAGCGGCTATTAAATTATTTGACGTCAGTAGCAGAAGTCTTTTGAGATTATTTTCCGGCCACAAGGCTCCTGTTCACAGAACTTTTTTCACCGCCGATGGAGTTCGTATTGTTTCTTTTTCTGATGATAAATCAACTGCTCTGTGGGATATGCCCACTGAAAAACAAATTTTGTCATTTGAGGAGCACACAGACTATATTAGAGCCGGAGCCGTTAGTCCTGTATCGCCTGATATTTTTGTGTCCGGTAGCTACGATAAAGCTGTTAATCTTTATGATGCAAGGACAAATAAAAAAATATTTACTGTCAATCATGATGCACCTGTCGAAAGCGTCTTATTTTTACCTTCCGGTGGAATAATCCTCTCTGCTGGTGAGTACATTTTTATTATTAGAATCAGGGCTGATAAAAATCATGATTTTTTTTAAAAAAATCAAAAAAATCCGATTTATTTGATTAATATCGGATTTTTTTTATTTAAATCAAGAATTTATTTTTTTTTTAAATATAACCAGTATTTAGAATCTCCAAATGTTTATTTGTAAGTAGTTTATTAAAGAAATGAAGAAAAAATTAAAAAACAACACAAGAACGAAACAGTGGCATAATTATATAGAAAAAAAGTAGAAAATCTTTTCAAAAAATTAAACTATTTACGAACATTTTTTTTTAATTTAAATAATAAATAAGAAGATAATTAAAAATAACGTTAAAATATATTACTAAAGAGAACAAAATTTTAAAATTAGAAAAATTAGAGAATTATTTTACAAATTGAATATAAAAAGAATCAATTAAACTTAGTGAAATTAAAAAAAAATTAAAGAAAAGAAATTCTATGAAGTGCAAGAACGATGTTTAAATGAGAATATGTAGTACAAGATTAAAAATTAAATTCACATAATATAAAATAAAGGAATAAAAGCTTTCAAAAAAGTAGAATATTGGGAAATTTTAAAAATGTAGATAAAAGCACCAAATCAATGTTTTCAAAAATTCGTAATTATAAGATAAAAGCTAAACAATTAAGAAGAAGGAAAAAGAAGGAAAACTGCTTCCTTCTTAGAAATGAAAATATGTTGACAAAAATGAAAGAATTAATTAAAACGCAAGAAAAATTAAAAAAATAGTGAAACATCAAGAAAATTAAATAAATTTAATTTATCCTTAATCTATCAAACTAAAAAAATGTAAAAAGTACAACAACAAAAAAATTAAAAAATGTACATAACAAGATAAATAAAAAGAAAGTCCACAAAAGAAACTTAAAATCATATAAAAATAAAAAAGTTTAGGCAACTTAAGCTCAACACATTTTTATAATATTACATTTAAAATAGGCCTAACAATAAATTTATAAAAATAAAGAAAACCTAAAAACTTTATGGAAGAATAAGTAAATTTGCGAAAAATCTCGCAAAAGATAGACAACATGTGAAAAAAATTAAATAAATTTCCAAAAAAAAATGGGAGTTTTTTATTTTTAAAAATATGGAAACAATTATGAAAATTAATGAAATAAAAAGTTTATTGAATGTTATAATAACGAAATTGTGTAAAATAATATTAAATAATTTGCACAAAAAGAGGAAAATTAAAGAAAATCCAAAAATAAAAAGATAAATAAAAAAAAGAAAAAATATCAAAAGTAAAAAAAGAAAAAAAACTTAAAATTTTGTAAAAATAAGAAATTATAAGATAAAAATTAAACAGTTTCGGAAAATTGAAATTTCTTAGAAATCTTGTAAGAATATTAAAAAAAAAAGATTATTGTGAATATGAAAAATATTTAATATTACTTCATTATTTTGTATTAATTAATATGCATTTAAATTTGAATTAATTAAAACTTAAAAATTAGAAAAAATTGAAAAATGATTTAATTGACGTTTGGAATTTATATAATTATAATGACTCGAAGATATAAAAATGTAATACTATTTTTTGCTGTCTTCATACCAAAACTTTGTAAATCATAGGTATTTTGATCATCTGTATTAGCACAATTTTTAAAAAAATTTTAAAGATTAAAATATTAAAATTGAAATTTTTAAGATTTATCCACAAATTTGTGTGTTTTTCTTTAATGTTTGCAATTTTTTACATGCAGTTTTAAACTTGTGGAGAATTGTAAAGTTTTTTTGATTTAAATCGTGATTTTAATGCAAATTCTCGAATGATTTAAATCAAAGTGATTTAAATCAATAATAGCCGCTGGTAAATAGTTTAATAAATAAGAAAATAAACGAAACTGAAGAAAATGATCAATAAATTAAAGAATGTAACTGAAATTTGGAGAAAATTTACAATTCAAAATTTAAGGAAGCAATTAAATTGACTAAAATAATTAAAATTTCGAAGAAAATTATTGAAAACGGATTAATGTAATTATAAATAATCAAAAACAGAAGAGTATGACTGAAATTTGAAGGAAATAATTGAAAATTAAAAAAAAAATTATGGAAAATAATTGAAAATTGAAATAACTATTGAAAAATGACAAAAATATTATAAATTAAAAAAAAAACAAGTGTAAATAAAGTTTAAGTGGAATCGCAGAATAAAAATAGATAAGGGAGCTTGTAAATATCAATTACAAAGATTGAATAAAATAACTGTAAATTCAACAAAATATTTAAAATAAAAAAAAATCATGAAATTAGGAAAATACTTGAAAATTGTAAAGAAATTGCTAAAAATGTAAAAAATTCGATTGAAATAGAAAAAAAAATAATTGAGATTTTAAGATAATTGAGATTTTAAGGGCATGTGATGAAGAATGACGTCACTGGTATAGGCAAAATTTGTCCGTAAACTTTCTCTTAAAATAATAAATATTTTTACATCAAACTTTATGGAATTACTTAAAATATCATTAAGATGGTCTCTCTGACCCAAATTTGTTTAAATTTTGCCTTAAAATTAATTTTTAAAAAATTAGCTGATTTTCGAAAAATTAAAAAAAATTAATTTTAAGTCAAAATTTAAATAAATTTGGGTCAGAGAGACCATCTTAATGATATTTTAAGTAATTCCAAAAAGTTTAGTGTCAAAACGTTTATTATTTTAAGAGAAAGTTTACGGACAAATTTTGCCTATATCAGTGACGTCATTCTCCATCACATGCCCTTAAGAAAACAATTAATAATCATGAAAAAAATTGAAATTTAACCCTTTGCGTCACAGTGTTACGTATAAGTAACACCTGTAACAGTACAGTATATTTATTATAAATAAAGTAATTTAAGATATTATTTGTAAATTTTCACATTTTCCTACATAGCAGGCATGTATCTAACGATCAAAGTTATTATTACAATTTAATTATGCATAAATAAATAATTATAAACAAATAAAGTGAAAAAAATGATGTTTTTTTAAAAAAAAATCGTTTGTGAAAAATGTAGGTCATTAACAGCTATCAATTACTTATGTAATCGATGTTTTTGGGATCACTGATTAAAAATTTGAAATCAGATTTAAAAAATTCAAAATGGCGGATCCAAAATGGCGGATTGAAAATTGCGAAATAAAAAAAAAATCAAAGATCGATCAGATCCTCTTGAAACTTGTTACCAGGGGGTTTTTGAGGTCGCTGATTACGAATTACAAGTCAGATTTAAAAAATTCAAAATGGCGGATCCAAAATGGCGGATTGAAAATTGCGAAATAAAAAAAAAATCAAAGATCGATCAGATCCTCTTGAAACTTGTTACCAGGGGGTTTTTGAGGTCGCTGATTACGAATTACAAGTCAGATTTAAAAAATTCAAAATGGCGGATCCAAAATGGCGGATTGAAAATTGCGAAATAAAAAAAAATCAAAGATCGATCAGATCCTCTTGAAACTTGTTACTAAAGGGTTTTTGAGGTCGCTGATTACGAATCACAAGTCAGATTTAAAAAATTCAAAATGGCGGATCCAAAATGGCGGATTGAAAATTGCGAAATAAAAAAAAAATCAAAGATCGATCAGATCCTCTTGAAACTTGTTACCAGGGGGTTTTTGAGGTCGCTGATTACGAATTACAAGTCAGATTTAAAAAATTCAAAATGGCGGATCCAAAATGGCGGATTGAAAATTGCGAAATAAAAAAAAAATCAAAGATCGATCAGATCCTCTTGAAACTTGTTACCAGGGGGTTTTTGAGGTCGCTGATTACGAATTACAAGTCAGATTTAAAAAATTCAAAATGGCGGATCCAAAATGGCGGATTGAAAATTGCGAAATAAAAAAAAAATCAAAGATCGATCAGATCCTCTTGAAACTTGTTACTAAAGGGTTTTTGAGGTCGCTGATTACGAATTACAAGTCAGATTTAAAAAATTCAAAATGGCGGATCCAAAATGGCGGATTGAAAATTGCGAAATAAAAAAAAAATCAAAGATCGATCAGATCCTCTTGAAACTTGTTACCAGGGGGTTTTTGAGGTCGCTGATTACGAATTACAAGTCAGATTTAAAAAATTCAAAATGGCGGATCCAAAATGGCGGATTGAAAATTGCGAAATAAAAAAAAAATCAAAGATCGATCAGATCCTCTTGAAACTTGTTACTAAAGGGTTTTTGAGGTCGCTGATTACGAATTACAAGTCAGATTTTAAAAATTCAAAATGGCGGATCCAAGATGGCGGATACAAAAATCAAAAGTCGATTAGATCGTATTGTAATTTGTTACTGGGGCGTTTTTGGGATCGTCGATAACGAATCTGATGAAATATTTTTAAAATTCGAAATGTCAGATTCAATATCGCTCGTGGAGGCAGTAATTACCAACTCTAAGTCTAGATTTTAAACTTTAATATGCGATATGAAAATTTTAATTTTGTTGTTTGCTTGCTCTTTGCGTTACCCGGAACTAACAACGTGGATGTGGCAAGCTTCTAGTCCCTTCTTTTTCTTTTTTTTTAATTTTTAAATTTTTAAATTTTTTTTTTAATTTTTAATTTTTAAATTTTTTTTTGTTTTTTGTTTTGTTTTTTTAAAAAATGTTATTTCTACTTACTATTTTTAAAATTGTTAATCATGCGTTCAAAAAAATTCTATAAATATTATTTTATGTACCTATCACAACAACGATTGGTACATTACTAAACAATTTTATACATTTATTTATGACAATAAATAACAATGTATATCGTAAAAACTGCCTACTTATGGTAAAGTATGAAGCAATTTCTCTTTGACGACAAGCAAAGAGGAACATCACAAGTTTTGCACATCCAGTTAGTAAAATTTGGTTTTTCTTTTGTACTGCAATTAGTACAACGTCTGTGGCTTTGTATGCTCAAAGGCATGTGTTTAGCGTTTTCACGTCGCATTTTTTCTGGAATCTGTGGCTTTGAAGAAGGAATCTCAGTTGGATTAGACTTTCTTCCGTTCTTACCTTTTAGGCTGTAATCAACCAACTCCCCAACAAGATGTAGTCTGAAGTCTTTGGATGTTTGGAGTGAATTTTTATGCAGATCTTTATAAATTATAAAAGCATTCAGGACAGCTGTGTCAAGCATAAAGAAGAAAAGTCTAGGCCACCACTTTTTGGATTTTCGATTTATCGAATATGTTGATCTCATTTGATCCGCCTTATCTACAAACCCCATATTCTTATTATAATCGTACACCATCAGTGGACATTTTAAAGATTGCAACGTGCCATTTTTTTGCCTCCTATTTACTAGACCCATAATTCCTGGATCATGAAAGTTAGACAAAAATTGTACTGCACGATTATCTTTCCACTTGACCCAACGTAAGCCTGTAAATGAAGTTCTATATTCACTTTCTCCTCTTGCCATACTGTTGTCTCGCACTTGTTTCTTTGGTAAAAGTTTACGATTTTTGCGAACTGTTCCACACGCAAAAATTTTATCTTCTTTCAGAGAGTGCATAAGATTGACACTCGTAAAAAAATTATCGAAATAGACGTGGTAATTTCCATCTACTAATTCTCTTGTTAAATCAAGGACAACTCGTTCGCCTAATCCATAAGAATTATTACCTTCAGATTTCCCAGTATAGATTTGAAATTCGCAAACAAATCCTTTCTCGTCAGCACGAATCCATACTTTGTACCCACGTTTGACAGGTTTGGCAGGCATATATTGCTTTATGGAACTTCTGCCTTTAAATTTTACCATAGTTTCGTCAATAGATTGATGTTTGTGAGGATTCCACATTTTTTTATAATTTTCATTCAATTTATCAATTACAAAACGTAACTTATAGAGCTTATCATATGCTGGATCCCCTTTCTTTGCCTCTTTCGTATTATCATTCAAATGAAAATTTCCCAGCAAAAAACTGAAACGATTTACAGACATCAAACTGCTAATGTAGGGATCTTTCAATTGAACATTATTTGACCAATAATCTTTATAAGAGGGCAATCGTTTTATCCCCATCATTATATTAATTCCCAGAAATGTTTGCATTTCAGACATAGTTACAGGCGTAAAATTATTTTCTCCTTTTGTTTGAGAACAATATAAATTTGTTTGATCAACAATATGTTGAATCAAACTTTCAGGGAATAAGGAAAGAAATATATCAAGGGGAGATTTAATGTCAGTTGTTAAATTAGATCCTACAGTTTTGGCGAATTCAATGTCAGCTTTTTTTCTACTGCATTGTTCCCAAATCTGATCCAAGTCGGATAAACGCTGATTGTAAGGTAAATCATCATAATCATCTTGCTCACTGCTTAAAACTTCCACAAGATGATCGTCATTGTATTGATATTTTGTGGAATTTTCAGAATGAGTATCTTCATCTGCATCATTGACATCATCGCAAAGGTCATCCTCTGATTCGCAATCACTTGGTATTTCTACCAACTCTGTATCATCATCCATTTTGAGTAGATGCAGCTCAAGTTCAGAAAATGTAACTTGATATGTACCAAGCCAAAATAGTCTCAAAGTGTTAACTTTTAGTACTGACTCCTATATCTAGTCAAAACAGCAGGAAACACTTTCATTGAAGAATTGTGTTCTTTAAAATGTAATTACTGTCGAGTCATAAGTTTGTTTGAAAATGAGACTACTAGAGTAGAGTGTAATGTTGTAGGAGTGATGCAGATATGACACATAAATTATTCAGCAATGTGCTAAGAAGGATGCAGTATTAATGTACTGATGTTGCAGAAATGATGCAGTAATATTGCAGCAGTGATTCAGTCATGTTCCATTAATATTTTGTCAATTGTGTATCAATGTATCAATAATGTATCTTGAGAAATGATGCAGTAACATTGTAACAATAATTCAGTAATGTTGTTTCAATGCTCTGTCAATTATGTTTCAATGTACCAATAATGTATTTTGCAGAAATGATAGAGTAATGTTGTCGCAATAACTCAATAATGTTGCATCAATAGTTTATCAATTATGCATCAATGTATCAATGATGTACCTTGCAGAAATGATGGAGTTATATTCTAACAATAATTCAGTTATGTTGTCTCAATGCTCTCTCTATCAATCTACAGCCATGTTACATAAATAAGGCTGCAATGCAACATCAATTGTTATACATATATATTTTTATAATCCTATGATCTATTATTGCTTCTTAGTTTATCATTCTACCTATTTGCTTGGTTGTAAAGAAGAAGGATGTTAGACTCTAAATTGTTTACAACCTGCTTCTTCGAAATGTAAATTACCCTAAGTAGAGAATGCAAGGTGTTTTCTTCTTTTGAAGGTTATTTTTTCATACTCTAAAATCAGATAATGTTTTAATTGAATATTTTTCGAACTATGAGAAATCAAACATCGGCGGATTGCACAGATTGCTATGCACGCTCGTCTTTTCTTTTTACAGTCCTGTAAAATCGGAGAATCGCTTCTAAGGTTCCTTTCTTCGCAGAAAGTCATAATAAGTAATTAATTACATCACTAAAAAAATTTTAATTTATTGTGCTAAAATTGATTAAATATGTAGTTATTACACTCTGACTAATAAAATTAACATAATAACAATTATAAATTTTTGTTTTCCAGTAACTTAAAAAAATATGATTATACCTTTTATATCATTATTATCCTTATTATTATACAGCAGTCTATTCTAAATGCACTTTAAATTTAGTGTCAACTGTGGTAAACTTTTTATTTTTAATTTCATAAAGTGTCAAAAAATTCGTCATTAGCGACTCCGAACACCCCTGAATAACATGTTTCAAGATAATTCAATCAATTTATGATTTTGTGTCCATCATATTGACTCTGACGTTTTAAATTTTAAAAATATTTCACTAAATTCGTTATCAGCGTCCCCCAAAAACCTCCGAATGACAAGTTTCAAGACAAGCCGACCGATTTTGATTTCTGTGTCCACCATATTGGATCCGCCATTTTGAATTTTTGAAAACGGACTTCAGATTCGTAATCAGCGACCCCAAAAACCCCCGAGTAACAAGTTTCAAGACAAGCCGACCGATTTTGATTTCTGTGTCCGCCATATTGGATCCGCCATTTTGAATTTTTGAAAACGGACTTCAGATTCGTAATCAGCGACCCCAAAAACCCCCGAGTAACAAGTTTCGAGCCAATCCGATCAATTTTTAATTTTTCGTCCGCCATATTGGATCCGCCATTTTGAATTTTTGAAAACGGACTTCAGATTCGTAATCAGCGACCCCAAAAACCCCCGAGTAACAAGTTTCAAGCCAATCCGATCAATTTTTAATTTTTCGTCCGCCATATTGGATCCGCCATTTTGAATTTTTGAAAACGGACTTCAGATTCGTAATCAGCGACCCCAAAAACCCCCGAGTAACAAGTTTCAAGCCAATCCGATCAATTTTTAATTTTTCGTCCGCCATATTGGATCCGCCATTTTGAATTTTTGAAAACGGACTTCAGATTCGTAATCAGCGACCCCGAAAACTATATATAGCACATGTTTCAAGAAATCAATTCTTTCTGAAAAAAACGTGACACAAAGGGTTAAAGAAAATTATTTAAATTTAAGAAAACATTATTTTAACTTGAAGAAAATAACAAGAAAGTAAAAAAGAGTAGAAAATAAAATAATTAGAAAAGGTAGTAGAATTCAAATAGCAGAATATAATTACATCACTTAAAGAATCTAACAAAAAATTAAAAAAGAAAATAAAAAGAAATAAGGGAAAACATTTTTTAAATAAAGTTAATAGTTTAAAACTGAAGTGAATAATTGTAAAATCCAGAAAATAATTACAAATTCAAGCAAATAATTAAGAATTGAAGAAATAATTGAAAACTAAAGAATTTATTTTTAAAAATTGTAAAATGTAAATGAAACTTGAAAATAATAATTTAGTATTGAAGGAATTGAAAATTTTTAAATTCAAAAACATAATTGAGATCTGGAAAAATTGAATAATGTAACTTAAGTTTGGAGAAAATAATCGAAAAATGAAGGAAAATGAATAAAAAATAGAAAAATACCCTATAATTATTTTCTTGAATTTTCAATACAATTCTTCAATAGCCAATTGGTTTCATCAATTTTTATTTATTTTCTACATTTTTTTCCCTAATCTTCATCAGTTTTCAATAGACAATTTATTATTGTCCTTCAATTTTAGGATTATTTATTAATTAAAAAAAAAAATGTATTCAAAATGTATTCATATTGTAATTTTTCTTTTAGTTACCAATTATTTTCTTGAAATTTCCATTTAATTAATTAATTTCCAATTTTAGTAAATTCAAATTTTCTCAGAATTTTTGGTGTTGAATTTTATTCGACAATCATGAATGTCCGATATTTTTTCACAGAATTTTCTAATTTCAAATAATTTCTAATTTATTTCTTCAATTTTTAATTATTTTCTTTAATTATTCTCAAATATTTTTTTTAATTTTTGAGTTATTTTTATCAATTTTCAATTAATTCCTCGATATACAATAATTCTCAAATTTTTTCAGTAATAAAAATTGTTTTAAAATTTTTATTTAATTATTTAATTCTAGAACTATTTTCTTCAATTCTCAGTTATTTTTTTCATATTTAATTTTCAATTTTCAATTAGTTTCTTCAATATGAGAGAATTATCGACTTTTTTATATTATTATTAAGTTTCTTTAATTTTTAATTCCACTCTTCAGTTTTCAATTGTTTTCTTGTATATTTATTTATTATCGGCTTTTTTCAATGACTTTTTTAAATTTTTTTTCAATTATCAACCATTTTTTTAAATTTTAGTTTTATTCTTAAATTTTTAATTTATTTCCTTAATTTTTTATTATTTTCTTCAATTTCAATTATTTTTCCCGATTTTCAATCCAGTTGTTCAATTTGCAATTATTTCCAACTTCAATACTCAATTAATTTTATCATTCTTATTATATTTTAATATTTTTCTTTTTTTACGTGAATTTCTTCAAACTTTAATTATGTTTTTTAATATTTTCAGTTATTGCCTTTAATATTAATTTTATTCATTTTTTTAATATTACAAATACCCTATTTTATTGATTCAATCATTTTATTACATTTTTCTTTTATTTTCTTTAAATGTCGATTGTATGTTTTAATTTTTGCGATGATTTTTTTTGATATTGAAGAATTTTCTTCTTTTTCTAATATGTTTTTGAATTTTATCAATTGTTTTCATCATTTCAATTATTTTATATTCTACCTATAGGTATTTTTTTCGTGAAATGTAGAGTGCTTTTTTAAGTTTTAAATGATTCTCTACGATATTAAATTATTTTCTTCTATTTCAAATATCTTCAGTTTTTTGCAATCATTTGTCTCAACTTTTAATTATTTTTTTCAATTTTTAATTCTGTTCTTCAATTTTCAATAATGTTAAATAATTCAGTAATGTTCAATAATAAAAATATTAAATAATATTCAATCTTCCAATTATTTTCCTCAATTTTCAATTGTAATCTTCAATTTTAAATTAATTTTTCAAATTTTAATTATATTCCTCAATTTTGAAAAGTTTATTCCATTGTAGTTTTTCAATTATTTTTTTAAAATTACAAGTATAGTCATCAATTTTTTCAATTCATTTCTTCAAAATACTCAATCTTTTAGTATTTTTTTTTTATTATAGTGTTTTTATTCAAATTATATTCTTCTTTTTTCTATTAATGTCTTTAAGTTCTAATTGTTACTGTAAATTCCAACGAGCCATTTCAATATTTTCAATTGTTTTTATTACATTTTTTTTATTTTTATTGGAATGTCAATTATTGTTTCTGTAAACTTTTTGAATCATTGTCTTGGATTTAAAATTATTTTCTTCTATTTCGAATATATACTGGAGTTTTTTTCAATTGTTTCCCTCAAATTTCAATTATTTAAAGAAAATTCAATTATTTTCTTTAATTCTCTAATATGTTCTTCAATTCTTTCAATAATTTTCCACAGTTTTCAATTATTCATTTTAATTTTGAATAAAGTGGTTCAATCTTTCAATTATGTTCGTCAATGTTAAATTGCATTCTTTAATTTTATCAAATTTGAATTAGATTCTTCATTTTTCAATTATAACCTTCCAATTTTTCAAATATATTTTGCAGGAATAATTTTTTTGTTGATTTATCAATTCTTTTTTTTATTTTTTATTTTTTTATCGTTTTTCAATTATTTTCTTTAGATTTCAATTATATTCTTCAATTTCTTTCAATTTAATTTATCAGCACAGAATTATTTTTAGTGTTTTTTAATTAGTGGCATTATTTTTCATCATTTTTTTTTCAATTAATTCCGCCAATTTTTAATTATCAATGCAAATTTTAATTATCTATTTTCATACTTTCAATTATTAGATTTCATATTCAATAATTTTATTCGTTTTTTAATTTTGTAGGTATTGTTTTTTAGTTTTTTGATTCAAATTCAATTATTTTCTTCTACATATTTCAAATACATTCTTCAATTACATATTTTCCTCAATTTTTAATAATTTTTTTTGTTCAATGGAAATTGTTTTCTGTAAATATAGCTCTTTTGTACATTTTTAGATAATTTCAAGTCTTTTAATTTCCAAGTTTTTTTAGTTTTTCAGTTCTCAATTATTTCTTTTAAATTTCAATCAAATTTTGATTCCACTATATTTTCAAAGTTTTAATTATTTGCATTGTTCAATAATCTTTTTTAATTTTTATTTATATTCTGCATTTTTCAAGTTTTTTTTTTTCTTTAAATTCAATTATTTTCTCCAGCTTAAAAGTATATTTAGCTATTATTTCAATTATTATGATTAAAAAGTGAATCTTAATACAATTTATTTTTAACCATGAATTATTTTTCGAAAAGTCGCTGAATACCCTGTTTTAACAAACTTGAAGATTGTACAATAGAATTATCTGTTTTTCGAATTTGCTCTTAAATAACGAGATTATTTCACTTCTTTTTTTCAGGAGGAACAGAAATAAAAGTATGGGATACACTTACAGGCGGCAAATTACTTGCAAAAATGTCCAATCATCATAAAACGATAACATGTCTGACGTTAGCTTCAAATGGACACAAAATTCTTTCCGGTTCTTTGGACAGGCATGTGAAAGTTTACGACATTGGAACATACAAAACTGTTCATACTTTGGATTATCCTAATTCAGTTCTTAGTTTGGGCATAAGTGTAAGTTCTGCAGGTTTTAATGTGCTTATTTATTTATTTATTTTTGCCAACGATACTTTTTTTCCTACACATTTTGATCAAAAGCTACTAAATTTTACTTTTTTAAAGATCGGACAATTTTCTCACAAATTTATTTTGCTTTTCAGAAAAATGATGAGACTATTGTAGCGGGAATGGTGGATGGTTTGATATCCATAAGAAGGAGAGAGGATGATTCAAAAGACGTGAAACAAAAGCGTAAAAAAGCTTCTTTCCGATACGCAGGGGAGAAACTTCACTCGAAGAGTCTCGATATTTTGATAAAGGAGGAAAATAAACAAGTTATGGGAAAGTATGACATGTGCTTGAGGAAATTTCAATACTCGAAAGCTCTTGACGAAGTAATGAGACCTTACGTGACGAATAAACAGCCTCACGTCACTGTTTCTCTTCTTCAGGAATTAACAAGACGTCAAGGTTTAAAACAGGCTTTGGCAGGAAGAGACGGAAAATCGCTCGTCAATATTCTCAAGTTTTTGATCAAACACATTGGAAGTATAAGATTTGGCCGAGTTATTCTTCACGTCACAAACGTTTTAATGGGTAAAAAGAATTAAATTAAATAATTTTATTAAGTACAGGGTTGTCACAAACACAATATAACCAACATATATCGGATTTAAAGGGACCGGGAAAAATATCCGATATACCTGGAAAAACGCTATAGCCAAAAATGTTTCATTGAAAGTGTTTCCTTTTATTAAATTACTACTTAAAAGCATTAAAAGTGATGTTTTCATGTGTATATTTAATATTTTATTTAAAGCTTTTATTTTTTATTTAAATATTGGCGGCAATGTAATTCGTATAATTGCTCTACTTATCCTATTTGAGTAAATATTTATGTATTGTTTCAAATTATTTAGAGTACTTTGTAGTTTTTACAGGGTAGCCTCTTTTTTATTAAATTAAATTCCCAGTTTTTCCCGGTCACAAATTTTCGAACAAATAAAACAGTATTTTTAATTTTCCGAAATTATTATTATTATTAAATTTAAACAAAATAGTTGAAAAATTACAGGAATAACTGTCGAAAATAATTGCAAATTGAACAACTCGATTGAAAATCAGAAAAAAATAATTGAACAATTGAAAATTGAGGAACATACTTAATAATTGAAGAAAATAGTTGAAAAATTAAGAGAGTTATTGAAAAATTGAAGAAAATATGTGAAAAAAGAGAAAAATAATTGTTAATTGAAAACCAAATTCGAAACGTGACTAGATTAATAAACAATTGAAAAAATTAAATAAGGAATATTAAATTTAAAGTAAATAATTGAAAATTGAATAATTAAGAAAATTAAATGAATAAATGTTGGAAATAATTGCACATTTAACAACTGGAATGAAAATTAAAAAAAATTAAAATTGAAAAAAAATAATATAAAATTTAGGAAATAAATTAAAAATTTAAGAATTTAATTAAAATTTAAAAAAATTATTGATAATTGAAGGAAATAGTTGAAAAATGACGATAATAGTTAAAAAATTGAAGAAAATATATGTGAAAAATGACGAAATTAATTGTCAATTGAAAACAAAATTCGAAAAATGACTAGATTAATAGACAACTAAAAAAAATAACTGAAAAAATTAAGAAAATTATAGTAATAGTTGTTAGGAATAATTGCAGATTTAACAACTTGATTGAAAATCGAAAAATATAGTTAAAATTTAAAAAAATAATTAAAAATTGAAGAATGAAATTGAAATTTAAAGAATATACTTAAAAATTTAAAAAAGACGAGAATTACTGAATATATAAGAAAACAATTAAAAAATGAAGAATGGAAATAAAAATTGAAGAATGTAATTAAAAATTAAAGGAAATAATTGAACAATTGTATTTAAAATTAAAGAAACTTAATAATAAACGAAAAAAATAATAGACAAAAGGCGATAATTCATTTATATTAAAGAAAATAATTGAAAATTCTAAAAAAGGTAATTGTAAAAAGTCGAGAATTAATGAATATAAAAAAAAAACAATTGAAAACTGGAGAATGGAAATAAAAATTTTAAAATGGAATTAAAAGTTAAAGGAAATAGATGAACAATTGTATTTAAAATTAAAGAAACTTAATAATAAACGAAAAAAATAATAGACAAGTGGCGATAATTTTTCAATATGAAAGAAAATAATTGAAAATTGAAAAAAATTTTGAAAAATGGCTAAAAAATAACACAATTGAAAAGAATTGTTTAAGAAACCAAACGAATAATATTAAATTTAAACAAAATAGTTGAAAAATTATCGGAATAACTGTTGGAAATAATTGCAGGTTGAACAACTGAATTCAAAATCAAAAAAATAATTGAAGAAAATAATGAAAAATTTAAGAAATAAATTAAAAATTTAAGAATTAAATTAAAATTTGAAAAAATAATTGATATTTCAAAAATTAAGAAAATTATAGGAATAATTATGGAAATAATTGAACTTTTAACAACTGGATTCAAAATGGAAAAAAATAATAAAAATTGAATAAAATAAATGAAAATTGAAAAAAGCAATTAGAAATTGAAAAATGGAATTGAAATTTAAAGAATATATATTTAAAAATTTACAAAAAATAATTGAAAAAAGCCGAGAATTATTGAATATTTAGGAATTAATTGAAAATCGATAAAAATAAATTGTAAAATAAAGAATTAAATGGAATTTTCAAGAAAAAATTTTATAAGCAAGAGAAAAATTACAATATGACGAAAATAATAAACTATTAAAAAAAATATTTAACAATTGAACAAAAAATTAAAAAATTGTGAGAATAATCGGTATATCAACAAAGAAAAATTTTAAAATTGATGAATAATGATAAAATTGAAGGAGAATAATAAATTGTCAATTGAAAACTGATGAAAATAATTGAAAAAATTGTGGAAAATAAATGAAAATTAAAGAAAACAATTGAAAATTGAAGAATTGTATTGAAATTTCAAGAAAATATTTAATATTGAGAAAATGCGAGAATTATTGAATTTTTAACAAAATAATTGAAAAGCGAAGAATGCAACTGAAAGTTGAAGAAAATAATTAATAATTAAAGAATTAAATGGAAATTTTAAAAAAATAGTTGATAATTGGAAGAAAAATTACAAATGATTAAAATATATAAATATTAAAGAAAATAATTGACAATTGAAAGAAAAAATCGAAAAGTGGTGAGAATAATCTACAATAGAACAAAATAATTTTAAAAAATTAAAGATAATTATAAAATTTAAAGAGAATAATTGTTTATTGAAGAAAACTATAGATTTATTTACTAACGAAATTAAAATTAGTTGAACTGATATTTATAAAATTAAATTTTAATCGCAATGTAAATTATGCATTTTTTTTTTAAAAGTATCAGATTTAAAACAAAAAATATCTATGTGCCAAACTTTAGGTGTGGACAGGATGAAAGAATGAATTAATCTTGTGAATTATTATTCTTATAGATTTCAGAAAAATATAATTTTTCATTAATTTTAGCAGAGCTGTTATTGATTTAAATCATAATTTGAATCGTTTTTTAAATCATTGAGTCATTTGCATTAAAATCATGATTTAAATAAAAAAAAATTTTTACAATTCTCCGGATTTTTAATAATGCATGTAAAAAATCGCAAACCATAAAAAAAACCCTCAAATTTGTGGATAAATCTGGAAAATTTCAATTTTAATATTTTATTCTTTATAAAATTTAAAAAATTGTGTTAATATTGTTGATCAAAATACCGACAATCTAAAAATTTTTGGTATGAAGATAGCAAAAAATAGTAAAAACAATTTTTATATTTTTAAGTCATTATAATTTAAATAAATTTCAAACGTCAATTAACTCATATTCCAATTTGTTCAAACTTTAAAATTTTAATAAATTCAATTTTAAGTGCATATTAATTAATGCAAAATAATTAAATAATATTAATTATTCTTCAAATTCACAATAAATCTTTCTTTAATTCCTACAATTTTTCGAAGTGATTTCACTTTTTGGAAACTGTTTATTTATTATCTTATCATATAATATTTTTACAAAATTTTAAGATTTTTTCTCCTGTTACTTTTGATATATTTTTTTTTTGTATTCGTCTTATGTTTTTAAGATTTTCTACAATTTTCTTCTTTTTATGCAAATTATTTAATATTATTTTACATAATTTTGTTATTATAACATTCACTAAACTTTTTATTTCGTGGATTTTCATAATTATTTCCATGTTTTTAAAAATAAAGATGGTCATTTTTTTGTAAATTTATTCAATTTGTTTTCACATCTTGCCAATTTTTGGGAGATGTTTTACAAACTTACTTATTTTTCCATACAATTTTTAGATTTTCTTAATTTTTCTAAATTTATTGTCGAACTTGTTTTAAGTGTAACTTTTATTTTTATTAATTCTAATTTTTTAGTAGATTCTAACCAAATTTTAATTTTTTTTTTATTTTTTAAACATTTTTTTACAGTTTGTTAGATTAAGGAAATAAACATTTCTCCATTTTTTGCTATTTACTTAATTTTCTTAATGTTTCACTATTTTTTCAGTCCTTCCTTTCAGTTTAATTAATTCTTTAATTTTCGTCATCATTTTTCCATTTCTTAAAAACACTTTAGGGTTTTAGGAACCTTCATTTCAATTTTTTAGTTTTTATCTTGCAATTAGGAATTTTTGAAAATATTTGTTCCATGCTTTTATAATTTTTTAAGTTTCCCAATTTTCTACTTTTTTTGCAGATTTTTATTTTTTTATTTTATATTTTGTAAATTTAAGCTTGTACTATATATTCTCATTTTAACATCGTTCTTTTATTTAATAGCATTTTCTTTCTTTTAAAATTTTTTTTAAATTTCCCACAATTTTATTCATTCTTGCTTTTTTTTCGTTTGTGAAATAATTCTCTAATTTTTCTAATCTTAAAATTTTGTTCCCTCTAGTAATTTGTTTGATATACTGTTTTCTAATCTTTTTACATTCTTGTTTTTTTTTTTAATAATTTATTATTTTTTCGTTGCTTTTACAAAAAATTTTCTTAATTTTGCGATCATATGAATTTGAACATATTTTTTTGAAACTTTCTCATTTATTCGACATAATTTATTTGATTCTGATTAATTGTTTTATTCTTCATTACTTCCTATTAAATTTTCTCAGTTTAAAAAATAAACTACTTACAAATAAACATTTGGAGATTTTATATACTAATTATATTTAAAAAAAAAATCAATTTTTGATTTAAATCAATATCAGCCCTGAATTTTAGAGACTCTTTGCATTTTTCCAGTACTTTTGATAAAAATCCCAGACTTTTTCCTGAAATGTGTCAACCCTGTAAGAATAGCCGAATTTATGTTAAATTAAACTCAATTTCAAATTATAGACGTGTACGAGGATCATTTGGAGGAGCTCAATTCAGAACCAAGAACAATGTTCAATCTCTTGGCTAAGAAATTGGAGGAGGAAGAAGATTTGATATTAACATTAATCGAAATACAAGGACCTCTTCAAATGATTCTCTCTGCTGCGGAAACACTGACTTCATCGACGACAATTGAACCTCCGAGTTTGGAGCCTTCTAGTGCTGCTCAAAAGAATCTTGTTTTAAGTATAGCTTAATTAAATCTACAATTAAACAACGCCCTGTAAATATAGTTTTTAAATAAAAAAGAAAATTTTAATTATAATCCTGTAAATGTCTTGGCCAGTAATTAATTATAATAGTTTAAGATTATTAATTCTACAAATTAATTAAAAAATAGTTTCTTCACGATTTTAACATTAAGCTTCTCATCCTATGTTGATTATTATTTTTTAAGAAGTTTTTGCCAAGCAGCAGATGATGGCGGTTCAGGCACCACCCACCCTATGGGAATCCGCTCTCCATTAATATTGCAGAATTTGTCCCACATTGTTCTGTAAAATTAATTGTATTTTAAATGTTAGTGGTTTAATTGAAATCCTGTTTTGGTAATTTAAAAAGAGTTGTTTACCGCATATTTAAAAAAAAGCTGAAAAATAGAAGAACACTAACCTGATTGTTACGAAGTTTAATAAGTTCTTCTGAAGAAAAGCATTGTTGGGCAATCGCTGGCCAAAGAGAACTTTCTCCCAATTATGGAAAGCGTGTATTTTTTCGGTTTCTTCTTTTTTCTCATTGTCAGTTTGTATCATCAATTTTAAACCTTGTTCCTCGAGAGAATATTCCCTGTCTAATGCCGTCCACTGCTCCACAAGCTTTACTAAAAATTACAAAAATATCGATATAAATTTGAGTAAAATTAAATATAAACAACAAAAAATTACATTTTACACTGTTTTAATTTGAATTGAATAATATTCAAAATAAATTCAAACTTGAGATTAAGTAAAATTATAATTAAAATAAATTAAATTCAAATTTGTATCAATAAAAATAAATGTGAAGTAAAAATATTTAAAACTTTTTGAATGCAAAGTTAAGAAAATCAGAGAAAGGCTACTAAAAGAAACGTCAAAATTAAAAATTTAAATGTAAAAGCTTGTAAAAATTCTATAAAAGAAAAGAGAAAATTCTTAAAAATCAGAAAATTCATGGAAATTGTTAAAGAAAAAGAGACAATTTTAAAAAACATGCAAACAAATTTTGAGAGAATGAAAAAGTCGAAAAATTCAACGAAGAAATAAGAAAATATAAGAACATTTAATAAAAAATTAGATTAATGGAGACAATTTTTTTAAAATCTTACTAATTATGAAAGAAATGATGGTATAAAAAAAATGTTAATCTTATTATGAAAGCTAAAATAAGAACATTGGGTATAATCTACCAAAAACTGAGAAAATTAAAAAATATATTTTGAAAGTGTAAACAGATAATTAAAAAACTTACAAAATAAATGAATAAATTCTTTAGAAATAAAAAATTTCAAAAACTTATTAAAAACAAAACTAGATATTTTCTATTCTAAATTAAATGATTAACTGACAATTTTTTAAATTGAGAAAATTGATAAAAATCATGAAAATCGTACTAAAAAGAGAAATATTTTTTAACAAAAAGGAAAATTAGGAAATTATTTTTAAAATTAAGTAAAAATCATTGGGAACATTTTATGAAAAAATGAGAAACTAAAAGAGAAAATTAAAGTTTTAAGAGAAGTGTTAAAATTTTTAAAAGTATATAGAAATGAAGATTAAAATTTATTACAAGTTTAATAAATGATAAAATAAATTATGGAAAGATGAAAAAATTGAAGATCAAGTACACAAATTTCAGGAAAACTAAAAAAATAGTAAAAAAACATATTTTAGAATTGGAAAAAACCTTTATAAAAAATCTACCAATTTATAAAATTACTACAAACTTGTTTTAATATGAAATGTGTGAAAAAAATGTAAAAAGATAAATAAAAAGCCTACAAATGAGAAATTTTCGAAAAAGACAAAATGTAAAACCAAATTGAAAAAATTTACAAAAAAGTGAGAGAATTTAACAAAAAACAGAAAATTAAATTTTTAAATTTACTCCCTTCTAACCTCTTTGTATTAAAAAATGATAAAATGTTTTTATCTACGAAAACATAAAAACAACATAAAAAAATTAACGAATTAAAAATATAGCAAAAAATAGATATAAACAACTAAAAACTCTTTAAAGAGATGGAAAGATTTAAAGAAAAATTTTGAAACTATTACGAAAATAAAAAAAAGTTTTACTGAATGTGATAAAAACAAAATTGTATGAAATAAACAGGAATTTGCTTAAAAAAAGAAAATTAGAAAAACGCTTATTAACAAAAAGAAAAATAAACAATGAAAAGCGAAAAGAGCACATTTTTTTAAAAAAATGAAAAATAATATAAAATGATAAATTAAATTTGTTGAAATAAGATAAATTCGGAAAAATGATTAAATTGCAAGAAAATAATAGAAAAATTCCATTTTCTAATTGAAGAATGACAAAAATAGTTAAAATTTGAAAAAAAATTGAGACTGATTTAAAAAATTAAAATTGTGAGTACAATAATTGAATATTGATTAAAGAATTAAAATGTGAGGAAACTAATGAAGTAATGAGATAAATAATTGAAAGCTGGTGTAAAAATTAAACTTTTAAGACAAAAGTTAAAAAATTTAAAAAAATAATAGAAGTTTCAAGAAAATAATTGAAACTTGAAGAAAATAATTAAAAACTGTCAAAAATAATTGAAATTTGGAAACAAAAATTAATGACAAATGAGAAATTTAATTCAAAAATTGAGTAAAAATAAAAAATGTAGATTAATTGAAAAATTGTATAATGACATAAATAATTGAAATCTGGTGTAAAAGTTAATAAATTCAAGACAATAATAAAAAGATTTAAGAAAATAACTCCAAATTGTTCAAAATATTTGAATAGTGACAAAAATAATAATTGTAATTTGAAAAAAGTAATTGAGAAACGACCAAAATAATTGATAACTGATGTAAAAAATAAAAATTTAAAGACAATAATTGTAAAATTGACAAAATAATTGAACTGTTAAGAAACTGATTGAATAATGACATAAATAATTGAAAGCTGGTGTAAAAATTAAAAATTTATAGACAATAAATGAAAAATTGAAAATAAATTAGAAGCTTGAGGAAAATAATTGAAACTTGAAGAGAATAATTTAAAAATGGCAAAAAATTTTAAATATGATGAAAGTAAAAAGGGTTTGAAGAAAATAATTGAAAAATAACAAAAATAAATGAAAACTTGTGTAATAAATTTAAATATTCATGACAATAATTTAAAGACTGAAGAAAATGAAATTGATATTTGAAAATATTAAATTTTAATCGCAAAAATACTTGAAAATCGATAAAAAATACTTTAAAGTTGACAAAAGTACTTTAAAAATGACAGAAATAATTGAAAAAAGGTGTAGAAATTGTGTTTATATTATTTTCTTCAATTTTCAATTACTTTTGTTTTTTTTCATAGTTTCAAAAAAGTTGTTAATTATTTCTCTAAACATAAAAATTATTCTCTTCAATTTTATCTTTTTTCAATAATTTTCTCTAATTTTTAATTATTTTCTTCTTTTTTTTCAATGAACTTCTGAAAGTTGTAAGTATTTTTCTGAAATTTTCTTTAACTTTTCTTTAGTAAAAATATATTGTGTAATTTTTTCAATTATTTTTTCAAATTTTAATTATTTTTTACAATTTTCAATTATTTATCACAATTTCTAATCATTTTTTAAATCATATTTTAAATAAATAAATAAATCAATTTTTAATTATCTTCTCCAATTTTTCATATTCAATTTTTTTCAATTTATTTTTAAGATTTTTAAGTATTTTTCTCAAATTTAAATTATTTTCTTTATGTTTAGATAAATTGTAGACCTTTTTGGAGAAATAAATTCAAAAGAAATTTTTTTCAAAATACCAATGGCCACAAAGGTTTCTTAGAATTAAATTATTTTCTTTATTTTTAAAACATTTCTATGATTTTTTAAATTACTTTCCCAAATTTTTAATGGATTTCATTATTTTTATTCCATTAATTGGCAAAATTTGCAATTATTTTGTTCAATTTTAATTATCTTTTGCAATTCTTTTTTAATTCTGAAATTTTATTAATTTTGTCCTAAATAAATATTTATTTTATTTAATTATTTATATAAAATTATTTTTAAATATTACATTTAAAATATTTTTAATTGTTAATAGCACAAGGTGCAGAAAAGGTGCTTTTTTTTAAAAAAAAAGGTCTGTATTAAAATTGAAATTTTTAAGATTTATCCACAAATTTGTGGATTTTGTTTATGGTTTGAGATGTTTTACATAAAGTATTAGACATCCGGAGAATTGTAAAGTTTTTTTGATTTAAATCATGATTTTAATGCAAATTCCCCAATGATTTAAATCCATAACAGCCCTGATACTTATTATAAATAACTTCTACAATTACTAACAATTTAAAATTGTTTTAAAATTAAATTGCAATTACTTAAACATTTTGATTAAACACATACCGATAATATTATTGAAAGCTTCATCAGCAGCTATTGGTAAATGTTCACCTCTTGCTCTGGCAACTTTAACTTTAACAGTTCTCAAAATCTCCATTTCTTTGAGCGTGGCCAGAAATCTTTTTGCATCACTTCTTTTTCCTCTGACATCGGCAAGAACAATATCGGCATCTTTCCTCAACGTCTCCTCCTGTTTTTCTCTTTCAATTAGTTCCTGCTTCTTTTTAATCCAATTATCAATCTTCAAATGTAAACTATCTTTTCGTTCTTTAATTTGTTCCTTTCTTGTGTCATGCTTTCGTTTAACCCTCAGTCTTTTCTTCTTTCGCTTTTCCAATTTCTTCGTCATTTCATTCATAAACTTCTTCTCTTTAAACTTAAGTAGCAAATTATCAATTTCAGTTTTCAGCATTTCTGCAATTTTCACTTTCTCGTGCCACTCGGAATCTGACAAATTCTCATGTCTCAGTTCGGCACAGATGCTTTTTATCGATTGATTCAGTTTGAAAATAATACCTAAGGCGGTATTAATATCGGATATCTTAGAGGTATTTATTTTGTGTTTTATCAATTGACAATTTGTGCTTTCTTCTTCGTCGATAAAATTATTAATAAATTCCGTGTCACTTTTCCTCGTTTCTAAAGCAACCTTTAAACTGAGTTCAGGGCTAGGGAAATTATTCACTGAAATGGGAGGAGTATTTATAAAATTCGGATCTTGTGGGGGGAGAAAATTTGGTGGATAATTCATTGCAAATGGGGGTGGAATCCGAAAATCTGGAAATCCAGGATTAGGAGCTGCGGAATAATTATAGTTAGGAAACATGATTAATTTAATTAAATTGAAAATTAAATTATGTAAAGTGGGAGTAAAATATTTTCAAAAAAATTAGTTAAATAATAAAAATGTAAAAAGTCAAATTTTTAAGTGTTTTTTTGTCGACTTAGATAAGTTAAGCGTTTTAGCTAAAAGACTTTTATCACAATGGCAAAATGTCTTCGTCTTTAGGTAATTGAATTGAAGATTCTTCGAGAACTTTTTGTGCTTCTAGGAAAGGCTCTGCTTCTTTAAGATCTTGCTCGGATTCGAGAATCTTTTTCAATTCGTCATAAGCTTTTACGAGACGACGTTGACAATCTGGAACCATCATCAGCGACTCTTGAAGAACTTCCTCTTGTTTTCGAATGTCATATCCGTCCTTTCCTGTCAATTAATTAAATTTATTTCGATTAAAATAAACAAATAATACATTTTTTTAATATTTAGGTTATAATAATAAAAATTATTTGACATTTTTTTAATATTATGTTATTTACACTAACTACAATTAATATTTATTCAGAGTTTCCAGCGACTTTTAAAAAAATTCACGGCCTTTTTAAACTTTTCAAGGTCGAAAATAAATTATATCACATAGTTAACTTTTTGATAATTGAAATATTGAATATTACTTTTAAACTGAAGAAAACAATTAGAAAATTTTAAAAAAAGAAAATATAAATTTGAAGGAAATGTTGAAGATATAAATGAAAATTGAAAAAAAAAGCGAAAATGAAAAATATAATGCAAGTTTGAAAAAAATAATTGAACAATAAAATAAGTAATTGAAGATTAAGAAAATAGTTGAAAACATGATAGAAACTAAGATATAAGTAAAATTGAAAGAAAATAATTGAAAGTTGAAGAAAATAAATAGAGAATGAAAAAATTTGGTTGTAAATAGAATTGAAGAAAATAACTAAAAATAGATAAAGAAGCGATATTTGTAGAAAAAATACAATAATTTAGGAAAATCTTAAAAGTAATTGAAAAATACATTTGATATTACAAGGAAGAAAATAAATATGTTATAAGATAATTGAAAAAAAGAAATTGTCATTAATATAGAAATTTATCTTAATTAGAAATTGCAGAAATTAAATGAAAAAAGAAAAAAAATAATTGAAAAATGACGACACTATTTAAAAATCACGGAAAATAATTATCTATTGATAAAAGAAATTGAAAAAATTTAAGGATAAGTGCAATAATTGCAGTTTGAAGAAGAAAATTTGAAAAAATACGAATAAAAAGAAAATTAAAGACAATAACAAATTAAAAAAATAATTTAAGAATATGATCAAAAATTGAGGAACGAAATTTAAAATATAGAAGAAGGCAAATGAAATTTAAAAGAATTATTTTAAAATTAAACCTATACAATAAAATATTGACGAGAATAATTAAACAAATATAGTTAAAAAGAAAATAGTTGAGTAATTAAAAACATTTTCCAAAATTAAAGATAATATTTAAAACCCGAAGGAAATAATTGAAAAAAGTAATTGAAAACTGAAGAAAATAAATAAAAAAAGGAGTAAATTTGAAATTTGAATAAATAATTGAAAATCAAAAAACATGATTGAAAATCTTGAAAAATACAATTTTTAATTTAAGAAAGGAAATACAAATTTAATAAAATAGTTTAAGCAAATAACATTTTGAAAAAAGTTCAAAATAATTGAAATTTGCAAAAAAAAAGTACAAATTGAAGAAATGAATTGAATAAAAAGAAAATGTTGAGAAAAAGATAAAGCTAATTAAAAAATAATTGAAAAAATTATACTTTGATAAGGTTAGTTAAAAATGAAAATTATAATTATAATTTAAAGAAAATAGTTAAAAATATAAGAAAATAATTTGAAAAATTACGAAAAAAATAGGAAATGAAAGATAATAATTTATAAATGGATAAAAATATAAAAAATATATAAAAATATTTGAGAAAATAATTGATACAATTGACAAATGAAAAAACAAAAATTTTAAATGTAATTGTATTAATAATTAGAAATTGAAAAAGATAATATTGAAAAATGTAGAAAAAATAGAAAATTAAGGACAATAAATAATATTTTAAATACATTAAATCATTAAATATTGAAAAAAATATTTCTTGAAATCGAATGACATAATTGGAAATTGAACAAATTAATTGGAAATAATAATATAATAATCGAAAAAAAAAATAAACCAAATACAAGACACAAAAAAATAAATAAATAATTGACAATTGAAAAAAAATTGAAAACTGGCGAAAAATGTCTAGAAAATTACACAATTATTAAAAAAAAAAAAAATTAAAAACTTAAACAATAAAAGTTAAATTCAAATAAAATAATTTAAAAATTAAGAAAACTATAGGAATAACTGTTGGAAATAATTGAAAATTAAAGAAAGTATTAAAAAAAAAATGATGAAAGAAATTAAAAATTTTAGAATTAAATTCAAATTTGAAAAAAAAAATTAATAGTTGACAAAAAATTACAAAAACAAAGGCGAAAATAATTGCCAATTGAAGGAAATAGTCGAAAATTACAAGAATAATTGAAAAATTGAAGAAAATATGTGAAAAATGGCTAGATTAATAGCCAACTGAAAAAAATAATTGTAAAAATTAAACAAGAAATAATTAATTTCAAGAAAATAATTGCAAACAGAAAAATTAAAAAAACTATAGGAATAATAATATTGTTGAAAATAATTGTAAATTGAACAACTGGATTGAAAGTAGAAAAAAACTGAAACTGAAGAAAATAACTGAAAATTAAAAAAAAACAATGGAAAATTTAAGAAAATAATTAAAAATTGAAAAATGGAATTAAAATTTGAACAAAAATGAAGAATTACAGAAAATATTTGAACAATTGAATTTAAAATTAGAGAAAGTTATTAATAATCGAAAAAAAATTAATCAAATACGAGAATTTAAAAATATTAATAAAAATAATTAAAAATTGAAGAAAGTAGTATAGAATTTTAGAAAAATAATTAAAAAAACATTTCAAAATGACGTAAATAATTGACATTAAAAAAAAATCGCAAACTGGCAAGAATAATCGCCAAGAGAGAAAAATAACAAAAAAAAATTAAATAATAATTCTAAAATTTTAAGAGAATAAATAAAAATTGAAAAAATGGTAGGAAATAATTCAAAAAAATTAATTGAAAAAAAACGAGAACAATTGAAAAATGTAAGAATATATCTGAAAAATGACGAAAATAATTGACAATTAAAAACAAAATTCGAAAAATGGCTAGAATAATAAACAATTTGAAAAAATAATTTACAAAATTAAACAATGAACATTGAATTTAAACTAAATAATTGAAAAATTAGGAAAATTATAGGAATAATTGTAAATTAAACAACAGAATTAAAAAGGAAAAAAAAAATTGAAATTGATGAAAATAATTGATAATTGAAGAATGTAATTAAAATTTAAAAAATATAATAAAAAGTTAAAAAAGTAATTTAAAAAATCACATAATTATTAAATAGAGAAGAAAATAATTGAAAACTTAAGAATTGAATAAAAAATTTAGCAAAAAATTAAAAATTTAAAAAAATAGTTATAAAAATGAACAATTTAATTGATAATTTAAAAAAATGTTTATGATTGTTAAAAAAAAATTTTAAACCAGGGAATTATTGAGTATCGAATAATTGATTGAAAATTGAAAAGAAATAATTGAAAATTTAAGAAAATTATTTAAATTTGAAGAATGCAATTAAAATTTGTAGAATATAATTGAACTGTATCTAAAATTAAAGAAATTTATTGATGTAGAGAAAAATAATTGATATAAGTCGAGAATCTTTTATTGTTAAAAAAAATAATTGAAAATTTAAAAATGGAATTGAAATATAAAGAAAATAATGTGGAATTGAAGAAAATAGTTGTAGAAATAAATCCAAATTGAAGAAATCAATTGAAAATTTTAGAAATGTATTGAAATATCAAGAAAAAAATTGATAATTGAAAAGAGTCGAGAATTATTGAAAATTGAATAAAATAATTAAAATTTACAGAAAATAATTGCGAATTGACAAAATAAAATTAAAAATTAAAATTAATAAATTGAAGATTAAAGAATTAAATTTAAATATTAAGAAAATACATAATTGAAAGAAAGATTACAAAATGACGAAAATAATTGAATATTAAAGAAAATAATTGAGAAATGAGGAAAATAATTGACAATATTGAGAAAAAAATATTTAAAACTGGCGAGAATAATCGACAACAGAACAAAATAATTAAAAAAATTGAAGAATAATTACAAAGTTTGATGAGAATAATTATTGTAGTTTGAAAACTGTTGACAATTATAGAAAAAATTAAAGATTTATTAATAATAAAATTAAAATTATCTCAACTGATATTTTTAAATTAAAATTTTAATGAATGTAAATACATTTTTAAAAAAAAAATCGAATCAAGGAGAATCGTTGAATAAATTAAAAAATACAATGACATTAGAGGAAATAATAAATTAAAATAGTATAAAAAAATGAAATTTTTGTTTCGTTAAAAATAAAAAATAGCCTTTATTTCTACAAATTTCCGGGGAAATATATACTTTATGTAGACCAATTAGTTCGTTTTTTAATCTAGAATATTTTTTTCCAAACGTAGGTACTATGTATAAAAAATAAAAATTAGAAAAGTTATATAAGGAAAACAATTTTAAATGTAAGGAAAACAATTTTAAATTTAATAAAAATGAAAAATCATGAATTATGCTAATTTTTGGTAAATTTTTGACAGTTTATCAAATTAATGAAATAATAATACAAATAAGTATGAATTGAAGGAAAAAATTAAAAATGATATAAATAATTTTTAAATTGAAGAAAATAATTGAAATCTGAGAAAGGACTGAAAATTCAGGATATCCATTGAAATATAATTTAATAAATTAAAAATTGGAGAAAATGATTTAAAAATGATAGGAATAATTGAAAAGTGAAAAAATAATAAAAATTTAAAAAAGATTGAAAATCTCTAGATACTTTGACTTTAAATATATTTTCGCGATAAATAGGGGATTTTAGAGTAAAATTTTCTAAATTGTAAAATTATTAAAATTTGCAGATACCTAGAAATTTAAGTGGACGATAATGAAAACAATTAATTGAAACTTGAAGATAATAATAATAATTGAAAAATGATAAAAATAATTGGAACCATAATAGGAAAGAATTAAAATTTTAGAAGAATCCTTAAAAATTGAAGAAATTTTGTAATCAATTCAAGTTTTAAAAGCTTTTGGATTGGATTGAAATTTATTCAATAACAATACAAATTCGAAACAATTAAAGTTTGAATAAAATAAGAGATTTTTATAAATTTATGAAAATATTTTAAATAGATAAAAAAATGGAGTAAATGGAATAAATAAAAAAATAAAATAAATCCCTATTATAATTCAAGGATATTGTTTTAAAATTCACAGTGATTTCAATTTCAAGGTTGCTGGTTACCCTAATTAATTTAATAAATATGAAATTTTGGTTCGTTAATATAGGGGTTAGTAAGTAATATAATATAGTAATTTATAACAATTTATGTCAGAAATCTGTTTGGTAATTCAAATGATTACAAATTTATGTTTATCAATACATCATATTGCAAGAGTAAAAATAGCTTTTGCTATGATTAATAATATTATATTACTAATATAATTACTTATAACACATAATTGAATATATAATTTTGTCAAACACACCTTGTTCTTTATATTTTTGAATTCTTTCTCGCTGCTGTTCAGACTCTTTCTCATAAGTAACCTTTTCTTTAGCTAATCGTTTAACAATTCCAGTTTTTATCTTAATAGTACGCAAACGAGGATCAGACATTTTTATTTAATAATTACCAAGTTAAATGTGAATTGTCGAAAAGTAATATTCCTTATAAGGCAAGACGGCAAGAAACGAAAGTTTTTTTGGAGTAGAATTATAGGTTATGACCATGTTCAATTCAACTTCAGAAAATGTTCACATTGACTTTTGTCGGCGAACGAAACTGTGTGAACATTGCTGTAAATTTCCTTACAAAATTATCGATTCTTGTATCGATACGAGAAACAGAATATTTTGAATTAAACAAATTTATTATTTTTGTTGTAACTTAAATTCAAACAAATTGTTTTCAATTAATTATTATACTTTTATGATCTATTTATCGAATTGAGTAACAAAATTAAGAAAGTAATAAGAGAATTAAGATTTTTACAAAAAAAAATTGTTTTTCACTGTTCTGTTTTTTTCCTTTTTCTCGTATATATTTTCGATAACCTCAGGTTCGATTTACTCAGATTTGCGTTTAACTTCATTCTAATCTGCGTACTTCCGCGCAGGCAGAAAAACGCTAATTTCATTTTCCGCTGTGGGAAGTGCAGGAAATAATTGAAAGTAATTGTGTTATTGAGATCAAGTAATTGTAGAAATGTTGACAAGTAAATAGTTGAAATTACAATGCAAGAGGACGTTTTTCCTGCCGCTGAAAAAATCCTTTCTGATATCGAAAATGTTTTGAAAAAGGATCATAATCTGTGAGTTTATTTTATTATTAAGGGCGGGGTTTTTAAAAGCACCTATTAAAATTCCTATAAATGTGGGTATACTTTTTAAAAGAACTAATTGCTTTATGAATTGTAAGCAATTTGAAATACGAATTTAAACAATGAGTGATATTCAATTGTTTGGTTATGTGTCCTCAATTCATTCCCGCGCAGTGTTTCAATCACAAGTTGGCACTTTTGATAAAAAGTAATATTAAAATACTTTGATAATCGTTAATCTGTTAATTTATTTTTACCCAGTGACAGTACAAAATGAACAAAAGCTGAAAATGATTGTACATTGATTTTAATAAGTCATTTTCAATTTGGACACATCGTTTTATAATTTTTAGTAGTTTTATATTTCGTAGTATAATTATAATACATATTTTTTAATATTAACTTGAAATGTTTTTAATTTATTAAGAACAAACTGTATTTTTTTTTCAAAAGTGGTGTAAAATTCAAAAAGATATTTAATTTTCGTAAATCTTAATTGATATATTGAAAATTTTTAATATATACAATTGACAAATGGAAAATAAAAATATAATTAACACAAAGTGAGAATACGACACTTGAATATTTTTCAAAATAATAATTAACTAATAAAGTGTAATATATGTTTTGTAAAACAAGTCAATTTATTATTTATGTATTGTTTTAACTTTAAATTATTTTCGTCATATTGTAATTTTTCTTTTAAATATCAATTATTTTCTGGAAATTTCCATTTAATTCTTCAATTTCCAATTTATTTCGTCAATTTCTAATTATTTTCTTCAATTCTCAAATATTTTCTTTAATTTTCAATTATTTTTGTCGATTCTCAATTAATTCCTCAATATTCAATAAATATGAAAAATATGTAAAAATAATACATTGCAATATGTGCAATCTTTTATCACATAAATATTCAAGAAAATTCAACAAGTCTTATTTGGAGATTTTTGAGGTCGCAAATAAAGATTCCGATGTTAAAAATTAATTTTTCAAAATTTTGGATATACATTCAAAATTGTGACTTTCCATATTTTCGAATTAATCATCTTGAATCACGATTGCCGAGGATTTTCGAGGCCTCCCAAATGACAAATCTCGTGTAAAAAATTCAGTTTTCAAAAAAATTACATTACATCATCAATTTTTTAAATACAGTCTACAAATATTTAATTTCTACAGCTCTTTTCAATTATCTTTTTCATTTTTTCGAATATCAATTATTTTCTTCAGTTTTTAAATTCTTGTCAGGAATATTCAAAATTATTACACAAGTTTTAATTTATTTTTGTCATTTTTCAATTATTTTTTTAAAATTTCAATTATATTCTAAAATCCATAAATTATTGCCAAGAACATTTAAATTTTCGACACAAGTTTCAATTTACTTTTGTCATTTTTTAATTATTTGTTTAAAAATTTCAATTATTTTTGTCATATTTCTTAGTATTTTCGTTATTTTCAAATTATTTTCTTCATATTTCTATTATTTTTGTCATTTTAGAATTATTTTATTAAAATTTCAATTGTTATATTCAATTTTTTTTTGTCATGAATTTTTAAATTTTACACCAGTTTTAATTTATTTTCTTCAGATTTTAAAAATTGTCTTCATTCTTTTCATTATTGTCACGAATTTATTAATTTTTTACAACTTTTTCAATTATTTTCTACACGTTTCAATCATTTTCTAGAAACTTTAATTACTTTCTTCGTATTTAAATTTTTTGACATTTTTTAATTAGTCTATTAAATTACAATTATTTTCTTTAAACTTCAATTAGTTTCTTCAAATTTAAATTATTTTTGTCATTTTTCAAATATTTTCTTCATATTTTTATTATTTTTGACGTTTTAAAATTATTTTTAACAAATTAAAATTATTTTATTCAATTTTGTTCATTGTCAAGAAATTAAAAAAAATTTACACCAGTTTTAAATAAATTTCTTTAAATTTCAATCATTTTCTGTATCATTTTTATTATTCTCATGAATTTATTAATTTTTTACAACTCTTCCAATTATTTTTTCAATTATTTCTACAAATTACAATTACTTTCCTTATATTTAAATTTTATGACATTTTTGAATTATTGTATTCAAATTTCAATTTTTTTCTTTAGACTTCAATTAATTTCTTAAACTTTCAATTATTTTCCTCAAACTTCCAATATTTTTTTCAATTGTTCAATTATTGTCTATAATTTTTTAATTTTCAAACCAGCTTTCTACAAATTTCTTTCCTCATATTTAATTTTTTTTGACATTTTTGAATTTTTCTCTTTAAATTTCAATTATTTTCTTCCAACGTCAATTAATATCTTCAACTTTTAATTTTTTTCCTCAAACTTCTAATATTTTTTCAATTTTCTAATAATTATTGTCTAAATTTTCAATTCTTTACATCAGTTATCAATTATTTTTGTCATTTCTCAATTATTTTTTTTAAACTACAATTATTTTTGTCATTATTCAAATATTTTTGACATTTTGGAATTATTTTCTTTAAATGTCATTTTCTTTAATATTTTTATTATTGTTGTCTATAAATTTTTAATTTTAATACTAGCTTTCAATTATTTATGGCATTATTCAATTAGTTTATTCACGTTTCAATTATGTCCTTAATTTTTCATTTAATGTAATTCATTTTTTACTTTTTACTTCATTTTATGAATTATATTTCTCATTAATTTTTTTCCATAATTCAACTTTTTTTTGTAATTTTTCAACTGTTTTCTACATATTTTCTACATATGTAAAATTTTTTTTCATTTTTTAAATTAATTTCTTTTACGTTTGAATAATTATTTTTCGTCAAATTTTACTTATTTTTGTCATTCTTCAATTATTTTCTTGTAATTACCAGTATTTTATAAATTTTTGTCTTCATTTCTTGATTTTTAATTAATTTTCCAATTAGTTTTCTCATTTAAAAATTTTTTTTTTAAATTGATATTGGGGAGCCCTGATTAATTATTTGCCTGCTTGCGGGCTCCAAATTAATATCAGTAATATTTTGTTTGTTATTGCAAATTGTTGTTTATTCACTTTTTTCACTTAAAAATTCCCTATTTATTCACCTTTTTAAATTAAAAAGTCACTTTTTTGTACTATTTTTAATCTACAAATCCGCTGGCATCCCTGTATATTTTTCCATATTTAAAATTTGTAAATAAAAATGTCCTAAAAAATCTTCAAATACATAAGTTGAAGCAAATTTTCTGTCCCCTTTTTGTCCCCTATTTTTGAAAAAATTTGCACCTATTCACCTTTTTCAATAACAATAGGTCCTGTGATCCCTGTAAATCTCGTATTTTTCCAAATTTTTTTTTCACTCATAAAAATTGTTTTTAAATTTCAATTCAATTATTCAAATCTAGAACTATTCAGTTCAATTATCAGTTATTTTCTTCAAATTTAAATTCCGCTTTTCAGTTTTTAATTATTTTCTTAAATATAAAAAAATTATCGCCTCTTTTTTATTATTTTTTTCAATTATCATTAAGTTTCTTTAATTTTAAATACAAGTATACAATTATTTATTTAATTTTTAATTCCATTCCTCAATTTTTAAGTATATTATTTACATTTCAATTCCATTCTTCAATTTTTAATTGCTTTCTTCAATTATTAATTCTTTTTTTTAATTTTAATTATTTTTTTCAATTTGCAATCCAGTTGTTAAATGTTTAATTATTTCCAACAATTATTCCTATAATTTTCTTAATTTTTCAATTTGCAATTATTTTCTTTTAATTTAATACTTTTTGTTTAATTTTTTCAATTATTTTTTTCAGTTGCCTATTAATTTAGTCATTTTTCGAATTTTGTTTTCAACTGTCAATTATTTTCGTCATTTTTCAGATATTTTTTTTTTTGTTTTAAACCAGCTACTTTTTAAAAATGTATTTATTCATTAAAATTTTAATTTAAAAATATCAGTTAAAATAATTTTAATTTAATTATTAATAAATCTATAATTTTTTCTATAATTGTCTACAGTTTTCAAATCAGAATTATTCTTTTTAAATTTTGTAATTATTCTTTAATTTTTTTAATTATTTTGTTCTGTTGTAAATTATTCTCGACAGTTTTGGGTTTTTTTTTCAATATTACCATTTCTCAATTATTTTTTGCAATATTTAATTCTTTTCGTCATTTTGTAATCTTTCTTTCAATTATCAACTACCTATTTTCTTAATATTTAAAGTTAATTATTTAATCTTCAATTTATTTTTTTTTATTTTATTTTGTCAATTCTCAATTATTTTCTGTAAAATTTAATTATTTTATTCATTATTCAATAATTCTCGACTCTTTTCAATTATCAATTTTTTTCTTGAAATTTCAATAAATTTCCAATTGATTTCTTCAATTTCGATTTTTTTCCTACAATTTTTTTTTTTAAATTATCTACACTTTTTAATTGATAATTTATTATTATCCCTCAATTTTATAGTTGTTTTTTAATTTTAAAAATCATTTCTTTCTGATGCCCATTAATCTCGACATTTATCGAATTTTTTATTATTTGACAATTATTTTCCATAATATTTCATTATTTTTGCGATTTTGTAATTTTTTCTACAATTATCAATTATTATTATACAGCTTCAATTTAATTATTTAATTTTCAATTTATTTCTATATTTTTAATTATTTTCCGCAATTTTTAATTATTTCCTTTTTTTCTATTATTTTCATCGATTTCATCAATCAATTCCACAATTTTTAATAATTCTCGGATGCTTTTAATTTTTTTTTTCACTCATAAAATTTGTTTTAAAATTTCAATTCCATTGTTCAATTCTACAACTATTTTCTTCAATTCTCAATTACTTTCTTAAAATTTCCATTCCATTTTTTAATTTTCAAATATTACTTAAATATTAAAAAATTTCCGCCTTTGGTCAATTATTTTTGTTCAATTATCAATAAGTTTATTTCATATTAAATTCAATTGTTCAAATATTTCCATCAATTCTCAATTTTTTTAAAAATTAAATTCCTTTTTTTAGTTTTTAACTTTTTCTTCTACATTTAATAATTCTCGGGTTTTATCAATAACTTTTTTAATTTTTAATTATATTCTTTTAATTTTAATCTCATTCTCAAATTTTCAATTGTTTGTACGATTTTAAAGTTATTCTTCAATATTAAAAAATTCTCGGCTTTTTCAATTATTTGTTTCAATCATAATAATTGTTTTAAAATATTGCTTTAAAAATTTTGTTTAATTTTCTTCTTTCTTCAATTTTCTACTACTATTTTCTTAATTCCTCATTATTTTTTTCAAATTTTAATTCCATCTTTAATTTTCTATTATTATTTCAATTATTATTATTATTATTATTATTAATTATTTTCTTCAATTTTTAATTCTTTTTTTTCAATTTTCAATCAATTCTTCAATATTCAATAATTATCTGATTATTAAATTTTTTTAACAATTATAAAAATTGTTTTTAATTATCAATTCAATTGTTCATTTCTATAACTATTTTTTTTAAATTCCTAATTATCTTTTAAAATTTATAATTCAATTCTTTAGTTTTCAATTACTTTCTTCCGTATTTAATAATTATGTGCTTTTAAATTATTTTTTAAAATTTTTTATTGTATTTTTTTAAATCTCATTTACATTTTTCAATTATTAATTACTTTCATCAATTTCAAATTTTTTTCCTTTTTTAATTTAGTTGTTCAATTTAGAATTATTACTATATTTTTCCTAATTTTTCAATTATTTAGTTTAAATTTAATGTTCATTGTTTAATCTTGTAAAATATTTTTTCAAATTGTTTATTATTCTATCCATTTTTCGAATTTTGTTTTCAATTGTCAATTATTTTCGTCTTTTTTCAGATATTTTCTTTCATTTTGCAATTGTTCTCGTTATTTTTTAATTATTTCTTTCAATTATTTCTCCTACAATTTTTTAAATTTTCATTTATTCTCTTAAAATTTTAAAATTATTCTTTAATTTTTTTTTATTTTTCTCTCTTGTCGATTAATAGTTTGCAATTTTTTTCAATTGTCAATTATTTTCGATATTTTTAAATGTTATTTCAATTATTTTTCTAAAATTTTAAATTACTTTATTCAATTTTCATTTTGCAATTGCTCTCGTTATTTTTCAATTATTTCTCCTACAATTTTTTTAAATTTTCATTTATTCTCTTAAAATTATAGAATTATTCTGTAATTTATTTTTTTATTTTTCTCTCTTATCCATTAAAAGTTTGCGTTTTTTTTTCAATTCTCAATTATTTTCGTCATTGTAAAATGTTTTTTCAATTATTTTTCTAAAATTTTAAATTACTTTCTTCAAGTTTTAATTATTTTCATTCATATTTTTAAATTCTCGTATTTGGTTAATTTTTTTTTCGATTATTAATTAGTTTCTTTAATTTTAAATTCAATTGTTCAAATATTTTCTGTAATTCTCAATTTTTTTTTCAAATTTTAATTCCATTTTTAAACTTTTAATTATTTGCTTAAATTTTTAATTGTGTTCTTTAACTTTCAATTATTTTCTTCAATTTCAGTTTTTTCTATTTTCAATCCATTTGTTCAATTTACAACTATTTTCAACAATTATTCCTATAATTTTATTAATTTTTCTTTTTGCAATTATTTTCTTGAAATTGAATCTTTATTGTTTTATTTCAAATTTTTTTTTAGTTGTGTATTAATCTAGCCATTTTTCGAATTTTGTTTTCAACTGTCAATATTTTCCGCCTTTGTTTTTGTACTTTTTTTCAATTATAAATAATTTTTTTAAATTTCAATTTAGTTTATAAATTTTTAATTTATTTCTTTATTTTTTTAAATACTTTCTTCAATTTTCAATTATTCCCAACAGTTATTTCTATAATTTTCTTAATTATTAAATTATTTTTTTTTTGTATTTTATATTTATTGTTTAATTTTTTTTCTAGTAATTGTGTAATTTTCTAGCCATTTTTCGAATCTAATTTACAAATTGTCAATTTTCTTTTATTTTGCAAATGTTTTAAATTTTGACTCCAACAATTTTTTGATTAATTAAAAAAAATATTTCACTTATTTATGTAATTGTTTGTGTTATAAATAAATAAAACGGCTATAAACGACAAAAACGAGAATCTTTATTAATACAAAAAATGCTCGAAATTAAAATTCATGAATGTAAAAATATTTTATAGTACTCCCTAGACTGTTAGTATTTTAAAAAATAATGAAAAAACCAAAAAATGTATCCGGTACGAGGAATTCCGGAGTTAACGTCCCCTCGAGAAAACAACTTTTATTTAAGTAAGCAATGAATTTAATTACTCAATTATAATAATTAATTATTGATTATTTATCAATTACAGAATTGGCTTCGATATAATTCCGGCGGAGGACAGCGAGAACAAATCGCCAGTTTTTCATGCTGAGAATTATCTTGGACTTGCCTCTTGGAGTGTTCAGCCATTATTTTGTTACGTGTACAATCGTCTTTTAGATCTTCGTCAAAATAAAAACAGAAGAGAAGATCCTGCAACAGTTTCGAGATGGCTTCTGGGTGCTCTTTTATTGAGCCCCGACATATCGACTTTTTGGAACATGAGGCGAGAATTAGTCAAGAATAGAAGATTGGATCCAATGCAGGAGCTTCGATTCTCGAGTATAGTGCTCTATTACAAATCAAAATGTTTCGAGGCATTTGTCTATCGTCGCTGGCTCATAAAATTCATGCTAATGGATTCTAATCATCCTGTTGTCAATGTGGATTCTCTTCTGAAAAATGAAATTAAAGTTGCAACAATGACAGCCGATAGATACGCCAGTAATACCCACGCATGGTGTCATCGGCAACATGCAGTTGGACTTTTTGAAAGCCTGACTCCGCAAGCTTTATATTCATTTCTTCAAACAGAATGGGAAAATTCGAGGAACTGGTGCAGTCGACACGTTTCTGATTACAGTGGCTTCGCCTACAGACAATTCTTGCTCAAAAAATTGATTTTCTTTTATAATCAAAACGAAGAAAACTGTCTTTTAACTGAAAAAGTCGCGAGACATCGAGCTGTCGTTTTGGATTTTGTTCAAAGTGCCATTAAAGGTAAACATCGAATAAGAGTAAATTATTAAATCAGTAAAATGTGAGGAGCTTGTAAACGGCTCCTTTTTTGAATGCATAAGTTGTCCTAAACATGGGGAGAGCTAAGAGGGAATAAGGTACAAGTCAGAGAATGAGTGTGGAATAAGAGTAGCCTATAAACAATCTATTCCATTCTTAACTTAAATAACTTGTTCTATAAGTGAAGATAGCTAAGAATAAAATTATAATAACGTCATGTATACGTGTCGTATTTTACGTGACGTTTTTTTGCGACGCCATACATAAAACGTCAGAATAACGCCAAAGAAAAATCGCTAAACAAAAACATCACTGCTCAGAAATTGTTAGCTTTAAAGAAATAAATCTTCTAGGTTAAAGTAAATTATTTAAATTGAATTCAAAATTAATAAATCATCTGCTTTTTTCGCACCAAATTCAATATTTGACTTACACTGAGAAAAATAAAAATTCAAACTTAATATCTTAGTCATTAAAATTAATATTTTTAAGATCTAAGATATTAGGTTTCAATATCTAGATACTAAATTTTAATATCCATTTTTCTCATAGTGTAAGTTAAAAATTTATCATTTTATTAATATTAATTCATTAATCAATTATTATAATTATCAGAAAGTTAATTAAATTAATTTTTCAATTAACCAAAAATTAACAACCCCTAAAGACCACCTCTAAGTAAAATAATTTAAAATAAATATGAAAAAAATTATCAACGTCAAGAAAAAAATTATACTCAAGTTCTAAAATTGTAGAACATACACAGGAATATGCGACCTAATTTTTCTAATAGATAACAAAATGCAATAACCCCTAAAAACAACCCTTAAGAATAATAATCGAAATTTTTTTTTAAAACTTCCCAATATCTACAAAAAAATCCTAATCAACTTTCTAAAATGGTGAAACAGCCTCAGGAATATACGCCCTACTTTTTCTAAACGATAGCAAAAATCAATAACCACTAAAAACAATCCTTATAAAATATATATAATGAGAAAAAAATTTGAAAAAATGATTAAATTTGGCATAAAAATATTAATTAAGTTCCAAAAAGGTGGAACATACTCAGAAATATGCCCTTTACTTTCTCAAATTAAAATCAAACATTATCAACCATTAAAATCCATACCCCAGTAAAATAATTGAAAATAATTTTGAAAAAAATTATCAATTCATACAAAAAAATTCTAGTCAAGTTTCAAAATGGTGAAAAACACTCAGAAAAACGCCACCTTATTTTTTAAATTAATAACAAGAATTAACAACTCGTAAAAGCCACTCCTAAGTAAAATAATCGAAAAAAATTTGCAAAAAATATCAACTTAAAATAAAGAATTATAAACGAGTTCTAAAAGGGTCGGACATACTCAGAAATATAATGCTTAATTATATTTCGTCGTCTCGTTCTCCTAGAATAATTATGTAGTCATACTATTCTGATATATTTGATCACAGTTTTTAAAGCTAATTTGAAAAATCCCCGCCACCAGCGCCTCAACGCGTCTAGATGGCGTTACTGACTTCCTTCTTCATTATATTTTTCTGTGTCGTTTGATCAGGTTTTTTCTTTTTGCTTTAAGTTTATTTTCGCCAATTAATAAGTTTATTTTAACGAAATGCGGTCATCGAGGAGTTCGGATAGGAAGAGGAGTAAGAGGAGAAGACATCGTGAGGACCGTTCCTATTCACCTGCGATTAAAAAGAGAAAAACCTCCAGAAAAGAGGTTAGGTCTCCACACAGACGCCGCTCTCCAAGCGCGTCATCGTACAGCGATTATTCTGATTACCACTATGATTCAAGAAAGCATCCTAAGCTAAATCAGCGTCATCACAAACATTCTAGTAATCATCGACAGCTATCTCCTTCCGTTGATCGTGTTCCGAGAGAAACGACGGCCGCAAGGTTTAGCAGGTCTGATCGCTATCCGCGAGAAGCGACTGGCCATTTTCATACATCCGATCGTTATCCGAGAGATGCGACGGAATCATCAGACTCTGATGAATATTCTTCTCGTGCATCTAATTCTTCACGTCGATCGTCGAGCTCAAAATCAGACTTTTCTAAGAAATCGGATGCCAGTTTTTCGGAGAAAAATAAAGAATTTGTTCAGGGTGATGTACAGTTGAGCGAATCAGTTTTGAAAAATCTTGGCGAGCAGATAGAAAGAAAGGACATTGTTTCTATTAATGTGCATAATAAAATAATTTCTTTATGGAGTGAAATTTTAAAAACTGGCTGTCCTAAGGAATGTTTGGACGAAATTTTAAAGAAATATCCGCTGCCGGATAGTTTTGAAGCTATTCACACACCGGCATTGAATCCTGAAATAAAGATGCTTATGTCGGATTCAGGTTTGAAAAAAGAAGGTTTTCAGACAGCTGCGCAAGAAAAACTAGGTATGGCTATCTATGGTGTGGGTGCAGCTCTGACAACAATTTTCAACTCGTCAGGAGAAAAGGACCCTTTTTTAGTATCCTGTTTAAGTGATGTTGGCAGAGTTTTATCGGACCTGCATTATAATGTCTCAGTTACCAGACGTTCTTTTATTACGCCGATTGCTAATAAACTGGTTAAAGATATTACAGAGGGGCTTCCCATATCATCTAAGTTTTTATTTGGGGAGGATTTCCCTGAAAAAGTAAAGACAGCTGAAGCTGTTCGTGATTTAAGTAAGAAGATCGCAAAACCTTTATTTTCTAATGAGAAGAGTAATTCGCAAGCAGGCTTAAAGCAGCAACAAGGGTCGAAAAATTCCTATCGTGGTAGAAATCCGACGTTAAACTTCAGGGGCCTGTCCAAATATCCGAGGAATCAGAGGGTTCAACGGGATGGGCCGAGATATTCTCGAACCCGACAAAACCAACCCCATCAGGTTCACCACCGGTCTCAGCAAGATCATCATCGCGGTCGTCGACATTATTAGAGGTATGTAAACACGCTGGTAGATTAAGATTTTTTGAAGACAACTGGAGAAAGTTAACAGATGATGAGGTTATTTTGCAATATATAAGAGGTTATGAAATTCCTTTTTTCAAAAGGGTATGTCAGTTTAGTGAGCCTAGTATTCCAAATTTCACGAAATCGGAATTTCAGGAATGTTACTCAGCAGTAAAACAGCTGAAAGACAAGGGCAGTATTCAGGAATGTCAGCCTTGTGACGGTGAATTTATTTCCTCTTATTTTTTAGTTGATAAGTCAGATGGACAGAAAAGATTCATTCTCAATTTAAAAAATCTAAACTCCTTCATGGATCCACCTCATTTTAAATTAGAGGATCATAAAATAGTTCTAAAGTTGATAACTCAGAATTGTTACATGGGCTCTATAGATTTAAAGGATGCTTACTTTCTAGTTCCGGTTGCTGAGGAATTTAGAAAATACTTGAGATTTAAATTTAACGGTAAATTGTATGAATTCACTTGTTTGCCTTTTGGCCTTTGTACTGCTCCATTTGTCTTCACAAAATTGATGAAACCTGTCCTGCAGGTGTTGCGTAGCCTAGGTTTTCTGTCGGTTAATTATTTGGATGACATGCTGTTGATCGGGATCTCAAAACAACTTTGCCTATTAAATATCATTCAGACGAAGGAATTTTTAGAGTCTTTAGGTTTTGTAATTAACTTTGAAAAATCAAATTTGAGTCCTTCTCGGCAATGTAAATTTTTAGGTTTTATTTATAACAGTCAAAATTTTACAGTATCCCTACCTGAAAACAAGAGAGAGAAAATTTTAAAACTATTAGTGAAATTTCGTTCTAAGTCTGAATGCCGAATTAGAGATTTCGCGCAGTTAATTGGTACTTTGGTAGCAGCTTGTCCGGCTGTAAAATACGGTTGGCTGTACATAAAATGTATGGAAAGACAAAAATTTATCTCCTTACAAAAATCAAGAGATAATTTTGAAAGCAAAATGTATATCCCTCCCGAGGTACATAGTGAATTAGATTGGTGGATTAACACTGTTCCTATAGTTAGAAATCCTATTAGATCTTCTGTTTTTCGAGTAGAAATTTTTTCAGACGCCTCATTAACAGGTTGGGGTGCATGCTGTAAGGATAAAAAGACCCATGGCTGGTGGAGTGCAAGAGAGATGGATCAGCATATAAACTGTCTTGAACTAAAAGCAGCATTTAATAGTTTAAGGTGTTACGCAGAAAATCTTAGATCTTGTCAGATCCTTCTCCGCATTGACAACACCACTGCGATTTCCTACATTAATCGCATGGGAAGTGTACAAAAACCTAAATTAAGTATGTTAGCAAAATCAATTTGGCAATGGTGTGAGGAGAGAGATTTATGGCTTTTTGCGTCTTACATCAAATCTAAGGATAATGTTATCGCAGATAGAGAATCAAGAATATTACCATCAGAAACAGAGTGGGAAATAAATCAAGATGTTTTTCTAACTATCAGAGATAACTTTGGAAGATTTGATATTGACCTATTTGCCTCTAATGTCAATAATAAATGTGACAAGTTCATTTCTTGGTTTAAGGTTCCAGACGCGTTTGCTGTTGATGCATTTACTGTATCGTGGTTTCCTTTTTTCTTTTATGCTTTTCCACCATTTTCCCTGATTTTGAGAGTTTTGAGAAAAATTGTTGACGAAAAGGCACGAGGTGTAGTCGTAGTACCTTTCTGGCCTACGCAAGCTTGGTATCCCTTATTCTTAAAGCTTTTAGTCAAAGAACCTCTATATTTTGGGCCCGAGATAAATTTATTAAAATGTTCTTCCAGGAGATCTCATCCGTTGGCCGACAAGCTTATCCTGGTGGCCGGATTTTTGTCGGGGAGGCGTTTCGAAGAAGAGGAGTACCGGAGTCAGCCATACCTTTAATGTTAGGATCTTTATCAAATGAAACCATGAAACAGTATGAGAAACCCTTAAGATGTTGGTGGGAATTTTGTGTAAATCAGGAGATTTCACCTTTTGAAGCAGACGCTTCAAAAATGTTAGGTTTTTTGACTCGAATTTTTGAAAACGTAGGCAGTTACAGTACTGTGAATTCGTACAGATCTGCTGTTTCTCTCATACTGTCATCAGATATTAGTAATAATCCATTAATTAAAAGATTTTTTAAGGGGGTGGCTGCAGTTAAGCCACAAAGAGCTCGATATGATTTTACATGGGATCCATGTTTAGTTTTAAAATTTTTAAAGTCATTGCATCCAAACAAAAATTTACCTCTTAGCTCGTTAGTTCAAAAACTTCTTATGTTAATGGCTTTAGCAACGTCTCAAAGGGTCCAGACCTTGTCAAAAATTTTAATTAGTAATATTTCCTTCTCAAGCGATTTCGTTCAGATCAAGATCCCACAGCGTATAAAAACCTCTAGAATTAATAAACCACAACCTTGTCTTGTTTTGCCATTTTTTAAGGACCAACCAAAGCTCTGTGTGGCTTCTGCACTGCAGGATTATATTAAGAAAACAGGACCACTAAGAGGCACAATTGAAGAACTATTTATATCCGTCAATAAACCTTATCACTCAGTGTCTACGCAAACTTTGTCTCGTTGGTTAAGAAAAGTTTTGGAAGAAAGTGGTATTGACACAAATATTTTTAAGGCCCATAGCACTCGACATGCCAGTTCCTCTGCTGCGAACAGAGAAGGCATTAATATAGATATAATATGTCAGACTGCGGGTTGGTCAAATAAGTCGTCAGCATTTGCGAACTTTTATAACAAACCGTTGCGTGATCGAACCGAGTTCGCACGAGCTATTTTGAATAGAAAAACTTGAACAAACTTTATATTTTTAATTGTGTTCAGTATTCAATTTTATTTGTTATTAGCAAAAAATGTTAATGTGTTCTTTCATTTCATAATTTCTAAATAAATTCTAAATTGAAAATTTAAATCGCAATATTGTGAACACTTTAAACATCTACATAATTATTCTAGGAGAACGAGACGACGAAATATAATTGACCGATTAAACGAACTTACCTGTAAGTGAAGTTCAATCGGGATTATATGAGTCGTCTCGTTCTCCTAGAACACTCCCTCCCTTCCCTTTATTTCATTACTATAAAAAACTAATAAAATATTTCCCCTTCAATTTGCGATTTGAGGCTTTAAATTAAATGAAGAAGGAAGTCAGTAACGCCATCTAGACGCGTTGAGGCGCTGGTGGCGGGGATTTTTCAAATTAGCTTTAAAAACTGTGATCAAATATATCAGAATAGTATGACTACATAATTATTCTAGGAGAACGAGACGACTCATATAATCCCGATTGAACTTCACTTACAGGTAAGTTCGTTTAATCGGTCAATTTTTTCTAAGTGTTAGCAAGATTTAACGACCCATAAAAACCACACCTAAATATAATAATAGAAAATGATTTTGAAAAAAATTATCAATTTCTACAAAAAAATTCTATTTAAGATCAATAATGGTGGAACATACTCAGGAATATGCCACCAAATTTTTCAAATTAATAACAAGAATTAACAGACACATATAAACCACACCTAAGTAAAATAATCGAAATTAATTTTTTTTACAATTTTATAACTTGAATATAATTTTTTTCAAAAGAAATTTTTCGATTTCTTTACCGTAGGGTGGCATTTAGAGGTTGATATTTTTTGTTATCAATTTAAAAAATTAGTGGGTATATTCTTGAGTATGTTCAATCATTTTGAAACTTGAATATAATTTTTTTGTAGAAGTTGATAATTTCTTTCAAGATTATTTTCAATTATTTTACTAGGGGCGTTTTTAGGTGTTGTTAATTTTTGTTATCAATTTTTTTTTTTTTATTTTCGAAATTTTTACTTAAGGCTGGTTTTCAAGAGTTGTTAATTCTTGTTATCAATTTAAAAAATAAGGAGGTATATTGATAAGTAGGTTTCTCCATTTTAGAACTTGATTAGAATTTTTTTTTATAAATTGGTAATTTTTTTCAAATTTGTTTTCGATTATTTTTCTTAAGGGTGGTCTATAAAAGGTTGTTAATTCTTGTTATCAATTATAAATTTGAAAAACTGGGGGTATATTACTGAGTATGTTTCACCATTTTAGAACATGTTTATATTTGTTTTGTGGAAATTAATTTTTTTTTCAAAATTATAGTCAATTATTTTACTTAGGGGTTGTTTTTAGTGGTTGTTAATTCTTGCTATCATTTTACTCATTTTTTAATTTTATTTTTATTACTTTTTAATAAATATTCGTTGAATATTTCCATAGTTTGTTCAATTAATTTTTTTAATTTACCATTTTTGTCATTTTGCAACTGTTATTTTCAATTTTTAATCAATTTAATAATTTCTGAATTATTATCCTAAACTTTCAATTATATATCTCAATTTTCAATTATGTTCTTCAATTTTCATTTTTTTTTTATTTTGCAATTATTTTCTCCATCTTTTAATATTTTCAATACTTTTTAAAATTATTTCCTAAACTTTCTGTTATTATCTCAAATTTAGTTTATTGTCATCAATTTTCCATGTTTTAAACGATTTTTCAATTATTTTCTTTTGTTTAAAAATAAATTCTGCAATTTTTCTATTATTTTCTTCAATTTCTAATTATTTTCATTATATTGGCATAATTTTCAATTATTTATCTCAAATTTCAATTATTTTCATCAATTTTCGATTATTTCTGCAATTTTTTAATTATTCTCTTTAATTAAAAATTTGTTAGTAATTTTGAAATTATTTTCTTTTTTTGAACATATATTCTATGACTTTTTCAATTATTTCTCTCAAATTTTATTTACTGTTTTCAATTTTTCATATTTAAATTATTTCTATCATAGCTTAATTTTATTTCTCAATTTTAAATTATTTTTAGCATATTTCAATTATTTTTCTTCAATTTTGAATAATTTTATCATTTTTTAATTATTTCCCCCGTTTGTTAATTATTATTCTCATTTTCTACTACAATTATTTTCTAAGATTTTTAAAAATTTTTTTTTTAAATTTCAATTATTTTTTTCAATATTTAATTAATTCCATTCATTTTTATAGTTTCCAAACTTTTGGATTAATTATCGTAAATTTCAATTACTTTTAGCTTCATTCAATTCTTTTCTCCAATTTTTTAGTTATTCTTATTTTTTTCAATTGATTTCTAAGATGTTCATGTATTTTTCTTAAATTCCAATTATTTTTTTTAATAAAAAAAAGTCTGCAATTTTTTCAATTATCTCAGTCAAGTGTCATTTATTTTTCACAACTTAATATCATTGTTTGTTTCATTTTTCAATGAATTCCTGCAATTTTCAATTAATTTAAAATTGTTTGCTCAAATAAATCTTAAATTTACCTTTTTAAAATTTCAATTATTTTGTATAGTTTTTTCAATCACTTTTTCTATTTTATTATTTTTCCCTTGACAATACATCAGTTTAATTATTTTTCAATTTTTAATCATTTCCATAATTTCTAAATTATTTTCTTAAAAATTCAATTATATATCTCAATTTTGAATTATTTTGTTCAATTTTCATTTCTTTTTATGATTTTTCTATTATTTTCTTTTGCTTAAAAAGATATTCTGCAATTTTTCTATTATTTTCTTCAATTTCTAATTATTTTCATTATTTTGCCATAATTTTCAAAAATTTTAATTATTATTTATTTGCAATTTGAATTATTTTTATCAATTTTAGAGTACTTCTGCGATTTTTTAATTATTCTCTTTAAGGGCATGTGATGATAATGCTAAATTTGTCCGTAAACTTTCTCTTAAAGTACTCAATGTTTTGACACCAAACTTTGTAGAATTACTCAAAACACCATTTGAATGGTCTCTCTGACCCAATTTTTTTTCATTTTTGTCTTTAAACTAAATATTTTTCAAATTTACTTTTTTTTCAAAATTTTCCAAAAATTGTAAAATTGGAAAAAAAATTAGTTTAAAGATAAAAATGAAATAAATTTGGGTCAGAGAGACCATTCTAATGGTATTTTGAGTAATTCTACAAAGTTTGGTGTCAAAACATTGAGTACTTTAAGAGAAAGTTTACGGACAAATTTAGCATTATCATCACATGCCCTTAATTAAAAATTTGTTAGTAATTTTAAAATTATTTTCTTTTTTTAAACATATACGCTGTGGTTTTTTCAATTATTTCTCTCAAATTTTATTAACTGTTTTCAATTTTTCATATTGAAATTATATTCATCATAACTCAATTTTCTTTTTCAATCTTAAATTATTTTCAGCATATTTCAATTACTTTTTTTTCAATTTCGAGTTAATTTTATCATTTTTCAATTATTTTCCCCGTTTGTTAATTATTATTCTCATTTTCTACAATTATTTTCCAAGATTTTTAAATATTTCTATAAAATTTCAATTATTTTTTTCAATTTTTAATTATTTTCATTGGTTTTCATAATTTCCAAACTTTTTGATTAATTATCGTAAATTTATTTTTTACAACTTATCTTGTGTCATATTTCAATTATTTTCTTCAAGTTGTAAATTTTAAAATCATTTTTCAATTATTTTAATTTTTACATTTGTTTTATAATTTTAAAAACTTTAAACTATTTATCTGGCATTTCAATTATTTCATTCAATTTTCAATTACTTTAGTTTTTTTCATAATTTCCAAAAAGTTTTTACTTATTTCTCTTTAATTGAAAATTATTCTCTTCAGTTTTAAATTATTTTTATATTTTTTGTTTATTTTCTCTAACATTTAATTATTTTCTTTTTTTTTTCAATCAACTTCTGAAAGCTTTAAGTACTTTTCTGAAATTTTCTTTAACTTTCTTTTATTTAAAATATTATGTAGTTTCTTGAATCATTTTCTCAAATTTTAATTATTTATCTCAATTTTCAATTATTTTCTCTACTTTTTCTTTATTTAATTTTTTTCAATTTATTTTCAAGTATTTTTCTCAAATTTAAATTATTTTCATTATTTTTCAAACACTTCCATGATTTTTTAAATTACTTTCCCCAATTTTAATAAATTTCTTTTTTTTAAATTAATTTCCAAACTATGCAATTATTTTTTTTAATTTCAATTATTATTATTTTTCTTTAATTCTAAAATTTTATAAATTTTGTCCCAAATAAATATTTACTTTACTTATATTTATTTATTTTTTTATGTAAATTTATTTTTTAATATTATATTTAAAATATTTATAATTGTTGGTAACACAAGGCGTAGAATATTAAATTCTATATATTCTGTATATTAAATACATCGGTATAATTTCTAATAAATTATTATAATTTCTCAAGAATTTTCTAGATAAATTTCATTTCATCAAAAGCAAATTAATCAACACTTTCAAAATAATGGTATAATTCATTTTACAGTTGGAAAGGGGCTATTGTTTACAAAATTTCCGAGAAATTTAAATTTATTAAATCTAAAAGTTGTAAATGTTAAACTATTTTATTTTTATTTTACAGAACACAGTGATGCAATTCCTGGCTGTAATGCATCGAATGGTGAATTTTTGGATCTGCTACATGGTTCCAAAAGTGATAAAAACGATTCTAACCACGATCAGACTTTAATGAACCTTTCGTACTGGATAGAGGAATGCATGCTCAATGAGGACCTAATTAATACATTTCCTGGACATGAAGCTCTTTGGTGTCACAGGAGGTTCCTGGCCTATTTGCTCCTAGCCTTAATAGACTCTTATAAAAAGTATTCATTTTACAAAGTTGACAATTTTGGACCTAGTCAGGGGAAAAGGCCACGGATAGAAAAAAATAAAGCTGCAGGCAGTTCTTCAGGGTCTAAAGAACTAATTAAGGAAGCATTTCACAAACACAACCAAGATGTCATCAATCTTGCGAAGAAATCCGGACAGCATCAAAATTCTCTAGCGGAAAAGTTCATAAAGTATCTTAACAACGTTGACATAGAATCCTGAGCTTTTGCCTCTTGAAATGGTATTTTTTAAATAACAGAGCAGAACAAGTTTTTTAACGCTCGTGTCAAACACGACCTTAATTATATGCACTTTATATATGAAAATATTTGTAGATAATTCAACGATCCTCCGCCCAATTAATCGACTAGGTGTAATAAAAAAATGTTTGTCATTGATTTAGAAGACTAAGGGAAGATACTCAGTCAATAAAGCAACGTTTTAAAAACCGAGTATATTTCTTGATAAGTACCACACGTTTTTAAGAATCAAGTTTTTCTGCTGAAGAAACTACAATAGGTACATTTTTAAATCCGTACGAAGTTTGTAAATCCACCATAAAATATCTTCCATCTAGGACACATTTTGTTTATTTTAGCAGAGACTCAAAGCTGTGAAAAGTATCAGGATATTCATTTATCACCCTTGACAGGTTCTTTTTTAGAGAACATTTTTTTTGAAGAATTTATAGTTGGATTTAAATTGAAAGGGCTCTTCCAAGAAGAATTATTCTAATCTTAGGCGGAGTGGGTCGCAGCTATCTTAAACAATGCAAAATTAGCTAATGAAGATCTGAAAGAAAGTTAAACGTCAATTTAATTTTTTTTTACCAAATCTGGAAGAAATTAAGAAATTTAATTTAAATTGTGTTAAATGGGGTTTTTTTTCGGAACTCTCATACAAAATAAACTCTTTGTTCTGAACATTTTTAACTGGTTATAAGCAGTTTAAAACTAGTTTTAAAAACTTTTAAACAAGTTATAAACAGTTTGAAACATGTAAAAACATTTTATACTGCTTTAAACAGTTTAAAACAGTATTAAAGAGTCTTAAATAAGTTCTAAGCAATTTAAACTAGATTTTTATAGTTCAAAGCAGTTTTGTACTAGTTTAAAACAATTTTAAACACGTTCTAATCAAGTACTAATCATTATAGGACTATTTAAAAATATCAGATTTATCGCAAAATTAAATTAATTTTTTTGATTCACCATTCTTATTTTCATTTTGTAATTATTATCTTAAATTTTTAATTATTTTAATTATTTCTGAATTAACACCCTGAACTTTCAATTCTATTTTGCAATTAATTTCCTAATTTTTCAGTTATTATCTCAAATTTAGATTATTGTCTTCAAATTTCAACTTTTTAAACAATTTTTCAATTACTTTCTTTTACTCAAAAATAAATTCTGTAATTTTCCTATTATTTTCTCCAATTTCTAATTATTTTCATTCCGTTTGCGTAATTTTCAAAAATTTTAATTATTTATCTGAAATTTTTATTACTTTCATCATATTTTACTTATTTTTAAAAATTTTAAATTTATTTCATCATTTTTCAATTATTTTTACCATTTTCCAATTATTTCCCTAAATTTTTAATTTAATTTCTCATTTTGCAAAATTATTTTTGAAGATTTTTCTTAAACTTCAATTATTTTAATCAATTTTTAATTGTTCTTTTTGTTTAAATAATTTACTAAAATTTTAAAATATTTTTCTCAAATTTACCATTATTTTCTTCAGTTTTTAATGATTTTGAATTCTTTTCATAATTTTTAAATTTTAAACTATTTATCTGATTTCTCAATTATTTATTTGAATTTTCAATTTTTATATTATTCGTTTATTATTTTCTTCAATTTTCAATTATTTTACTTACGTTCTTTTTCATAATTTCTAAAAAGTTTTTATTTACTTATTTTAAATTTTTACTTTTCTATTCTATTTTAAATTATATCTACAATTTTCTTGTATTTTATGTACCTATATTCTATATTTTTTGCAATTATTTCTCGTAAATTAAAATAATTTAAATTAAAAATTAAAATTAAATTAAAAATTGTTCTTTTTAATTTTAAATTAAGTTTATCTTTTTTTTATTTATACAGTCTAAATTTTAATTATTATTTTTTTGTTTGTAATGAACTTCTAAAAGTTTCAAGTATTTTTCTGAAATTCTCTTAATTTCTCCTTTATTTAAAATATATTATGTAATTTTTCCAATTATTCTCTCAAATTTTAATTATTTTCTTAAATTTTAAATTGTTTATATTACTTTTTTCATTAGTTTCTTATATTTTTAATTATTAATATATATTTGTTCATTATTTACTTAAATTTTTAATTATTTTCATCATTTCTAAATTAATATTCTAAAATTTTAATTATTTATCTCAATTCCAATCATTTTTTTTTCAATTTTTAATTATTTTCATCAAATTTCACTTATTTTATTCATTTTAAATCATTATTGTCAATGTATTAAATATTTTCATTATTTTTTAATTAATTTCCAAAATTTGCAATTATTTTTTTACAGTCTAATTTTTTTCATTATTTTTTCATTGTGTTTATCATTTTCAGTTATTTTATTAAATTTGATAAATATTTTATAATTTTATCACTTATTTTACATCAATTTTATTTAAATTCTTTAATTTTCAATTATCTCTATAATTTTAAAAATATTTTCTCCAATTTTTAGTTTTGAAAAGTATTTTTTCATACACTTTTTACATTTTTAGTTTATTTATATCAAATTTCAGTTATTTGTATTAGTTTTTAATTATGTCCATCATTTTTAAATTGATTTTTTTAATTTTTAAATTTTTTTCTCCAAATTATAATTTTAAAAATTATTTTTCAACTGATTTACTAAACCTTTAATTATTTATATCAAATTTCAATTATTTTTAACATTTTTTAATTATTTTCTTTAATTTGATATGTATTCTGTAATTTTTTTCAATTATTCTTCTCGAATCTCGTTTATTTTCCGCAATTCTCAATTATTTTCTTAATTTTCAATTACTGTCTTCAATTTTCAATTATTTTTATAATTTTGCAATTTTTAATTTGAAAAAGTATTTTCAATTTGATTTACTTATAATGTACAATTATTAAACTTAAATTTCAATTCTTCTTTTTTCAATATTCAATTTGTTTTGTAACCTTTTCATTGATTTCTTTGATTTTAAATTACCTTCATCATTTTTTAATTAGCTTTCTAAATTTTCAATTCTTTTTCTCAATTCTCAATTGTTTTCATCCATTTTGAATTTTTTTTAAATTAATTTTTTCAATCTTCAATCATTAATTTTTAATGATTGTCTTCAATTTTCAGTTGTTTCTATAATTTTTTAATTATAGAAACAATTTAAAATTTTTAAAATTATTTTTAAATTGATTTATTAAATCTTGAATTATTTATCTCAAGTTTGAATTCTTTCTTATAATTTTTATTAGTTTTATAATCTTTTAATTATTTTTTTCAATTTTTAATTATGTTCATAATTATTTAATGAATTTCCTAAATTTTCAATGTTTTTTTTAATTTATCTTTATTCTTATTTATTTCAATTAGTATTTTATTTGTTTATATAATTTGGTGGAAAATACACAATTTTCTCTTCAATATTTTTTTTTATTCACTCGATTTTTGTAAATTTATTTAATTTTTTTTGTTTATTTGCGTAAATTTATTTTCTCTTTTATAAAATTTCTAGATTTTATGATTTAAAAAAAAAATTATTAGAATTGTTTTAAAAATATATCTAATGTTTTAAACAAATTTTTTTTCTTCAGAGTTATTTCCAATTTTCTTCAAATTTTCTTCATTCTGGGTATAATTTTCTAAAAATGGTTATTTTTAAAGGAACTTTCCCTTCTTTTTTTCTAGACTTTTAACCTTATTTTTTTACATTTTCTTATTTTGCTCGATCTTGTTTCTATTTTCTTTACTTTATTTTCCACAATTTTTATATTTTTTATCGTTTTTTTAAACAAGTTTTTATATATTTTTTCGTAGCTTATTAAATGTTCTTAAACAAATGTTTTTCATTATTTTTCAAAATATTACTTTATTATTCTTTATTTGATGTTTTTAATTTTTTCTATTTCTTAAAACTTTTTGACTTGGTCTTAAATTTCTTTAATTTTCCTTCAATTTATCAGTTTTGTTCATAATAATTATTGTTAATCACTCTTAGAACTTTTAATAATTTCATTAATTTTTATTTTACAATTTCTAATTTTTTTAAAAATATTTATCTGATGTATTTTTCTGTATTTTTTATAGTTTATTAATTTTTATAATTTTTTAAAGACTTTTCTACTTTATTTCTATTTTATGTAAAAATTTGATCTTATAACGAATTTCTCATTTCATCATCATTTTTCTATTACATATTTAGAAATATATTTCATTTTCTTGAAAATGTTTAATTTTTTAATTTTAAAAGAAATTTATTTATTGTTGTTTTCCTTAATTTTTAAAACAATTTCATCAAAGTTTTCTCTCGTTCGTATAATTTTAACGTTTTTTCAAGGATTTTTTCTTATTTATTATTATTTGACAAAACATAACCGTAACTATTTTAATTTTTTAAAATTTTTTCATTTTAATCTTTTGTAGTTTTAATTCTGGATTTTTTTAATTTTACTATTTTTCGTATATTATCGTGCGTTGGCTTAAAAATAATTTCAGTATGTTTTCTAAATTTCTAAATTTTTCGCAAGTTCTTAACTTTTTTATTTTAAACTTTTTTTTTGTGTGCTTTTCAAATATCTTTTTACATTTTCTTTTTGTTTTCAATTTTCCTATTTTAAAACAGATTATTTACGATTTTCTTGTTTTTGCGTTTATAATAATATTTTTAATAAAATCTGCTATTTTACCGCTTTTTCATAAATTACATTTTTTGAAGATTTTTATTTTTTCATTCATTAATAATGTCCTCACTTTTATTTATTGAGTATCTTTTACCTTTTCTGTAATTTCTTTATTCTTTCGTTGGTTTTATTTTATTTTTTTCGGTTTTCTAATTTTTTTAAAATAATTTGTTTGTTTTGTTTTTGTGGTTATTTTTAAAATTAATGTTGTACTTAACACTATACAGAAACAACAGCTGACCAGTCGGCCAATGCTTTTGTGGACCAAAAGACGTCGGTCTGAATCAGCATGATTTAAAAATAAACTCTACTTTTCGTCAGTTGTCAGTCTTGATCAAACACGCGAAATAATATTAGTGAAATTGTAAAAAACGGACGGGAGTGTCTTTTCTGTTTAAAAAACTTTTACTTTTCAATTGTTTTAAAATTACAATCAATATTCTCCAAATTCCATTGCGCGGACAAAATTTTTGTTAAAATTAAAAATTATAATGTCGTGTTACATTGGAAATTCAAATTATTTACTCTGTGAGCATTGCTTATTTAATTCAAATATAAGTAAGTAAAAAAAACAATTTGTTAAAATAAATTAAAATTTCTTCGAAAATTTCTTCTTCTAATTTTTGTCCGACATATTGGATCAGCCATTTTTGTTTTGGAAAATATTTAAACTCTCAAGAGTTGATGAAAATTAAAATCAATTCTAGATTGTATTTTTTTTTCTTATTTTAGATATATTATTTAACAATTTATAATATTTAGATCAATTTAGATCAGTCAAAAGTTGAAAATATTTTAGATATTAGCTAAAATTTATCAAATAAATTTTTTTTTTAAAAATTCATTAAATAATTTTCGTTGTATTTCACGAATGAAATCTAGAGTTTAAAGCAATAAAGTTTGCTGAAATGTTGACATTGATTTGAGATCGCTAATAGCTTTTGATAGCATGTCTACAAAGCGAGCACGTGACTTTTTTCTTTTGTATTCATTGGCTTTTTCAGTAAAGACTCTTAGAAGTTACGTGGATTCTCAGCCGGTCACAATTTACAAGATTTATGCAACTTAGAGAAATATCTAGTAACGGAAAATCATTTTCACTGTATCAACGTTATTCTCGTGTGTACAAATTTTTTTCCAATGGAGTACGAGGAAGAAGAGGAGAAAATCCCATTAATTCTTCGTCGATCAACTAGTTTACGACTACCTTCTCGTCAAGTTTTTAAAGGTGAGAAATTTATTTTTATTTTTCTTATTTTACAATATCGAAAGTAGGTTCAGCCCTTGACACTACAAGGTTCGCTTTATTTTTATGTTTTCTAAAGAAATTAAAATTACTTTATCGATTTTTAATTAAAAAAACCTTTTGTTTTGTAAAAAACATAATAATATAATAATATTAAATAATAAATATAATAATAACAATATTAATAATAGGAATAACAGAAATGGCGTGGTTAAAATTCTACACATTTTAACTCTACAATGATAAATTCTATACGTTAAATTCTACATATTAGATAAATTTTACAATTTAAAATTCTACGATTTTAAACTCGACATTGATAAATTCTACACCTTAAATTCTATACAATAAAAACTCTACAATAGGATTTTTTATAAAATGTTAATATTAAATCCTACCTTGTTAAATTCTACAAATTTAAACTCTACAATATGATTTTGTAAAAAACATAAATATTAAATTCTATAGAGTTAAATTCTACACAATAAAGCATCAATAGGATTTTTTATAAAAAGTTAAAATTAAATCCTACCTTGTAAAATTCTACAATTTAAAATTCTACACAATAAAGCTTCAATAGGATTTTTTATAAATAAAAAAAACTTTTATAAAAAGTTAAAATTAAAACCTACCTTGTAAAATTATACACTTTAAAATTCTACAGATTTAAACACAATATACAATGATAAATTCTACTCTATAATGATTTACAATAGAATTTCTTATAAAACAATAGTATTAAATTTTACATTATTTAAATTCAACAATATAAAATTTAACAAATTTAAACACTACAATTATATATTCTACACGTTAAATTCTATACAGTGAAATTCAATATGATTTTTTATAAGACATTAACATTAAATTATCAACATAATTAAATTCTACAATTTAAAATTTTACATATTTAAACTCTACAATGATAAATTCTAGGCATTAAATTTTACATAACAAACTCTACAATAGACTTTTTTTATAAAATGCTAATATTAAATCCTACCTTGTTAAATTCTACAAATTTAAACACTACAATATTATTTTGTATAAAACAAATATTGAATTCTACATAGTTAAATTCTACACAATAGAATTTTTAATAAAATATTAATATTTAATCTCACCGTCATAAATTTTACAATTTCAAATTCTAAAAATTTAAACTATACAATTATAAATTCTACACGTTAAATTCTACACAATAAAATTCTACAAAGGAATTTTTTAAAAAATATTAATATTAAGTCTTTACTTGTTAAATTTAACATAATTATGCTTTAAAATAGGATTTTTTATAAAACAAACAATAATTACCGTTTTATTAAATGTAATTATTAAATTAAATGTAATTATTATAATAATAAATCCTACACTCAGAAAAAAATTTGTTTGTGACAACCAAACCTCAGTGAATCAACAAAATTATTCTATTGTTTTAATCAATATTTGGTTGTTTCAACCAAAATTTGTTTCTTTAACTGAAGTTTGGTTGTCGTAAACAAATTGTTTTCTGATTGTACATTACTTAAATTCCACAATATAAAATTTAACAAATTTAAACTCTACAATGATTAACGTCTTAAATTTTTCACAATAAAACTTTACACAATAAAAATCTATAATAGGATTTCTTATAAAATATTTATATTAAATCGTAGCATGTTAAATTCTACAAAATAAAACTGCAAGAAGTTTTTTTATAAAATGTTAATATTAAAATCTACCTTGTGATATCTTGTTAATTTCTAAAATTTCAAAATCTACAAATTTGAACTCTACAATAAAATTTTAAATGCTACGTGTCATATTCTACACAATAAAACTTTGCAACAGGTTTTTTTTAATAAAATATTAATATTAAATCCTATTTATAGTTAAATTTTACACAATAAAAACTCGACAATAAGATTTTTGATTAAACATTAATATTAAATCCTATACATAGTTGAATTGTACACAATAAAACTTTACAATAGGATTTCCTATAAAATGTTAGTATTAAATCCTATACATAGATAAATTCTATACAATAAAACTCTACAATAGGATTTTTTATAAAATATTAATATTAAATGCTAGCTTGTAAAATTTACAAACTCTTAAGTCTATAAATTTAAACTCTATACAACAATTAAACTCTACACACAATGAAACAATACAATATGATTTTTTATAAAACATTAATATTGTATCCTACATATTAAATCTTACCGTATTCAATTCTACAATTTTAAATTCTAAAAATTTAAACTCTACAATGATAAATTTTACGCAATTAATTCTATAAAATAAAACTCTATTCAATATGATTTTTTCTACAAAACATTAAATATTAAATCCTACATAGTTAAATCCTACAGAATAAAAACTCTACAATAGGATTTTGTATAAAACATTAATATCAAATTCTACATAGTTAAATTCAAAAAATTCGAAAGTCTACAAATTTAAACTCTACAATGATAAATTCTACGCTTTCAATTTTACATAAGAAACTTTACAAGACCATTTTTTACAGAACATTAATATTAAATTCTACCTTGGTAAATAAAAAAATTTTAAATTCTACAATTTCAAATTCTACAAATTTAAACTTTACAGTGATCAATTCTACGCAAATATTTCTACACAATAAAATTCAACAATATGATTTTTTATACAACATTAAATATTAAATCCTACATAGTCAAATTCTACAGAATGAAAACTCGACAATAGCATTTTGTATAAAACAATAATATTAAATTCTACATAATTAAATTCTGAAATGTTAAAATTTACAAATTTAAACTCTACAACGATCAATTTAACGCGTTAAATTTTAAACAACAAAACTCTACAATAAGAATTTTTATGAAACATTAATATTAAATCCAACATAGTTAAATTCTACACAATAAAACTCTACAATAAGATTTCTTATAAAACATTAATATTAAATGCTATCTTGTAAAGTTAAAAAACTCAAAAGTCTACAAATTTAAATTCTACGCATTAAATTCTACACACGTTAAAACTCTACAATATGATTTTTATGCAACATTAATATTAAATCCTACACTACTTAAACTTTTTGTGAAACATTAATATTAAATCCTTCATAATAAAATTCTACCTATTTATAACTTCTTTCATTATTAAAAAATAAACAAATAAACGTGTGTAGAATTTTACATTGTGCAATTTCATTGTGCAAAGTTTAATAAAGATAATATCAAAAATGTATATTGTAATAATTAATACGACATTTCATTTTATTATATAAATTATGTGTAGATTTTAAGAAAGTATAATTTGACGTTTAAAATTTATCATTTTCGAGTTTTGATGTGTAGAATTTAACGTTTAGAATTTTTTATTGTAGAGATTAATTTTATTAAATTTTATATTGTGGAATTTAACTATGTAGGACTAAATATTATACTTTTATAAAAAATCCTATTGTAGTATTTTATTGTGTAGAATTTAACGTTTAGAATTTATCATTGTAAAGTTTAAATTTGTAGAATTTTAATCGTGCCACAGAAATTTTTATCCAAATTGATAAATTTGTATTGATTGAGTTTGGATAGATAATAAATAAATAATTTTACTTAACCCTAATACAAAAAGTACATAAAATAAATATTACTTTAATAATATAAATTATAATAATTTCTTTTTCATTACATTTATTTATAATATAACTTTTTTTTTACTTTTAATTTGAGACTGATAAAAATAGCATAAATTGAATTTGGAGCTGATTAAATTGAAATTAACAACAGATTAAAATTTTAATGAATTAAATCTAAAATCGACTGAAATTTTAACCAACAAAAATAAGAATTGATTAGAATTTTGATCAATTTAAAATTTGGATTGACAGAAATGTAAATTGATTAAAATTGAGATAAATTGAATTTTGAATCCATAGAATTTGAGGTTAATTAAAAATAGAATAAACTGAAATTTAGATCGTTTAAAATTTCAGAAAAATTAATTTTAACTATTTAAAATTCTAATGTAGAAGCATAAAATTTGGATAGACAGAAATTGTGGTTTTGTTAAATTTAGGTACAATAAATTGAAATGAAAATATAATTATAAGTATGATTGATATTTTTACTAATAAAAATAATAATTTACCAAATTTTAGATCAATGTATAATAAAACTAATTGATATTTAAATCGATTAAAATCTGGATAAATTCGAATTTCAATCGATTGAAATTGAAGTTGATTAAAAAAAATAATAAAATAGTATTTTCGATTGTTTAAAATTTGAGGAAAATTAATTTCGACAATAGAGAATTGTGATGAATTAGGTAAATATAGTTTTAATTAAAATTTCGATTAATGAATGTGTTAACAAATTAAAATTAATTTTTCTTAAAATTTAGATATTTTAGATTAATTAAAATTTTGAGAAAATAAAGTTGGCATTAAGAAATTGTGAAAAGTTAAAAAATAAGTGAAATAGTAAAAAGGGTGATAAAATTTAAAAAAAAAGATATACAAATGACAGTTTGTGACCTCTGATAAATTTATAAAATACATGACTTTTAAATTATAAAAAAAAAAAAAAAAAAAATAGTGAATTTCGCTAAATTCTTCTGCCAACATCTTTTTGAAGTGACAATTTGCCAAGTATGTATTTCAGGTGCAATAAGTTTACGATCGTATGTAGATATACGTGTAAATAAATGTTGAACTAAGGCCAACTTAGGTCAAGTTTATTTAAACTTAACAAGTAAAATGGTAAATTTGCCATTTGCATTTATAAGAGACGAACTGAAATTATTTGCATTCATTATGAATTCTCGTTTTTTACATTGGTAGGTAATAAAACATTTTATTTCCTTTTTTCAGTAAACTTTAGAAAATATTTTGTTTGTTATGTTATAATATATATAAACAATTTATATCTTGAATTTTTTTTAACGTGATTGCTGAAATTTAATTTGCAATATAAATTATTATTCCACAATTTTAATTGAAAATACCATTTCAAGTTCTTTTTTTAATTTACTTATTGTTTAAACAATGTTTAAACAAATACATATTCTCGAAGTTTTTCATTGTTTAAAGCTGGTTCTTTTTAAATATTTCATAATATGTATAAAATGTTGTTTTAATTCTTCGTCAACTTTAAGCAGCTTCATAATTAAAAATATTATTAACAAATTTATAAACAATTTTATAAACAATGAACGAGAAAAAACTTTAGGCTCAATGAGGGTTATTTTTTTTTTCTTTAATTATGAACTATTAATAAAAGACGACTCTCAGTTAGTTAGTTTTTCATTACTTGATAATATTTTTATACATTTGTCTGAACTAACCTTAATTAATTGACGAAAAATTAAAAAAAAATACTGTACATATTAGGAAATATTAAAAAAAAACAGGCTTCAAATAATGAAAAAATTCGAGACTATGTATTTGGTTATAAATAAAAAATAAAATAAAATTGTTTACAAATTGTTCAGCACATAACGAATTATTTGTTTAAAATTTGTTTATAAAATTGTTAATAATAATTTTAAGTTATGAGAATTGTTAAACTTGGCAAAAAAATAAAAAATATAGTACATTTTAGGAAATATTTCGAAAGAACGAATTTTAAACAACAAAAAACTTTAAGACTATGTATTTGTTAATTAACCATTATTTAAACAAGTATTTAAAAATATTATCAAGTAATGAAAATTGCAATAACGGACAATTGTATTTCGTTAATAATCCTTAAATAAAGAAAAAAGATGAAGAACATTAAGTTCAAAGTTTTTTCTCGCAAATTGTTTATAAAATTGTTTATAAAATCGTTAATAATAATGATTAATTATGAAGCTAGTTAAAGTTGACGAACAATTAAAACAATATTATACTTATTATGAAATATTTAAAAAAAAACAAGCTTTAAACAACAAAAAACTTTGAGACTATGTATTTGTTAACTAAGCATTGTTTAAGGAATGTGTAAATTAAAAAATGAATTTGAAATAGTATTTTAAATTAACATTATATGATAATAAAAATTTATATTGCAAATTAAATTTCATAAAGCACGTTATAAAGAACTTCGAGATATAAATTGTTTATATAAATTGTTTATGACATAACAAATTAATTGTTTATAATCTTGAATAAAACTAATAATTACTTTTAGATAACAAATGCTAAATTATGTTAAATTAAATCGCTAAATCTATATAATCTGAATAAATCAATTTTTGTTCATTTATCTATTAATAAAAAATTGTAAACAAATAATTAGTGCGTAAAAACATTTTTAGACTAGGTATTGCACCAATAAATTCAATTATTATATCTACAATATAATAGTTTTTAATAAGCAACAATATGCATTTAAATTAAAAAAAAAATTATTTTAAAGTTTAATATTTTAGCTATGTAGTAAGAATGATTGGTATAATACTTACTGTCGTAACTGCTGAATCTGGAAAACGTCGTAACTCTAATTTTCAATATGGCCCAAGTTATCTATCTTCAAGTAGTATCATTCTTCTGTTCTTTTTTATTATTATTGGCTAATTATTTTAAGCGAATTCAAGTAGAATTTAAAATTCAATTATTCTAGCATAATCATTAACTTTTTTATTTTAATTTTAACATTAATTTCATAAAAAGTGCATACTAATATTAAATCAAATAAAGTCAAATCAAAATTAAATGAAAATTATCGCCATAATATTCTATTTAAAAAATATTAAGTCTATGTTAAATTAAATTTGTATAAAAATTACGTTACATGGCGCATACATAAAAAATTTTCTATTCTTAAATATAACAAAGAAAGGGATCAAGCTACTAAATAATAAAGCACAATTTATCAAATTATAAATACGTTTACTATTTTAATAGAAAATTATCACAGTTACACAAATCTCTTTTTAAAGTGTATAGAATATTATCAAATTTATTATTTCCTTGGGTCGTATTTTTTGTGCACAGTTTTTGGGGGCAGTATCCAATTGCGCATATTGAGTACATTTCTTTCGGCGCAATTATTATAATTGTTTGAGTGGTGTTTACAACAAGTGAATCGATCTGTTTCAAGTTTATTCAACGAGGGACAATCAAACTCATCTAGATCATAAACATTAAAAGTATAATCTTCTAACCATTCTTGTTTGCCTAGCCCTTTTACATACACTGTAGGCGAATCTGCGAGGATTTTCTTCAAGATGGGTGCCAACTGTTCATAGGCTATTTCCCCATCACTCCAGTCAATGCCATGGGAATTGCAGGTGAGCCATTGATTCACACTTTTGAATCTTGCTGGCAGCATATTCCAGGCTTGTGGCGGCTTGAAGAGGAACACCATTGGTTGAGCGTCATCTCGAAGAGGCAGGATGGCCAACTCCTTGACGACGAAATCGTTGCTGGGCATTTTCAGGCACTGGACATCTACCACGAACTCCATTGCAGCTGTGAACAGAAAAGAATGAAGAAATTTTGCTGGAGCTCCTGAATTTATAGCCAGGAATCCCCACTTCTTCTTTTTCTTGCGTCTGCGCAGTTGAAAGCATTTTCCACGCATGCGCAATTGGGAGTTTAGATTCTAGTTATTGCGGCGCTTTAGTCGCTACTACAAATTTTTTGGGTTGTAGTAGCGACTAAAGCGCCGCGGTAACTGGGAGCTAAACTAAACATTGCGTCTAGCAGCGAAGATGCTACTCGGCCTCTCCTGGAAGAATCCTCTGGAGAAGGTCAGGCTCCAACAGCTGGGCTCCATGAGGCTGGTTCCACTAGGTCGGCTACACCAGATCGGCTCCATAAGGCTGGTTCCACTAGGTCAGCTACACTAGGCAGGCTCCACCAGTTCGGCTCCTCCATCTAGCTGCTTCCGTTGACTGCTGCTGCTGGATACCCGATGAAATGAGACGAATCCACGCGGCACAGCGCCTTTTATACTCTTGTCCTCACCCCACTCTTGCGTACCTACAGCGCGAGTCGGAGAGCGGTTGACCTGTACTACTGAAAATCTGAAGCGGTTGACGGTTGACCAGTATCACTTGAAAGCAGTGAACGCGGCAGCATTGTCGACTGCGTGTGACGTACAGAACTCAGGGCCGTCTGGTTTCAACTTTTAAAACTTACTTTTCAAAAACGGCGAATTTAAAACTTCGATTCTAAATTAATAAAAATTCTATCTTTGTGTGGGTTCTTTATATCTATCTGTCCTATCAAAAAAGGTTAAAAAGGGAATAACACAAAATAAGAAACAGAACGTAATTTCTCAATAAATATTCTAAATTTTCAAAAGGAAATTGAGACTGTTCAGGGGCGAAGTGGGATAGTGTCCCGGGGCGCTTGGTACACCCTAAACAATATTTTTTAATTGGAAAAATTCCAAAAATCTTACTAATTTCGGAAATTTAAAGTTTGAAAAAATTCAACAACGAGCGGGATTAGTTTCTACACCTTGTGTTACCAACAATTATAAATATTTTAAATATAATATTTAAAAATAAATTTACAGAAATAAATAAGTAAGATAAATATTTGTTTGGCACAAAATTCAGAAATTTTTAGAATGAAAAAAAATTGCAAAAAATAATTGAAATTAAACAAAATAATTGCACGTTTTGCAAATCAATTGAAAAAAAATGAAATTTATTAAAAATTGGGGAAAGTAATTTAAAAAATCATGGAAGTGTTTGAAAAATAATGAAAATAATTTCAATTTGAGAAAAATACTTGAAAATCTTAAAAAGTAATTTAAAAAAAATTGAATAATGAAAAATTAAAGAGAATAATTAAAAATTGAGATGAAAAATTTAAAATTACAAAAAAATAATTAAAATTTGAGAAAATGATTGAAGAAACTACATAATATTTTAAATAAAAGAAAGTTAAAGAAAGTTTCAGAAAAGTACTTAAAGCTTTCAGAAGTTGATTGAAAAAAAACATAATTAAATATTAGAGAATAAAAATGAAAAAGATAAACATAATTTAAAATTAAAGAGAATAGTTTTTAATTAAAGAGAAGTAAGAACTTTTTGGAAATTATGAAAAAAAACTATAGTAATTGAAAATTGAATGAAATAATTGAAATGTCAGATAAATAGTTTAAAGTTTTTGAAATTATAAAACAAATGAAAAAATTGAAACAATTGCAAAATGATTTTAAAATTTACAAATTAAAGAAAATAATTGAAATATGATACAAACAATGATAAGTTGTAAAAAATAAATTTACGATAATTAATCAAAAAGTTTGGAAAATATGAAAATCAATGAAAATAATTAAAAATTGAAATTTTATAAAAATACTTAAAAATTTTAGAAAATAATTGCGGAAAGTAAGAAAAATAATTAACAAACGGGGAAAATAATTAAACAATGATAAAATTAACTCAAAATTCGAAAACATAATTGAAATATGCTGGAAATAATTTAAGATTGAAATATATAATTGAAATTTTAGGAAAATAATTCAGAAATTATGGATATGATTAATAATTGAAAAAATAATAATTGCCGAATGACAAAAATAATGGTAAATTAAAAGAATTAATTTAAATTTGAGATGAATATTATAAAATTTTAGGAATCATTGAAAAATGAAACAAACAATGATCAGTTGTAAAAAATAAATAACATTTGAGTTAAATAATTGACAAAATTGCAGAATTTTTATAAAAAAAAAAAAAAAAATAATTGAAATTTGAGAAAAATACTTGAAGATCTTAGAGAAATTAATTGAAAAAAATGGGATTAACAAAAAAATTGCAGAAAAGAATTTAATAAAGCTAAAGTAATTGAAATTTACGATATATAATCAAAAAGTTTGGAAATTATGAAAACCAAGGAAAATAATTAAAAATTGAAAAAAATAATTGAAATTTTATAAAAATACTTAAATATCTTAGAAAATAATTGTAGAAAATGAGAATAATAATTAACAAACGGGGAAAATAATTGAAAAATAATAAAATTAATTAAAAATTGAAAAAAATAATTGAAATATGCTGAAAATAATTTAAGATTGAGAAATAAAATTGAGCTATGATGAAAATAATTTAAATATGAGAAATTGAAAACAGTAAACAACATTTGAGAGAAATAATTGAAAAAATCATAGAATATATGTTAAAAAAAAGAAAATAATTTCAAAATTACTTACAAATTTTTAATTAAAGAGAATAATTAAAAAATCACAGAAATAATCGAAAATTGATGAAAATAATTGAAATTTCAGATAAATAATTAAAATTTTGGAAAATTATGCCAATATAATGAAAAAAATTAGAAATTGAAGAAAAAAATTGAAAAATAATAAAAAGAAATGAAAATTGAATAAAATAATTAAAAATTGAGATATGTAATTGAAATTTTAGGAAAACTATTCAGAAATTATAAAAATGATTAAAAATTGAAAAAATAATAATTGCAGAATGACAAAAAAATGTTATATTAAAAGATTTAATTTAAATTTGCGATGAATATTATAAAATTTAAGAGGAAATAATTAAACTGATTTATTGTTAAGGGAAAAATAATTAAAATTGAAAAAATGGTTCAAGAAACTAATCAAAATAATTGAAATTTTAATAAGGTAAATTTAAGATTTATATAAGCAAACAATTTTAAAATAATTGAAAATTACAGGAAATCATTGAAAAATAAAACAAACAATGATCAGTTGTAAAAAATAAATAACATTTGAGTGAAATGATTGACAAAATTGCAGATTTCTTTTTAAATAAAAACAAAAATTGAAAGTTCAGAAAAATACATAAAGATCTTAGAAATTAATTTTAGAAAAATGGAAATAACTAAAAAATTGAAGAAAACAATTGAATAAAGCTAAAAACAATGGAAATTTACGATAATTATTCAAAAAGTTTGAAAATTATTAAAACCAATTAAAATATTAAAAATTTCAAGAAATAATTAAAATTTTAGTAAAATACTTAAACAAATTTAGAAAATAATTGTAGAAAATGACAATAATAATTAACAATCGAGGAAAATAATTGAAAAATGATAAAATTAATTCAAAATTAAAAAAATAATTGAAATATGCTGAAAATAATTTAAGATTAAGAAAAAAAATTGAGCTATGATGAATATAATTTCAATAAGAAAAATTAAAAACAGAAAATAATATAAATATTGCAGAATCTTTTTTAAATAAAAACAAAAAATGAAATTTGAGAAAAATACATGAAGATCTTAGAAATTAATTGAAAAAAAAGAGAATAATGAAAGAATTGGAGAAAAGAATTGAATAAAGCTAAAAATAATTGGAATTTACGATAATAAATCAAAAAGTTTGGAAATTATAAAAACCAATAAAAATATTAAAAATTTAAAGAAATAATTAAAATTTTAGTAAAATACTTAAACAAATTTAGAAAATAATTGTAGAAAATGACAATAATAATTAACAATCGAGGAAAATAATTGAAAAATGATAAAATTAATTCAAATTTAAAAAAAATAATTGAAAAATAAAACAATGATCAGTTGTAAAAAATAAATAACATTTGAGTGAAATAATTGACAAAATTGCAGAATTTTTTTTAAAAAAAAAAAAATAATTGAAATTTGAGAAAAATACTTGAAAAAAATGGGAATAACTAAAAAATTAGAGAAAAGAATTTAAAAAAGCTAAAAGTAGGTAATTGAAATTTACGATATTTAATCAAAAAGTTTGAAAATTATGAAAACCAATGAAAATAATTAAAAATTGAAAAAAATAATTGAAATTTTAGAAAAATACTTTTTGAGAAAATAATTGTAAAAAATGAGAATAATAATTAACAATCGTGAAAAATAAATGGAAAATGATCAAATTAATTTAAAATTGAAAAAAAAAATTGAAATATGCTAAAAATAATTTAAGATTGAGAAAGAAAATTGAGCTATTTGTGAGACATAATTGGAAAAATCATAGAATATATGTTTAAAAAAAGAAAATAATTGCAAAATTACTGACAAATTTTTAATTAAAGAGAATAATTGAAAAATCGCAGAAATAATCGAAAATTGATTAAAATAATTGAAATTTTAGATAAATAATTAAAATTTTTGATAATTATGCCAAAATAATGAAAATAATTAGAAATTGAAGAAAATAATAGAAAAATTGGAGAATTTACTTTTAAGCAAAAGAAATAATTGAAAAATCGTTTAAAACATGGAAAATCCATGACAATAAACTAAATTTGAACTAAATTTATGAAATTTGAATTTCATAACAGAAAACTTATGAAATTAATTGAAAAATATTATAAAGAAATGAAAATTGAACATAATAATTGAAAATTGAGATTTATAATTGAAAGTTTTGGAAAATAATTAAGAAATTATGAAAATGATTAAATGAAAATAATAATTGCAGAATGACAAAAATAATGATAAATTAAAAGAATTAATTTAAATTTGCGATTTATAATATTATCAAATTTAGGAATAAATAATTAATCTGATTTAATGTCAAAGGAAAAATATTTGAAATTGAGATAGTGATAAAAAAACTAAACAAAGTAATTGAAATTTAAAGAAGGTAAATTTAAGATTTATATAGGGAAACAATTGAAAAATAAATTGAAATTGAATAAATGAAAAATAAATAAAATAGCAGAAAATAATTGAACAATGATAAAATTAGTTCAAAATTGTAGTTTAAGTAATTGAAATCATAATGGAAAGAATTATTAAAAACTTTAATCATTATGATTGATTGAGATTTTTCAATCACTTCATATTTAGAATATTTGAAGCTTGGATTAATTGAACTTTTAATCAATGCAAGTTCACATTAACTAAATTTAAAAATTAAAATTGCTATTAAATTTAAATTTGAAAACATTTTAAAAATGTGAAATATGATTTAAAATTTTAAAAGAAAAAATCATCTAGTGACAAATGTCAGGTGTGTACAGAATGAATGAAACTTGTAAATTATTATATTATAATTGGGGCCCTATTTTCCTTTTTGTCCCAGGGCCCTTGCTCTCCCAGTTACGCTACTGATATTAAACATTCAGTTTCAACTTTCAACAATTAGACGAATTAAATACACAAACATAACCTCAGTATTCATAATTTAACATAACCTGAAAATATGGATGTAAATATTTAAATTTTAATAATTTTAATCATTGGATTGGGGATATTTAAAAATCTCTGAAGCCAAATAAGGTGAATACAAGGTGAATAAGATTAATTAAGTCGGGGTGCCGATAAAGTAGAAATTAACTTAGGTCTGGGTTACCTGACTCCATCTAGTGACAACTATCTGAAGATGCTGATTTAAAAACTTCTTTAATTTTTTAATAATTCTTTTAGAATTTTAATTCTTATCCATTATTAATTAAAATTTAATTAGTTTATTAATTCTTCATTAAAATTTACATATTAAAGTTAATTTTACAAATTAATATAAGAATATCAATTAAATTAAATTTTATTTAAACTATATACAGAGTTATTGCAACAGGTCAGGGAAACTGAAATGGGTCAGGGAAAAGTCAGGGATTTTCATCAAAAGCACTGGAAAAATGCAAAGAATCTCTAAAATAGATGAAAAATAATATTTTTCTCGAAATTGACTAAGTATAAAAATTTACTTAATAAATTTTTAGAAGATATAAAAAAATTTTAAAAACATTTCTAAAAATAATAATTAATGTCTGCAGTCTAGAAAATATTTATCTTTTAATACTTTATAATAAATATACGAAAAATTTGTTTCAAGAATTCAAAAAAGGTCAGGGGGAAAGAAAAAATTTTTTCTGAAAATCAGGGAAAAGTCAGGGAAAATTGTAATAAAATATTTGGGGCAACCCTGATATAATTATTAATATTTCAATTAAATTAATGTAAGATTTTACAAGTTGAAAAAATTTAATAATAAAATTTCTGGCACGGATTAATTACAAAATTACTTAAAATTAAAAAATCGCAGAAATAATACGGTAAATAAAAAAAATTAATTTAAATTTCCGATGAATAATATAAAATTTAGGCATAAATAATTAAATTGCTTTAATGTCGAGGGAAAAACAATTAGAATTGAAAAAGTGATTGAAAAAGCTAAACAAAATAATGGAATTTTGAGGAAGGTAAATTTAAGATTGAGGTAAACAATTTATAAAAGTAATAAAAATTGCAAAAAATAATCGAAGAATGATAAAAGAAGATTTGGTTGAATTTTCAATTATTTTTTTCTTCTACATAATTTAAAAAATTTCCAATTCAAGCGCCTCTTTGTGATTTTGAAAAAACAATTATCGCAGTATTCTCTAGGAATTTCTTTAAAGTTTATTATATGAATTTTCAAAAATATTTTTCTATCTATAAATTTTATTATAAAAAAATTTTCAATCAAAAAAAGGGCTTTTTTGTGTTTTTGGCTGTTAATTTTGAGATAATTTAATTTTAAAAGGGTTTGAAATTTATTTCTAGCTAGTTCTATCATTTTCAAACATTACAAAAAATTTTCTTCTATTTTAAAAAATTTCAATTTTTACATCACTTTAGGGTTTTGGACATAAATTATTCAAAAACTGGTTAATTTTTAAATCTTTTTTGCTAATTTATAAAAATTTTAATGTGAGGGTCTCTTCGCGATCTGTTGCAATCAAAAAATATTTATATTTTTACACCGAATTATTTATATTAATTCTGGATCATTGAAGGGTCTCTTTTTTATTTGGGGAATATAATCGTTTTTTAAATTTATTGTTTTTCTCAAAAATTTTAATTAATTTGGAAAATTTTTATTTATTGAGGGTTTCCTTGTCATTTTGAAAAGTTTTGGTTATAAAATTATGAGCTGTTTTCTAAAATACTTAAAAATTTGAAAAAAATCTTTTATTAAACGTCTTTTAAATTTCATTGTTAAAAGATTTAGTTTTGGAAATGGCGCTTCAAGAATTTTTTCAAGTTTTTAAAATTTCTTAACAATTTTTAAAAATGGTTAATTAAAGTTTCACGATGAATTTGGTAATTTACGTGTCTTAAGATAAGTAGGTATAATTATTCTCAAAATTAGAAAAAAAAAAAAGAAATTCAATTTCAGTGTTTCTTGAACTTTATTATCATAAAAATTAGTCATTTCCTCTATTTGAAAATAAAATGATGATTATAAAATTAGAAGCTTCTCCTGATTACCAACAATTTAAAGATTGTAAATTTTTTTCTGACTTTATGAACCATTGTTCATAAAGTCAGAAAAAATGTCGGCACAGAATGACAAATAAAATTATTGTTAATATATTAAAAGGCACCAAATTGAATAAAATTATTATTGAAACACTCTTCTTTATTTTGGAGTTATGTTTTCTATTTTTCAGAATTTATTTTATTTTCCTAATTTTTTTTTTCTACGAAACATTTCATTTTCTGGCCTGAATGCGCGGCACGTTGCCAAAACCCAAGATACATTATCAATCTATTTCAAGTTTTTAGTCAGTAGGCACAGAGGGTCTTCTGGGTACGGGCCTAATTTTCTAAGAAAATTTATTTATTTTTTTAAATTAAATAGAAATTTAGATTTCAGTTAATAATCTTTATAAAGCATCATATAGCTCCAAAGTAGGTTATTTTCCTTTCAAGAATCAGTGCATTTAATTAGAAAATCATTGTTCAACTCTTATATGGCTTTGCGAGAGTTTCAAGTCCAAGGTAAATCCACCTGTAAACATGCGCGTTCAGTACTTTCATCCATATGTATAGTAATCCTCTGACAGCGACATACCTCACGTGTAATGACATTCAAGTAGATTAATCATGCCGTCTTTATTTTCACATCTCATTTTTAAAATAGTTTTATTTTCAATTAAAAAAAAATCCGTTAATTTAGACACTTAATCAACGATAATCTTGTTTCAGTAACGATTTTCTTTAAAGTTTCAATTAAAAAAAAAAATATATCCATTTTATTCAATGGGTCGTTCCGCGTCAAATCGGATATTATTTTGCTTCTGCACCTAAGATTAAAAAAATATTGATTTTTTCTTTTAATATTAGTTGAGACTAGATTCTGTGAATTTTTTCAATTTTTTTAATCACGCTGTTCAAACGATACGAATTTTATAAAAATTATGTTACAATTTTTTTTTTAAATGCTTATATAACGCAGCGAAAAATCGAGTAAAGTGTACTCTTTCTTTTCAAAATTTTTATTTCTTAATGTACTCTGTCATTATTTTATTTTTCAAATATTTTTCTTCAACTTCTAGTGATAGGTATTAAACTTTATAGTAATTCTGCTTTATTTTACAGTCTTTTTTTTAATTTATTATTATTTTTATGTGATTTTAAGGGTAGGCACCGGTGAAATTTTAACCTATCCAAATTTATAAGGCCTAATAGAGATGCCAATTTTTTTACAATTAATTTGGGCATATAAAATCAGCGTGTCTACTAATTTCGTCTCACAAAATTCCCGGTCATTTTCCGGTTTTTGTTCCTATTTTTCCCGCTATTTTCTCTTGTTTACTTAAAATTTATTTTAAGTATAAATAGACCTACAAATGGCTAAAAAAATTGAAGATAATAGTTGATAATTAAAGAAAATAATTGAAATTCAAAGAAAATAATTGAGAATTGAAGAATTAAATATTAAACTTTACAAAAAATAATAATTAAGAATTAAAAGAAATAATTAAAAATGGAAAGAAATAATTAATAACGGAAAGAAATAATTGAACAATGACAAAAATATTTGACAATAAGAAACAAAATTAAAAAAAAAAGTAAATATTAATCTACAATTGGACAATAATTGAAAAAATTGAACAATGGTTATTAAATTCAAAGAATATAATTAAAAGTTGGTCAACTAGATAGAAAATCAAAATAAATAATTTAAATTTTAAGTTAATAATTCAAAATTGAAGAAATGAATTGAAAATTAAATAATGAAATAGAAATCAGAAAAACACAGAATTATTGAATATTAAAAAAAACATAATTAAAAATTGAGAAATAAAATTGAAATTCAAATATAATAATTGCGAATTAAAGAAAATTACTAAACAATTGGATTGAAAAAAGAAGAAAATAATTTATAATTAAAAAAAAATGGAAAATGCTGGGAATTATTTAATATTGAAGAAAACATTAGAAATTGAAGAATAGATTTGTTATTTAAAGAAATTAAATTAGAATTGAAAAAAATAATTGAACAATTAAACAATTAAATTGAAAACATGTAGAAGAAAATTATTGAAAATTGAAGGAGGTTTTGAAACATGAAATAAATAACTGATAATTAAAAAAAAAAATAATTGAAAAAAGTCGAATTTACTGAATATTGAAACAAACAATTGAAAGTTGAACAAAATAATTAAAAATTAAAGAAAATACTTCCTCTATGAGGAAGCAATAATTGAAAATTGAAGAAAGTGCTTAAAAATTAAAGACAATATTTGAAAACAGCAGAAAAATTAAGAAATCGACGGAAATAATTGCGAATTGATGAAAATAATTTAAAAAAGCTGAGAATTATTAAAGATTAAAGAAAATTGAGAAGAAATTGAGAAATTGAAAGAAACATGAAAAAATAATTGGAAACTGAAGAAAATAATTGAAATTTAAGAAAAAAAATTAGAAATTGAAGAAAATAAATGAGAATTTAAAAAAAAATCATTGTTAAAAGCCTAGAGTTAATGAATATTGAAAAAAAAATTAAAAATTAAAGAATGGAATTGAATGTCGAAAATTATAATTGAGAATTGAAGAATATAATTCAAGAATTGAACAATGGGATTGAAAGTAGAAGAAAATAAGTGTTAATTGAAGAAAAAAGAAATTGAACAACCCAGAAATTATATAATTTGAAGAAAACAATAAAAAATGAAGAATGTAATTGTAATTTGAAGAAATTAATTAAAAATTGTAGTAAATAATTTGAAATTGAAGAAAATGTGATTTTATGAAAATAGTTGAATAATAATTGATGAATTGAATTGAAGTTTCAAAAAGATAATTGACAATTAAAAAAAAAATAATGAAAAAAGCCGAAAATTATTGATTATAGAAGAAAATAATTGAAAATTGGAGGAGTTATTGAGATGTGAAATAAATAAGTGATAATTGAAAAAAATATTTGAAAAAGTCGAGAATTATTGAATATTAAATTAAAAAATTAAAAATTGAAGAAAATAATTGAGATGTGAAGAAAATAATTAACAATTGATGAAAATAATTAAAAATTGATGAAAATAATGGAAAATTGAAGAAAATATTTGAACATTGAATCAAATAATTGGCAATTGAAAAAAATAATTTAGATTCAATAATGAAAAATTAAAGAAAATAATTGAAAATTGAATCAAATAATTGTCAATTGAAAAAAATAATTTAGAGTTGAAGAAAATAATTAAAAATTGATTAAAATAATTGAAAATCGTAGAAAATATTTCAGAATTAAAGAAATTAATTAGAAATTGATGAAAATTGAAGAAAATTGAAGAAAATAATTGGCAATTGAAGAAAATAGTAGAAAATCGAAGAAAATAATTGATAAATGAAGAAATAATTTGAAATTAATGAAAATAATTCAAAATGAAAGAAATAATTGAAAATTGTAGAAAATAATTGGAAATTGAAGAAAGTAATTGAAAAAAAATAATTAATTGAACAAAATTACGCATGAATTTAAAAAAATGTTTAAAAAAATTCAAAAATTTTTTAAAAAAAATCAAATACACGGTAATTTTTAAGATATTTGGTAAAACTCTGGTAGGTTTTTTATTTTTCGAAAAAAAAAAAAAAAATTCTGGGACAATATGCTAGTGTATTTCTACTTATTTTTCTCCGCTGAATCCGAATTCAAAGTAAAAATAACCAGACAACCAAAAATTTTTGAGTTAATCATAGAAAATTGCTCAAAACATGAAAAAATCGATTTTTTAGATTATCTCAAAAATTTTGATTCGGATTCAGCAGAAAAAAATCCGTAGTAATACAATAGTGTAGCGTCCCAGACAAAAAAAATTTTTTTGGGCTGTATTATTTTTCTTTAACTTTTAGTTATTTTGCCACTTTTCTTCTACAGATATTTGTAGTCAATTTCTAGAGATTCTAGTTATTTTTCAGTTTTTATTAATTTTTCTTCAGATTATAGTTTTTGTTCTATAATTTGTAATTTTTGCCACTTTATAGTATTGGTATTATAGTATTATTTATAGTATCTTTTATAGTTATTTTAAGAATTAAATTTCATTTTATGTTCTAGTGATTTTTAAAAAAATTCCAGGTTTTTTTCACTAAATTACAATTTTTTTTTAAATTGCTTCTTTCTAGTAATTTTTTCACTTTTTAGTAATTCTTCTTTATTTTTCAGTGTTTTTATTTTGATTTTTCATTCTTCTTTAGTTTTAATTAATTTTTCATTTTTTCTTCATTTTCTAGTTATTTTGAAAAATACTCTAGTAGTCTTCATTGATATATATTTTTAAACTTTTTAGACTTTTTTTTAAACACTTTAGTAGGTACTTTTAATATTTATATTTTAATTATGTTTCTTTAACTTATAGTTATTTTTCACTTTGCAGTAATTTTTCTCCCTTTTCTGGTTATTTTTAATTAGCCTTCCGTTACTATTTTACTTTCTAGTAATTTTCATCAATTTATATAGTTTTTTTTTTAAAACCTGCATTTTTTCTTTATTTTTTTCTAACTTTGAGATATTTTGTCACTTTCTACTAAGTTATTATTTTACTTTCTAGTAATTTCCTTTATTTATTTTATAGTTATCTTTTTTAATGTCTATATATTTCTTCGTTCCCATTTATTTTTGTTTATTTCTATAGATAGTTGTTTTTTTTTAATTTAGTTATTCTTATAACGTTTAGTAATTCTTCTTTATTGTATAGTTACTTTTTGTAAACATTCTAGTCATTTTTACTAAAAAATAGTTATTATTATTTATTTCACATTTCTAGTTGCTTATTTATTTAACAAGTAGAATTACAATTCTAGTTTATTAACAATTATTTAATTATTTAGTTTTTTTTTTAAACACTCCTGTTATTTTTACTAAGAAATTGTTATTTTTATTTATTCCACTTTCTAGTTGTTTTTCACTCTTTAGTGCCTTAACCTTATTTTATAATGTTTTCTCTTCAATTTCTAGTCGTTTTACATTTTTTAGTAATTTTTCTTTAGTGTATTGTACATACATATCTAGTTTTTTTTTCTTTAATTTGGCATTTCATTTTCTTTTATAGTAATTTATCTTCATTCCTAGTTACTTTTAATCTCCTTCCAGTTTTTATTTTACTTGTTAGTAATTTTTCTCCAGTTCCTTATGTCATCTTTTTTTTTTAATGTCTTAATATTTTTTTATACAAATATATTAATTCTTACTTCCAGTTGTTTTTCTAAATCTATTTATTCTTACTTTTTTTAAGGTATTGATTTTAAATTTCCAATCCCTTATTCATTCCAAAATTCTTTCTTCAGAAGTATTTTTTCGTTCTAGTAATTATTTTCTCCTATTTTCTAGTTATCTTTTTAAATTTTTTAATATTTTTTTACTTTCAATTATTTTTTTTACATTAGTTATTCTTATAACTACTTTAGAGTGTTTTTTTCACGTTCTTGTAATTAAGTAAAATTCTAGTAATTTTTTACACAAAATAGAGTATTAATATACTCTATTTTTTAGTTATTATTTTCTTTAATCCCCGCTCTTTTTAAATTCAGAAAGTAATTTTTCATCCATTACTTCTTTTTAATTATTAGTTACTATTTCATTTTCTTGTAATTATTTTCAATTTCTAGTTACTTTTCTTTTTCTTTAAAATAAATTTAATCAATTATTTATACTACATTTTTAATTTTAAAATAATTCTTGTTCTTTTTTTTTCTATTTTTATATTACTTATTTCCATAATTTTTATAAGTCAATGTAAATTAACTTGTACGTAAAAAACTTAGTTTTTATTATAACAGTTATTGTTTTTAAAAAAAAATTTTTGTACATCGCAAAAGGGTATTAATAGGCAATTTTTTTTTTTTTTCAGAAAGTGTGTTAAATTCGAAGTTAAGAAGTGGAGGTTCATTGAGAATTCCTGAATATCTTGCAAGGAATCTTCTCCAACTGGGATGTCCGGTTGTGTCAATGCCAAGGTAATTTTTTCAATTTTAAAAATATATTTCTGAAAAATTGTTCATTTTTTAAAATTAAGACTTGAACTTTGCTTAAAAATGGATTATTTAAGGAATAGAAAATTTGGACACTTAGAAGTTACGGTTATTAAAAAATAAATTTTAACAAGAAATGATTAAAATTTATGACGTTTATTATTTATATAAAAATTTAATTAATAACGATATTTATTAAAATGTCAATACTGTGTTTCATTATTAGACGCATATTTTTTTTAATTTTACATACACTTTTAAAAATTTATATATAATTTGAAATTTGTAATGTATTCTTCATTTTACGCAAATATCTTGCTCTGATATTCATCAAGTTGTAGGAAATAATTTGTATATATAAATTTGGGTTGCATGCGAGATATCCATTCATCTCACGTTTTCCAGTTCATCGATAAAACTGAGCACCTAGCAGATTTCATTGTCAAGCTGAACTTCACAGGCATCGTAACCTAGATTCTCGACCCCTAGGAGTTATTTAAATCCAGAAATTTATTGTTAATAGGCCATTGTCAAACATTAGGTGATCTTATGGGGTTTCGGTGATTTATCCGATAGCTTTTATATAATATTTTCTAGATAATGAATCAAAATTCAAATTTTACTTCTCTATATATAGGCGTTATTTTATTTCTTTTCTGCACAAAAGAATGTTTAATTCTGTTCAATACAATATGACCAGCAAGAAGGCCAACATTGAAAATGATTTAAAAATTTAATAATTTTAATTATAACGCAAATTATTTAATCTTTTTAAATCCCTTTTTCCGACTTGACTTTTGAATTCCGTGATGATTCCGTTAATTCCTTTTTATCCGAATCTAATTTTTAATACTTTTCAATATGAAATTTAAGTTTTATAGCAAAAGAATAAATGTAAATTATACGCAGTGTTATTACCTTGGTTATTACTAAGAAATTGGAGGTTATGTTCAAGAATCGATTGACCAGCTGATTAAAAATCAACGCACGAAAAATGTTAAATTTTGACACAAAGAATTTAAAGGGATCATTTTTTTTACACAAATACACAATATTTCCAACAGTTTACAAATTCAATAATAATTTTAAAGATGAAAAATTAATGCGTCAATTTGACGTGTGTTAAAATTACATTATAAATTTTCAAAAACATGGCCTGGAAAAAAAATTTTCTTTTCCATTCTAATACTGTTTTAGAACACATACATTTCTTGGATTATCTTTAATCACCATATAGAAGTCTTTGAAGACTCATTGAAGTCACTGAACTGATGTGAAGTTACGTCTCTTGTAGTGCTTCAAACTATAATATACTTAAAAATGACAATTGGAGAAGTTACATATATTAAAGAAATCAAAATTAAAGTTTCAATAAAAATAAAGAATCTCCATTATTTCTGCAAATCTAGAATAAATTGTATTCTTTATATAATAAAATTGATCCATTTTTTTATATAGAATATTTCGTCCAAAAAACCTATGATTATAAAATAAAGATTGAAGAAGTTATAAAAACCCTGGCGACAGTATCGGATTCAATTCCAATCAATTTGAATAAGTTTTAATCAGAATTCTTCCGGGGCATTCCGAAATTTGTTTCCGAGCCAATTTGTTTTTATCCGAATCTAAAAATGGATGCAACTTAACGAAAAATTCTTTCCGAATCATTCCGAAATAATCCGTTTTATTCCGAAGCTAAATTTTAATCCGTTTGAATCCCGTTATTTCATTCCGAATCATTCCGAATCAATCCGTTCCAATTTTAGTCGGGTTTATTCGAATATGAAACTGATTGATTCGGATTGATTCGGAATGAAATAACGTGTTTAAAACGGATTAAAATTTAGCTTCGGAATGAAACGGATTAATTTGGAATGATTCGGAAAGAAGTTTTCGTCAAGTTACATCCATTTTTAGATTCGGATGAAAACTGATTGGCTCGGAAACAAATTTCGGAATGACCCGAAAGAGTACTGATACTTTTGTCAGGGAAGAAAAAGAATTTTAAATGTCAAAAAAAAATAACAACTCATGAATTCTTATGTGAATAAGAATAATTAATAATTGTTATTAATAAGGATTCATTAGACGGTTTAAAGTAATATCACAGTTGACAAATTTATTCTGGGTAAAAGGTATTAAAAAATATTAAAAAAATTTAATACTTTTCCATTACTCTTTTCTTACTGGGTATTCAAATTATAAATTAAGAAATTGTCCTACATAAAAAGATTGACTATATGAGTAAAAAATATTTATTTGTAAATATGAAAAAAAGAGATTGAAAAAATGAGTTATTTAGAATTGGAATGTATAAAAAAAGATTAAAGTGGATAAAGAGAAGATGAATTTAATGTAGAAAATCATAGGGTTAAAAATAAATATCCTGCATAGTAGTTTTAAACGGGATAAAGAAAAATTTAGGTGGGATTCAAAACGATTTACTTTTTATCTTAGATATGAGGGATTGAAAAAGATTAATGTTCTTCAGAATCAGCGTGGATAAAAAAAAGATTAAAGTGGATAAATGAATGATAAATTGGGATAGAAAATATGAGAAGGTAAATTCACTTGGATTTTTTTTTTAGAAAAGTTAAATATTGTCATGGTAAGAAGAAGGAATTAAAGTAAATTGGTAAAAATACAGTAAAGAATATTCAAAGTTTATTCTTTTTAGACTTGGAGATTATTTATTTTGGTCAATTCTTTTGAGACATATTGGACTTTTACTTAAAAATGAGCTAAAGTTCGCCGACCCGACCCTAACTACAAACTTTAAAATATTTCAATACAAGTTCAGAAAACGTAAAAGCTATTATTTTTTATGAAGACGATTTTGAAATAAATTATCAAACAGTTCTTAAAGTATTCCACCTCAATAAATAAAATACTTAAAAAGGTATAGTGACTAATAATTTGAAATATATCTCCAAGTATCAATTTAAGCCTGGAAAGTGCATTAAGTATTGCACAACTGGTCGTTTTTGGTCGTTTCATAACGTATACCTCAGAATAAGTTTAATTTGAATCAATAATGAAACATATAATGTTATTTTATTTCCTATTATTGATCAACTATAAATATTATTCATTTTTTACAACTATATTATTGAACAATTTCCTAAATGATAAACTTGATAAAATCGGTCAAGAAATGTCTTGTAAAGAAATCTCCGATTCAAATCATTCAATTTTTTTTACATCCTAACCTAAAAATTCTCGATTCGATTCATAATTGTAAATTATTTCAATCAATCAACACTAATGTTAATACTTTTTTAACAATTTGGAATAAAAAAATAAAAATTGAAAATTCAATTATTTTCTGCAATTTCTAATTATTTGTAAATTGTTTCCCTATATCAATCTTAAATTTACTTCCCCTGGTAGATGGCCGGAACCGTGGGAGAACGAATCTGGGTTCTTTCAGAGTACTCGTTCGTTCCCGTAGGGTTTTTTGTTGAATATTGGCAAAATATAATAAAAATTGGGCAAAAGGGTTATTATTAGGATAAAGTGTAACTTTCTTAATAAGATTGATAAGGTTTTGGGTGGCAAAATAATGTTTTTAAACAAAAAAATAGAAAATTCTAAAATTGATACTTTAAAGGTGTTTCCACACACGGCACGTGTCAACTTTTGATAGAGTTCGCGGCAGATTTAAATATGTCCATCTGATTTGGAAAATTTAAGAGTTAAAAACGTGTACATTTCTATAGAAATGTGCATTTAATTAAAAATGAAAATGTGTAATTTGACGAAGGAAGATAAAAAAGTGAATTTTTAAGTTAGAAATAATAAAGTGTAGCAACATATCCTGTCAACTTAGCCTAAAAACAAATAATGTTTTTTTCCTAAAATAATTGGTATTTAATTAGTTAATTTATTATTTCATAACTATTTCCCTATTTTTTCTTTAAATCTTATCCTTTTTTCCCACTTCAAGTATAATAAGAAAATATACACATAAAATATAACCTCAAAGTGTCACATATTGTTTTTTATATCTCTCCCTAATGTAAGTAAAAGTTAATATAAACAAATTAGAATTTTCCAAGTAAAATTAAGAGACATGTGTCTTTTCGATTTATAAAAGAAATCATTTATACACGAAATTTTAAGTATTTCAACTTTTTCTAAAAAAAAAACCATTTTCAATTTGACTTTTGTGACATTTGAGACTTTTGTGTGTCATTTATTGTCAAATTATGAAAATCAATTTTCTTTTCTTGATTCTTGTTAGATACTATAAGGTTTTTTAAAAATCCTTATAAACTTTCTGAACATCTTAAAAATTAAAAAAGTCTCGACTAATTTTCCAAAACTAAAACAAAACAATTTTCTCGTAAACACCACCTACGACTCATTTTGCTCAAGATTTAATATTTCTGGTATATTATCTTTCTCTAGTTTATTATTATTTTTTTGTAATTTACCTGACAAAAAACAACAAGTTTACAAAAATAAAAACTCTAAATTTTTTCAAGATTTTCCAATTTTTCTTTAAAATTGTTACAATAATGAACTTTAATCCAAATTTTATCGTTTTCATTTCTAATAATTGTTTCGAGCTCTACAAAATAAAGTCAAATTATCGTCATATTGTGACAATTTTAAAGATCAGAAAGCTCAAATCTTTTAAAAATTTCTAGTTTTTTATAAATAGGTATTTTTCTAAAATATTATTTATAATAAACTCGAAATTTTTAAAAGATTTGAGCTTTCTGATCTTTAAAATTGTCACAATATGACGATAAATTGACTTTATTTTGTAGAGCTCAAAATAAATATTAAAAATGAAAAAAAATAAAATTTGTATTAAAGTTCATTAGGGTAATATTTTTGAAAAAAAAATTAAAAAATCATAAAATCTTGAAAACCAGTTTCTTCTTTTCTGGTGAGCAAAATATTTGATTTACAGTTTTTTTCGCAGGTAAATTACAAGAAAATTATAAGAAACTTGAAGAAATTAATTTTTTAGAAAAATACTTATTTATAAAAAACTCGAAATTTTTAAAAAGATTTGAGATTTTTAATATTTGGAATTAACATAATATGACGATAATTTGATTGTATTTTGTAGAGCTTAAAATAAATATTAAAAATGAAAATTAATTAACGTTTATTATGATATTATTTTTTAAGAAAAATTGAAAAATCTCGAAAACCAGATTTTTGTTTTCTGGTGACCAAAGTATTGTATTTAGAATTTTTTAATTTTGTGGACTTGTTTTTTGTGAGGTAAATTACAAAAAAATAATAAACTAGAGAAAGATAATATACCAGAAATATTAAATCTTGAGCAAAATGAGTCGTAGGTGGTGTTTACGAGAAAATTGTTTTGTTTTAGTTTTGGAAAATTAGTCGAGACTTTTTTAATTTTTAAGATGTTCAGAAAGTTTATAAGGATTTTTAAAGAACCTTATAGTATCTAACAAGAATCAAGAAAAGAAAATTGATTTTCATAATTTGACAATAAATGACACACAAAAGTCTCAAATGTCACAAAAGTCAAATTGAAAATGGTTTTTTTTTTAGAAAAAGTTGAAATACTTAAAATTTCGTGTATAAATGATTTCTTTTATAAATCGAAAAGACACATGTCTCTTAATTTTACTTGGAAAATTCTAATTTGTTTATATTAACTTTTATTTACATTAGGGAGAGATATAAAAAACAATATGTGACACTTTGAGGTTATATTTAATGTGTATATTTTCTTATTATACTTGAAGTGGGAAAAAAGGATAAGATTCAAAGAAAAAATAGGAAAATAGTTATGAAATAATAAATTAACTAATTAAATACCAATTATTTTAGGAAAAAAACATTATTTGTTTTTAGGCTATGTTGCCAGGATATGTTGCTACACTTTATTATTTCTAACTTAAAAATTCACTTTTTTATCTTCCTTCGTCAAATTACACATTTTCATTTTTAATTAAATGCACATTTCTATAGAAATGTACACGTTTTTAACTCTTAAATTTTCCAAATCAGATGGACATATTTAAATCTGCCGCGAACTCTATCAAAAGTTGACACGTGCCGTGTGTGGAAACACCTTTAAAGTATCAATTTTAGAATTTTCTATTTTTTTGTTTAAAAACATTATTTTGCCACCCAAAACCTTATCAATCTTATTAAGAAAGTTACACTTTATCCTAATAATAACCCTTTTGCCCAATTTTTATTATATTTTGCCAACATTCAACAAAGAACCCTACGGGAACGAACGAGTACTCTGAAAGAACCCAGATTCGTTCTCCCACGGTTCCGGCCATCTACCAGGGTCTTCAAATTTCAATTATTTATTTTTATCATTTTCATAATCTCTGAATTATTTTCCCAAACTTTCAATTATCTATATCTCAATTTTCAATTATTTTGTTCGATTTTCATTTCATTTTATTATTTTGCAATTATTTTCTCCATCTTTTAATATTTTCATTATTTTTCAATTAATTTCTTAAATTGTCTGTTATTATCTCAAGTTTAGCTTATTATCATCAATTTTCCATGTTTTAAACGATTTTTCAATTATTTTCCTTAGCTTAAAAATAAATTCTATAATTTTTCTATTATTTTCTTCAATTTCTAATTTTTTTCATTATTTTGGCATAATTTTTAAAAATTTTAATTATTTATCTGAAATTTCAATTATTTTTATCAATATTCGATTATTTCTGCGATTTATGTCAAATTTATTTAGAAAAATTATTTTTATATCTGTAATTTATTTAAGGGGGAGGGGAGGTAGGTTACATAATTTACGAGGTAATGACGAAGCCTTTTTTTTTTTAAATTTGTTAAAATTTTTTATTGTACAATAAGAAATTAGCCGATTTTTTTTCGGAAAAATCGCGTTTTTCCCTTCAAAGTGTTTCCAAAAAGTAAAAAATTAAAATTTTAAAAAACCCTCTTGAGATTACCTAGGGAAAGCGATTATCTAACGAAAAAACTTGGATTTTTTATTTCCGTTAATCCTGCACCTAGTTATGATGAGCACCGCAAATCCAATTTTTTTAGAAAATATTTAGAAAACAACCTTTAAGAATATAATAAGGTAGTCATTTTAAGTACTTAGTTCAGAAAAAATAGAAAAAATAATTAATTAAATATTGATGTTAAAATTCGCCATTTTGACTCATCACGACTGGGAAAATAGCCTGTGAACAAAAATATGGAAAAATATAAATAAAAGTAAAAAAAAATTTTTTTTATATGTTTTCTATAATCAATTATCTTGTCAATATTAAAAAAAAACTAGCTTTGAATATAAATAAAATATTAAAAAAAAATATAATCTTTTTATTATAAAACTAAAGTTTTAATCCAAAGCAGTCCGACAAAAAATTGAAATAAAGTCTATAACAAATAAATAAAGCTTCTACAACAGGGTGTCTACCGAAACATGATTTTCAAATTCCCGGTTTTCCCGGATCTAAAATCACATTTTTCCCGGATTTCTTTTTTGTATGATTAATAGCTATAATATAAGAATAGTGAAAAAAGTAAGTGCGTAATACAAAAGTTTTTAAGGTAAAATTAATCTTTGAAGAAAATAATTCCAAAATGACAAAATAATAGAAATTTAAAGAAAATAATTGGAAAATGACAAAAATAATTGAAAAATGAAAAAAAAAAATTTGATGTCAATACATAATTAAAAAATTGGAGAAAAAAATTGACCATTAAAGAAAATAATTAAATAATTGAAAAATCACAAAACTGATAGAAATTTGAAAAAAATACTTGAAAAATGATAAAAATAATTGAAATTAAAAATAAAAAGCAATTGAGAAATGACAAAAAATAATTAAAAAATGAAAAAATTAAATGTAAATTAAAGTAAGAAATTAAAGAATCCATGACAATAATTTAAAGATATAAAATAAGTAAAATTTGGAGAAAGTAATAAAAATATGTCGAAAACATAAATATAAACCTAAACTTTTCTCCCCCGGACCTAAAACATGTTTCAGAGAGAGAAAAACACCCTAGTGAATTTTCTCCCCCGGACCTCAACAGGTTTCAGAGAGAGAAAAACACCCTGACTTATTACCTATAAGCCAGACCCCGTCGACCTGAAAGGAGGAGTGAGGATTTCGATACAACACACAGTGGAATATAGAACGAGTTCTTTTATTCGTGTCAAAACAAGTCTTACACCTGTGCGAAGTGCAGACCGATGAACAGTTACAAAGGACCGGTGAGTGGTGCAGAATCGTCGCACGCTCGACCTTATATCTACGCTAGACGTTGACTCTACTGTGTAACGCGACGATCTGCGAGCCTGGCGGCGAGTTAGGAACTAGACTTATTTAATTTTAGTAATACGTGACAAAGTAATTTTTAAACTTAGTAATCGTAAAGTACATTAAAAACTGAGATTATACATATAATTTATATTGAAATCGGCCTATCTTAACTGAAAATATTAATAATAAGGCGAAAATCAACGGTTACGAGCATCCGGGAAGCGCGCGTGAGCTTTGGTGGGGATGCCGTGGGCCGGGCCACGGAGCGTGTGTGAGAGAGAGAGAGAGAGAGAGAGAGAGAGAGAGAGAGAGAGAGAGAGAGCGAAAACGAAAGCAGCGGATTGGTCGACGCCGGGACTTGTTTTCTCTCTCCGTCTTACACACAGTGGTTGGTGCGTGTGTGCACGGTAATATGTGCATTGGCGTGTTCTCGTAGTGGTGACCGGCTCCTGCTGAATACTCGCGCGCGTTGTTCTTTGCGTAGCAAGCTAAAGTTTAAATAATATATAATAAAAGAATAATAATAATAAATTAAAAAAAGACAGATTAAAAGTAGTGAAAATAATAAAAAAAAAAAATAAATAAAAGTAATTAATAATTAAAAGTACAGGGAACCCGGGGCAATCTTTATGACCGATTTTTCTTAGATTTTCTTGTTTTTCGAGTATTATAAAAAATACTCAAAAAACAGAAAACCGGGGAAAGAGGCGAACTGTAACAAAATAAATGAAAATTGAAATAAGAAATTAAAAATTTCATGACAATAATTTAAAGATATAAGAAAATAAGTATAAAATTTGGAGAAAGTAATAAAACAACGTCGAAAATATTGGCAATAATTGAGAAATTACTAAATTAATTAAAATTTTGAAAATACAATTAAAAAATGACAAAAAATAATTAAAAATAACAAAAAATAGTCGAGAAATGACAAAAATAATTGAAATTTGAAGAAAATAAATTGAGAAATTACAAAAAATTTTAATTTTAAGGTTATACATAAAAAAAACAAAAATAATAAAAATTTAAGATAAATAATTGAATAATGACATGAATAATTGATAACTGGTGTAAATGATTAAAAGAATGTAAGATTGAAAAAAAATAATTGAAATTTTAAAAAAAAATATAAATTTGTAAAAAATAATTGGCAATTGGTGTAAAGTATTTAAAAATTATTGATACATAATAATACAATTATTCAAGAAAAAAATTGAAAACTGTGTAATAAATTGAGAAATTGATGACCATAAAAAAAGAAAGATAGAAAAAAATTATTGAAATTTGATGAAAATAATTTTTAAACGTTAAAACTAATAGAAATATGCAGAAAATAATTGAAAAATGATCAAAATAATTGAAATTTGATGGAAAAATTGAAAGACGACGAAAGTAATTGACAATACTGGTTAAAGAATTAAAAATTTGTAGACATTAATTAAAAAATTGAAAAAGTAATTAAAATTAGAGAAAACTAATTAAACAATGTCAAAATCTATTAAAATTTGACGAACATAATTGTATATATAATAATAATAATTACTATTATTACTAGCAAAATAAAACGCGCGCAAGCGCGCGATTAGTTTTTCATGCATTTCAGAAAAGTATAAAATACAATAATAAATATAACAAATTGGTAAATAATATTTATCTATAATAAGAAGAAATAAATATTTTAAATATAATATTTAAAAATAAATTAAAATAAATATTTATTTAGGACAAAATTTATAATATTTTAGAGTTAAAAAGAAATGCAATAAAGAATTGAAATTAAACAAAACAATTGCAAATTTTTCAAATTAATTTTAAAAAAAGGAAACCAATTAAAAATTGGGTAAAGTAATTTAAACAATCATAAAAATTTTTTAAACATGAAGAAAATAATTTAAATTTGAAAAAAATACTTGAGAATCTTAAAAGTAAATTAAAACAAAATTGAATATTAAAAAATTAGAGAAAATAATTCAAAATTAAAAAAACGTGATTAAAAATTGAGATAAATAAATTAAAATTTAAAAAAATAATTAAAATTTGAGAAAATAATTAAACAAATTACATAAAATATTTTAAAGAAAGGAAAGTTAAACAAAATTTGAGAAAAATACCTAAAACTTTCAGAAGTTCATTGAAATAAAAGAAAATAATTAAAAATTAGAGTGCCCTCGAACCCGTTAAAGAGAGAGTAAATAAAGTATATAATTAACAATTAGAGAAAATAAATGAAAAGAGATAAACAAAATTTAAAATTGAACAGAACAAGTTTTAATTAAACAGAAATAAGTAAAAACTTATTGGCAATTATGAAAAAGAACGAGAAAAAGAACGAAAGTAATTGAAAATTGAAGAAAATAATATAAATAATGAAATCATTGAAAAGTCAGATAAATAATTAAAATTTTTTGAAATTATGAAACAAATGTAAAGAATTGAAAATTGAAGGAAACAAATTTTGGAAAATAATTTAAAAACGTTTTTAAATTTTAAAACTTGAAGAGAATAATTAAAATATGATACAAACAATGATAAGTTGTAAAATACAAATGACATTTAAGTGTGATAATTGAAAAAATTACAGAATTTTTTTAAATGAAGAAGAAATAATTGAAATTTTAAAAAAATACATGAAGATCTTAGAAACCAATTAAAAAAAAAGAAAATAACTAAAAATTGGAGAAAAGAATTGAAGAAATAATCTAAAACAAATTAAAATAACTAAAAATTGAAGAAACCAATTGAAATTTTAGAAAAATTCTTAAAAATCTTAGAAAATAATTTTATAAAATAAGAATAACTAAAAATTGGAGAAAAGACTGGAAGAATGCTAAAAATAATTAAAATTTATGATAATTAATAAAAAATTTTGGAAATTATGAAAGCAAATAAAAATAATTAAAAATTGAAGAAAATAATAAAAATTTGAAAAAAATACTTAAAAATTTTAGAAATTTATTTTATAAAATAAGAAAAACTAAAAATTGGAGAAAGGTCTGAAAGAAAGATAAACTAGGTGTGAATTCTGTTCATTTCATGGACACTTTGCTTCCAAGGAAGCAAAACAATTTGCTTCCTCATAGAGGAAGCAATAATTTAATAATATTTTAAATATTTTAAGTTAATAAAAACAAAAATTAAAAAAACATGAATTATTTTGATTAAAAAGATACTAGAACAATTTGATTAGTTAATTTCAAAAATCCCTAAGTACATGTTTAAAGCTTTAAAAATCCACTTAGAGATTTTATTTATGTCTATTTTTGGTGTTACTATAGCTATTTGAAAAAAACGACTTTTTAAAAAAGTATCTTTACATTTCTTGAAATATTTAAAAAATATTAAAGACACATTAATTTAAGCTAGATATTCTTTTTCTACAGGTTCTGGCAATAATTTTTTCAAAAAAAGACGTCCTGATATGTTCATTAGGCTCTGAGCAATCAACGTTTGAAAATCGCTCGGGTCCCGTAGACCCAATCTAGCAGTTACGTTAAATCCCGATAGTCTAATAGTTGAGGGTTAATATAATTAGTAATATTATTATTATTATTATTATTATTATTATTATTATTATTTTACTAGGTGAAAATTATGTCCATTTCGTGGATATTTCGTTTCAAAGTTATCAAACAAATTTGCTTTCTTATAGAAAAAGCAATATATTAATAATATAAAATTTAATTCGAGAAATTCTTTAAAAAAAGGAATTTTAAGTGCAAAAAAATGAAAAAACATCAATTAATTTACGAATTTTTGATCAATTATAAAAGTTATATAGGTCAATCGATTCGTTTTGAGATAAGGAATATTATTTTTTTATTCATTAAGTTGTATTTTTAGCTTGGAAAAAAATTTTGGCAAAAAACGATTTTTTTCGATGAAAAAAAGGTGCTCAACAAAATTTGATTGGGTATTTTCAAAAATCCCTGTGTCCAAATTTAGATATTCACGAGCTTAAAAAGTCATCCAAATTTTATTGAAATCCGTTAAAGCGTTCTCGAGATATCCTGTCGACAAAAAACGCTATACACACACGTACACACACACACACACACACACACACATCTGGACATTTGCTTAGGAATGAAAATTTACGCTTTTTAGATGAAAATGAGTCGATTTAGACAATTTTTGGAAAATCGAAAATCTTAACGATCACAAAGCTTCCTCTATGAGGAAGCAAAATCGCAGAAATAACGAAAATTGATGAAAATAAATGCAATATCGGATAAATAATTAAAAGTAATGCCAAAATAATGAATATAATTATAAATTGATGAAAAACAAGAAGAATTGCATAATTTACTTTTAAGCAAAAGAAAATTATTAAAAAATCGTTATATAATGAAAAACTGATGACAGTAATCTAAATTTGAGATAATAACTGAAAATTTATGAAATTAGCATGTGTATATATTTTAAACTTCTTCGAAAACCATAATAAATTTTTAAAGCATTTTTTGAAACTTATTTTTTCAACTAATGATAATTAAAAACCAGCACAACATGACACTAACGAAAAAGGTTACCTTATTCTTTCAATTCAAATTTCAAAATATTTCCTGTTAAAGAGAGTCAAAATCAATAAAATAACAGGGACTAATTTCACTTCAGTTTTTAAAACGTGGACAGAAAAAAATGAATAAATATTAATACTAACTAACTTCACTTCAGACTTTAAAATGTGGACAGAAAAAGATGAATAAACATAAATACTAACTAACTTCAGGAGTTTACGGAGATTATTATTATTTAATTATATTATTTTACTACACTGAAAAAAAAAATTATTTGGATCAAATAAAAATTATTTGATCCAATTAAATTATTTACTTGTCTATTATCCAATAAACCTGTATTTGAACCAAATAACTATTTATTAGACCTAAGTATTTTATTTGATTGTATTAAGTATAGACTAATTTGTATCAAATACAAATTACTTGAGTCAAATAAATGGAATAATTGGAGCTAGTACATTGTGTTTTGAATCAATTATGGAAATTATTTTATTCAAATAATATTTTATTCAATCTGAGTATTTTATTTTATTGCATTAAATAAACAGTAATTTGTGTCAAATAAATGAAATATTTGGAGCTAGTAACTAATATTTTAAATCAATTATGAAAATTATTCCATTCAAATAATATTTTATTCGACCTGAGTATTTTATTTTATCGCATTAAATAAACAGTAATTTGTGTCAAATAAATTAAATATTTGGAGCTAATAACTGATAATTTAAATCAATTAAAAAAATTATTTCATTTATATTTTTAAAGCAAATAAATATTAGTTTGCATGAATAAAATGTAACCCCTCTTTTGTTTTTGAGTTTACTCTTATTTAATGTTATTATAAGTATGGTGATTTTCATTCATAACATTCTTATTATTTATTTAAATACTGATTATTTTACACTTATTTACTTATATTTAGTTAACACTTATTATAACCGAACATATAAACTATGAAATAAAATTTCGCACGGATGGTGGGATTGAGCCCGCGACGCACGCAATACGAGACTTTTACGCTACCCACGAAGCCACGCTGACTTGACTTCAAAATTACAAAAACACCTATTTAGCCGGACATACTTTTTTTCCCAGCAATTTCCCGGTCGAACTAAAATCCCTGTAAATTCCCGGTTTTCCCAGAATTCCCGATGAGTAGACACCCTGCTACAATTATAAAATATCTTACAAAAGTAAATTAAACACTGTAATAAATTACAAAAATACCTGCTTGCTTCAAAACAGCGTGAGTTTTAGAAAGAAAACGAGAATTTTGACATTCAATGACAAATGTGACAGGTTAATCCGCCATGATTCTTTATAGTCACTTGACAACATTTTTTTCTGCGCATGCGCACTTCTTTTAATTCATCCCGCGCTTATTTAAAATCATGTTTTAAAAATATATTAAAAATGATTCTTCAATGCATAATTATTATAATTATTATTAATATAAATGCAATAATTAATGTAATTAATTTATTTAAACACTGATTTTTTTATACAGAAGCAGTACCAACTTGATATTTAGTTTCTACATCAAAATATACGTAAGATTTTCCGTATCGTATGTATCTTGCTTAAAAGTTTTACAGCATATAGGCAATTTCCCCAAAAACACACGATGTAATTAAACTAATTATTTTCATTTTAGAACTAATTTTTATAAATTAAATCAAAATTTTTAGATAGCTAAACGTTTAAGAATTAATTTAAAAAAAAAATTATGTACGCCTGCGAGATAGAAGTGAATATTTTCTAAAATTTAAAAATGAAAAAATTATCGTTGGAAAGCATATCATTTTCACAATTCTTTAATAATAAACTGATAAACATGAAACTTTATAGAAATCATCTTTACCTTAATATACTTCATTAATAAAAACAATTATGATTAATATTTATTTTTGGCCAAGTTATTAACGATTGCCAATTTACCCAATTAGGCATTTTACCCGACTCTCTCCTATGCCGTTTTTATAGTGATGAACAGCACAGAAATTCCCGAGTCGAAATTTTGAAGCTACTTTGAAGCTCATGAGGAACTTTAGCTTCTACTTAACGACTTCTTAATTTTTAGCCTCTTCTTTACTTCTAATAATAATATTTCCTTCTACTTTACGTCTATACACATGTTTCATTTTTCCAATCATTAAAATTAGCAGCTCTTTTAAAGCTCCACATTCCCAGTTATAAAGAAATGAAAATTTTTATTCTACTTTAAACCTGCAAGTGAAACTCAGTCATTTTTTCCATTGAAATATACTTTTTTATTTAACATATAACAGGGATCACAGGACCTATTGTTATTGAAAAAGGTGAATAGGTGCAAATTTTTTCAAAAATAGGGGACAAAAAGGGGACAGAAAATTTGCTTCAACTTATGTATTTGAAGATTTTTTAGGACATTTTTATTTACAAATTTTAAATATGGAAAAATATACAGGGCTGCCAGCGGATTTGTAGATTAAAAATAGTACAAAAAAGTGACTTTTTAATTTAAAAAGGTGAATAAATAGGGAATTTTTAAGTGAAAAAAGTGAATAAACAATAATTTACAATAACAAACAAAATATTACTGATATTAATTTGGAGCCCGCAAGCAGGCAAATAATTAATCAGGGCTCCCCAAAATCAATTTTAAAAAAAATTGTTAAATGAGAAAACTAATTGGAAAATTAATTAAAAATCAAGAAATGAAGACAAAATTTTTAAAAAATACTGGTAATTACAAGAAAATAATTGAAGAATGACAAAAATAAGTAAAATTTGACGAAAAATAATTATTCAAACGTAAAAGAAATTAATTTAAAAAATGAAAAAAAATTTTACATATGTAGAAAATATGTAGAAAACAGTTGAAAAATTACAAAAAAAATTTGAATTATGGAAAAAAATTAATGAGAAATATAATTCATAAAATGAAGTAAAAAGTAAAAAATGAATTACATTAATTGAAAAATTAAGGACATAATTGAAACGTGAATAAACTAATTGAATAATGCCATAAATAATTGAAAGCTAGTATTAAAATTAAAAATTTATAGACAACAATAATAAAAATATTAAAGAAAATGACATTTAAAGAAAATAATTCCAAAATGTCAAAAATATTTGAATAATGACAAAAATAATTGTAGTTTAAAAAAAATAATTGAGAAATGACAAAAATAATTGATAACTGATGTAAAGAATTGAAAATTTAGACAATAATTATTAGAAAATTGAAAAAATATTAGAAGTTTGAGGAAAATAATTAAAAGTTTTAGATATTAATTGACGTTGGAAGAAAATAATTGAAATTTAAAGAGAAAAATTCAAAAATGTCAAAAAAAATTAAATATGAGGAAAGAAATTTGTAGAAAGCTGGTTTGAAAATTAAAAAATTATAGACAATAATTGAACAATTGAAAAAAATATTGGAAGTTTGAGGAAAATAATTGAAAGTTTAAGAAATTAATTGAAGTCTAAAGAAAAAAATTGAAATTTGAATACAATAATTCAAAAATGTCATATAATTTAAATATAAGGAAAGTAATTGTAATTTGTAGAAATAATTGAAAAAATAATTGGAAGAGTTGTAAAAAATTAATAAATTCATGAGAATAATAAAAATTATAAAGAAAATGATTGAAATTTAAAGAAATTTATTTAAAACTGGTGTAAATTTTTTTTAATTTCTTGACAATAAACAAAATTGAATAAAATAATTTTAATTTGTTAAAAATAATTTTAAAACGTCAAAAATAATAAAAATATGAAGAAAATATTTGAAAAATGACAAAAATAATTTAAATTTGAAGAAACTAATTGAAGTTTAAAGAAAATAATTGTAATTTAATAGACTAATTAAAAAATGTCAAAAAATTTAAATACGAAGAAAGTAATTAAAGTTTCTAGAAAATGATTGAAACGTGTAGAAAATAATTGAAAAAGTTGTAAAAAATTAATAAATTCGTGACAATAATGAAGACGATTTTTAAAATCTGAAGAAAATAAATTAAAACTGGTGTAAAATTTAAAAATTCATGACAAATAAATTGAATATAACAATTGAATTTTTTATTAAATAATTCTAAAATGACAAAAATAATAGAAATATGAAGAAAATAATTTGAAAATAACGAAAATACTAAGAAATATGACAAAAATAATTGAAATTTTTAAACAAATAATTAAAAAATGACAAAAGTAAATTGAAACTTGTGTCGAAAATTTAAATGTTCTTGGCAATAATTTATGAATTTTAGAATATAATTGAAATTTTAAAAAAATAATTGAAAAATGACAAAAATAAATTAAAACTTGTGTAATAATTTTGAATATTCCTGACAAGAATTTAAAAACTAAAGAAAATAATTGATATTCGAAAAAATGAAAAAGATAATTGAAAAGAGCTGTAGAAATTAAATATTTGTAGACTGTATTTAAAAAATTGATGATGTAATGTAATTTTTTTGAAAACTGAATTTTTTACACGAGATTTGTCATTTGGGAGGCCTCGAAAATCCTCGGCAATCGTGATTCAAGATGATTAATTCGAAAATATGGAAAGTCACAATTTTGAATGTATATCCAAAATTTTGAAAAATTAATTTTTAACATCGGAATCTTTATTTGCGACCTCAAAAATCTCCAAATAAGACTTGTTGAATTTTCTTGAATATTTATGTGATAAAAGATTGCACATATTGCAATGTATTATTTTTACATATTTTTTGTAACATCCGACATTTTGAAGATTTAATTTCTTTAAACATCATATCTTAAAATATGGCTAAAAATGAAGAAATTTATGACATAAAATATTTTTAGCTAATAAATTAAAAAAGTTGGAATTTTTTTTTTAAATGTTATTTTTTCTCATGTATTTTTAATGGGGATTTTCTATCGATTTTGGCTATAACTATAAACTTTAATACTGAAAATTAGAAAAAGGGGAAATAGGGGACAATTCTTTAAAATAGGGGAAATAGGTGCACAATTTTAAAATAGGGGAAAAAAGGTGAATAGGGGACAATCTGTGATCCCTGATATAAGAAAAACGGGAGTTAAACTAACTTTTTCTTCAATTATTGTTCCTCTGATTAGTCCTTAAGAGGAAAAAATTTTAATCTATAACCAAAACCCAATAATTTGTAAAATTAGGGAAAATGTGTATCTTTCTAGATGCACTTGTAAAAAAATAACAATTATTAACAATAATTTGTTTAAACAATTTTGAGTGGTGATTGTCGTTAATTTTGATAAACATCTTATTTTTTCAATATAAAAAGTAAACAAATTAAAAAACTACTACTTGCTAGGTGTTTTTAAATGTTATAAATTAACAATAATAAATTGTTTTAAAATATAAAAATAATAATGTATGGTCAATAATTTTTATTTTTCTAACCAGAGCCCAGTAATTTATTTGTAAAATTAGGAAAAATTTGTATCTTCCTAGGTGTATTTGTAAAGAATTAGTAATTACTAGCAATAATTTGTTTAAAAAATTAAAATTGATGAAAATAAAATTAAAAAAATGTATACAAAAAGTCCAGAAAAGAAAAGTAAAAATCCTTCAGAAAAAAAAAGTTTGGGCAAATTAAACCAAAAACATTTTTATAATATTACACTGAAAGCAAGTCCAACAATAAATTTAGAAAAATAAAGAAAATCTAAAAATTCTATAAAAGAATAAGTACTAAGTTTGCAAAAAACCTCGCAAAAACTATCCAAGAATTAAAAACAAATTGAATAGGTGCATTAATAAAAAAATAAGCGTATTTATTTTTAAAAATATGAAAAAATTTATGAAACTCAACGAAATAATAATAAATAATAATTATTATTTATTATTTATAATTTATTTATTAATAAAATAAAATGACAAATACAACAACAAAAAATACCATTAGTAAAAGGAGAAAAAATCTTTAAATTTTGTAAAAAAAAAGAAATTATAAGATAAAATTTAAACAGTTTCGAAAAAGAAACTGAATTAGAAACTAAAGAAGAATTACAAATATTGTAAGACTTAAAAAAAGGATTATTGTGAATATGAAAAATAATTGATATTATTTAATTATTTTGCATTAACTAATGTGTCTTTAAATTTGAATTAATTGACATTTAAAAGTTTGAAAAAATTGGAATATGAGTTTATTGACGTTTGGAATTTATTTAAATTATAATGACCTATAAAGATATAAAAATTTGATATTATTTTTTGTTATCTTCATACCAAAAATTTGTAAATCGTAGGTATTTTGATTATCTATATTAGCCCAATTATTTAAATTTTATAAAGATTAAAATATTAAAATTGAAATTTTTAAGATTTATCCACAAATTTGTGGTTTTTTTATGGTTTGTGATTTTTTACATGCAGTATTAGACATCCGGAGAATTGTAAAGTTTTTTTTTTATTTAAATCATGATTTTAATGCAAATGCTTCAATGATTTAAATCAATATCAGCCTGTAACTTGACAATAATAAATTGTTTAAACAAATGAAAAATACATAAAAAAATCTCCGTAAACATTCAGAAATTGGCGATATGTAACAATTTTGTTGAAAAGTCCTAAAAAAACTATTCATAATTTGTATCATAAGGACACTGTGAAAATTAAATATTAAGTTCATAAGCGTCGGTAGCGTAGTTGGGTTACCCACTTGCGTTATAATAATTTATTTAGTAAGTTTAGACTATTTCCAGCTTGTGTGTATTAAGTGTGACGAATTCTAAAAGCGCATGAATTTTGAATATTTATTTTATATTTTTTTTTATAATTTCATTCATATTTCCTCAAAATTTCGACTCGGGTTTTTACCAACAATTTTCTCTTCCGATTTGCTTGTTTAAATTTTGTAACACAGTGTTATCTATATTTGAATACAGTTGCATTTGTTTCCCCGGACTTTGGGATGATATTGTTTACACTTGTTAATCTTTGATCCTTGATGTCTCGGCAGCGGCAATCATTAAGTCTAATCGATTATTATTTATTATCGTTTATAGATCTCTGTTAAAGACTGTATATAAAGTAAATCCTGGAGAGTAAATCTGGCGCAAATAGATTGCGTGGATGGTAGATCATAGATCGTCAGGGGTCGGGGTCAAAAGTGATAGATTCACCCTCTATACAACCGAAGTATGTAGTCGGTCAATAGGTGATTCGTGCAGCGCATGGCAGCGCAGACGCAACTCTTGTTAACGAGCCCGGCCGAGGGACGACGTCAAACAAGTACGGAGAAGGCGGAAAAGTGCACAAGTGCAGTTCACATGAGATTGATTGAATGTCAGTTTTTTTTTCTCGAAAATATTGTGCACATTTTCTAGACTCGTGTCTTATAGAATTCGCGTTCGTGACTAACCTCTTGTTCCGCGAGCACAGTTGAATTTTGAGACACCTCGCGCTCATCAGTCGGAATCCACAAAACACGTGACGAAACAATTTTCATCTCTGGTCGAACTTGAAAATACTAACACAAAAACTCTGTCTTCCTTGAAATTCTCCAAAAGTCCATGATTCTCCAGGCAAAATTTCAACCCGTGACAATCATGACAACTGCATAAAACGCTGATTGAAAAGAAGTTGCTCTTTGTGAAATCTGGCGAAAAAAGGCACAACAGTGGCGCCTCTTTATTGGACCGTGAACTACAACAGCCCAACGTAGGTGCACTTTTTTTTTTAGCTCTTTCAATTTAGATGATAAGAGAAATGATAAATGGCAAAATTATTGAAATTGACAATTAAGGCTATAGGTGAAGAATGTCAAGGTTGTAGTGTAAAAAGTACCGGCAATTTTCTGCATTATTTTTCACGAGTTTACAATCTAATCAGCGCGTTGAGATTTAACGTGTTGTATATTATATTTGAGAGTGTGCAAGTGTTTTGTTTTCTGTGATTTAATGGTCACTTGAAGCGTGACGATCAGAGTTCATTAACCGTAAAGAGAAAATATAGAAAAGTGCTGCTGATATATAAAGAATTTTATTGTGTATCGCTTATAAATGATTTCGCTGACTGACTCTGTGAAAGGCATATCAAAACGCAACCTGCGAGCAATGACCGTAATGCCCGCCTTGAATCACTTGAACAGCTGATAACCGGAAGTGCATGTTGATCGGTCATCTGTGTCCCGCGTCTCGTATTTTTCACCAATCTTATATTACACCTGCAAATAATCAAAACATATATGTTTGTTTTTCAAGTATAAAGTACTGTAGTTTAATAATAGAGAGGCTTTTATTATTTATATACTTGTATTTACTTTGAAAAAGTTGTTGAATCAATAATTGTGCATTAAAGTTTAAGTTGTATGAAAAATTTCTTTCTTATATAGTCAACTGACGGATGGAACAGTGGGAATATTTTTTAAATCGGGAAATATTCTAAATTATGGTTAGTAGAAAAATCCTGACAAAATATTGATGAGGCATTGTTAGCTTCCTCCCAGAACATTCAAATGTCATTTTCTTAAAATGTGTGGATTTCATACTAATCGTTGATACAAATTAATAAAAAATTTCTACCCATTTCAAGCCTTCTATAACCTTGAAATTTTAAAGTTTTTTTTTACCCAAAACTATTCTTATATCTTATTAATCATGATATATTGTTACAGTTTATATTCATTTTAAACTTTTTCAAAAATAATTCTATCGATTTCTATCCGCGACGCACAGTTTCAATATTTAAGGTCGCCTGTATTTCCTCTGAAACAAAATTGACCGAAATTTCAATTACCCGAAATTGTCAGAGTTTGTAATGCTCAGAACTTGAATTTGTCCGAATTTTAAAATCAACGAACTTGCATTTGTCTGAACTTTGAAAGCCTCAAACTGCATTTGTCCAAACTTTTAATTCACCGAGCTCTATTTTCCCGAAACATTTAACTCCCCGAACTTGTATTTAGCGAACTTTGAAATCATGGAACTTGCATTTGTCACTTATTTTCTTGTACTTTCAATCCCATTGTTCAATTCTTGAATTATTTTCTTTAATTCTCAATTATAATTTTCGACTTTCAATTACATTCTTTAATTTTCAATTGTTTTAACTCTAGGCTTTTTATAATGATTTTTTTGTTTTCTCAATTATTTTCTTCAATTTCCAATTATTTTTGCTACCTCATAGAGGAAGCTTTGTGATCGTTAAGATTTTCGATTTTTCAAAAATAGTCTAAATCGACATATTTTTTATCTAAAAAGCGTAAATTTTCATGCCTAAGCAAATGTCCAGATGTGTGTGTGTGTATGTATGTGTGTGTGTGTGTGTGTGTGTGTATAGCGTTTTTTGTGTACAAGATATCTCGAGAACGCTTTAACGGATTTCAATAAAATTTGGATGACTTATTAAGCTCATGAATATCTAAATTTGGACACAGGGATTTTTGAAAATACCCAATCAAATTTTGTTGAGCACCTTTTTTTCATCGAAAAAAATCGTTTTTTGCCAAAATTTTTTTCCAAGCTAAAAATACAACTTAATGAATAAAAAAATAATATTCCTTATCTCAAAACTAATCGATTGACACATATAACTTTTCTAATTGATCAAAAATTCGTAAAATAATTCATATTTTTACATTTTCTTGCACTAAAAATTTTTTTATCAACACCTTCCCCAATTAAATTATATATTATTAATTTCTTGCTTCCTCTATGAGGAAGCAAATTATTTTGCTTACTTGGAAGCGAAATGTCTATGAAATGGACATAATTCTCACCTAGTTCATATTTCTGTCAATTTCTCAATTTATTTGAATTTTAAATTTCTTCTGCTGTTTTCAAATATTGTCTTTAATTTTTAAGTACTTTCTTCAATTTTCAATAATTTTGTTCAATTTAACAATTCTTAGCTTTTTTAAATTATTATTAAATTATTATTTTTCTGCTGTTTTCAAATATTGTCTTTATTTTGTTTAATTTAACAATTTTCAGCTTTTTTAAATTATTATTAAATTTTCAATTCTTTTGTTCAATTTAACAATTCTCAGCATTTTCAAATAATTTTTAAATTAATATTTTTCTTCTGTTATCAAATATTGTCTTTAATTTTTAAGTACTTTCTTCAATTTTCAATTATTTTGTTCAATTTAACAATTCTCAGCTTTTTTAAATTATGTTCTTCTTTCAATTTTTATTTAAATTGATAATTTTTAAATTATTTTCATCAATTCACAATTATTTCCGTCGATTTCTTAATTTTTCTGCTGTTTTCAAATATTGTCTTTAATTTTTAAGTACTTTCTTCAATTTTAATTATTTTGTTCAATTTTCAATTGTTTGTTTCAATATTCAGTAATCTCGACTTTTTTTAATAATTTTTTTTTCAATTATCAGTTATTTATTTCATGTTTCAAAACGTCCTTCCATTTTCAATAATTTTCTTCAATTTTCAATTTAATTGTTTAATTGTTCAATTATTTTTTTCAATTCTCAATTAATTTCTTTACATAACAATTCTATTTTTCAATTTTTAATGTTTTCTTCCATATTAAATAATTCCCGGCATTTTCCATTTTTTTTTATAAATTATTTTCTTCTTTTCTCATTTCAATTGTTCAGTCATTTTCTTTAATTCTCAATTAAAGTATTCCAATTTCAATTTTATTTCTCAATTTTTAATTGTTTTTTTTTAATATTTAATAATTCTGTGTTAAATAATAATAATAATAAGAAATAATTTATTAATTATTTCTTTTCATTTTTAATTGTTTCTTTTAATTCTTAACTATTATTTTTTGGAAAGTTTAACATTTAATTCTTCAATTTCCAATTATTTTCTACAATTCTGAATTATTTTCTTCCATTTTGAATTATTGTTATGACTTTCAAATTATTTCTTCGTTTGTCAATTATCTTCTTCGATTTTCTACTATTTTCTTCAATTTTCAATTATTTTCTTCAATATTCAATTATTTTCATCAATTTATAATTAATTAATTTAATTCTAAAATATTGTCTACGATTTTCAATTATTTTAATCAATTTTTAATTATTTTCTTCAACTCTAAATTATTTTTTTCAATTGCCAATTATTTGATTCAATTTTCAATTATTTTCTTCAATTTTAAATTATTTTCATCAATTTTTAATTATTTTCTTCAGATCTCAATTATTTCTTTAATTTTTAATTATTTAATTTAATATTCAATAATTCTCGACTTTTTTCAACTTTTTTTTTCAATTATTATTTATTTATTTAACATCTCAATAACTCCTCCAATTTTCAATTATTTTCTTCTATAATCAATAGTTCCCGGCTTTTTTCAATATTTTTTTTCAATTATCAATCATGTTTTTGAAACTTCAATTCAATTCATCGATTATTATTCAACAATTTTCATAAAATCACATTTTCTTCAATTTCAAATTATTTTATACAATTTTTAATAATTTTCTTCAAATTACAATTACATTCTTCATTTTTTATTCTTTTCTTCAAATTCTATAATTCCTGGGTTGTTCAATTTCTTTTTTCTTCAATTATCACTTATTTTCTTCTACTTTTAATCCCATTTTTTAATTCTTGAATTATTTTATTTAATTCTCAGTTATAATTTTCGACATTCAATTCCATTCTTTAATTTTTAATTGTTTTTTTTCAATATTCAATAACGCTAGGCTTTTTATAATGATTTTTTTGTTTTATCCATTATTTTCTTCAATTTCCAATTATTTTTTCATATTTCTGTCAATTTCTCAATTTATTTGAATTTTAAATTTCTTCTCAATTTTCTTCATTATTTAACAATTTCCATGCTTTTTTAAATTATGTTTTTCTTTCAATTTTTATTTAAATTGATAATTTTTAAATTATTTTCATCAATTCGCAATTATTTCCTTCGATTTCTAAATTTTTCTGCTGTTTTCAAGTATTGTCTTTAATTTTAAAGTACTTTCTTCATTTTTCAAATATTTTTTTCAATTTTCAATTATTTTCTTCAATTTTCAATTATTTTCTTCAATTTTTATTTATTTTGTTCAGTTTTTGATTGTTTGTTTTAATATTCAGTAATCTCGACTTTTTTCAATTATTCTTTTTTCAATTATCAGTTATTTATTTCATGTTTCAAAACCTCCTTCCATTTTCAATAATTTTCTTCTATTTTCAATTATTTCATCAATAATTTATAATTAATAAATTTAATTCTGAAATATTTTTTACAATTTCCAATTATTTTATTCAATTTTTAATTATTTTCTTTAACTCTAAATTATTTTTTTCAATTGCCAATTATTTGATTCAATTTTCAATTTTTTTCATCAATTTTTAATTTTTTTCTTCACATCTCAATAACCCCTCCAATTTTCGATTTTTATCTTCTATAATCAATAATTCTTGGCTTTTTTTAATATTTCTTTTCAATTATCAATTAAGTTTTTGAAACTTCAATTCAATTCATCAATTATTATTCAACAATTTTCATAAAATCATATTTTCTTCAATTTCAAATTACTTTCTACAATTTTTAATTAATTTCTTTAAATAACAATTCTATTTTTCAATTTTCAATGTTTTCTTCCGTATTAAATAATTCCTGGCATTTTCCATTTTTTTTTTTTTTTTAGAATTAATTATATAAATATAATTTATATTTCCGTCAATTTTTAAATATTTCTACTGTTTTCACATATTTTCTTTAATTTTTAAGTACCTACTTTTTTCAATTTTTAATTATTTTCTTCTATTTTAAATTATTTTCTTCTATTTTCAATTATTTTCCATAATTTTTAATTATTTTGTTTAATTTTCAATTATTTGTTTCAATATTTAGTAATCTCGAGTTTTTTTTAATTATTTTTCTTCAATTATCAGTTATTTATTTTATGTTTGAAAACCTCCTTCAAGTTTTAATAATTTTCTTCTATTTTCAATTTAATAGTTCAATTATTTTTTCAATTCTCAATTAATTTCTTTAAATAACAATTTTATTCTTCAATTTTTAATGTTTTCTTCAATATTAAATAATTCCTGGCATTTTCCATTTTTTTTTTTTTAATTTTAAATTATTTTCTTCTTTTTTTAATCCAATTGTTCAGTAATTTTCTTTAATTCTCAATTATTGGATTCAAATTTCAATTTTATTTCTCAATTTTCAATTATGTTTTTTTCTTAATATTCAAAAATTTTGTGTTTTTCTGATTTTAATTTCATTACTTAATTTTTAATTTGTTTCTTCAATTTTGAATTATTAACTTAAATTAAAATTTTATTTATTTTATTTTCTATCTAGTTGACCAATTTTTAATTATATTCTTCGAATTTAATAACCATTGTTCAATTTTTTCAATTATTGTTCAATTGTAGATTAATATTTACTTTTTTTTAAATTTTGTTTCTAATTGTCAAATATCTTTGTCATTGTTCAATTATTTCTTTCCATTATTAATTATTTCTTTTCATTATTATTTGTTTCTTTTAATTCTTAATTATTATTTTTTGTAAAGTTTAATATTTTATTCTTCAGTTCTCAATTTTTTTCTTTGAATTTCAATTATTTTCTTTAATTATCAACTGTTATCTTCAATTTTTGTAGCCATTTGTAGGTCTATTTATACTTAAAATAATGTTTTAATTAACAAGAGAAAAAACCGGGAAAAATAGGAACAAAAACCTGAAAATTACCAGGAATTTTTAAGGACAAAATTAGTAGAAACCCTGGTTTGGCCAAACTTTTAAATCACCGAACTTGCATTTGTCCGAACTCTTAAATCTCCGAATTGTTATTTGTCCGAACTTTTAATTCACTGAACTCGCATTATTTTCTTGAATCACTCAACTCTTCGTTCTTGAACCTTGTTTAGAAATTCTACATTCCGAAGTTCGGACAAATGCTATTAGTTCGGTGATTTCATAATTCCGACAATTGAGGAACCCAATTGGAAAACCATTTTGATGCTCGAATTCGCTTCCTTAAAGCAGTCAGCATATAAAAATTTCAGTAAAATTAAAAGGCAAAAATTTAATTTTTATAATATACTACCTTATAGAAAATAAAAATGCGCATCTTTCTTTTCCTTAGACTTTTTTGTTGTATGACCAATACTTAAGATTAGAATGAACAATACCTAAAAAATTTTGTTTTCGAAATTTAATTTAATTTTAAAACATAACTCATCCTGTATTGGATAAATTTGAATGAAATTAATTGAAATATAGTGTACTTAGGGGAGAGTGGGTCACAACCACTAAGAGATAGGCAAAGACGTTTTTCAAGATTTTACGTTCTAAAAGAGTTATCATTTATCTACACAATCTCTATGGAATCCAGGTTTAATTTTTAATCTAAAGAGCTTTTTCCATGTGAAATTTTTTTCAGGCAGATTATCGGCGGGCAATGAAACTTTAGAATTTGATTATATTTAGTATGACTAATTTTTTATACATAAATATTTAGATCAAAACATTAATTAGTTTACGAGAATTGAAATTTCGAAAAAAAATTAAAAATAGCAATATCTTTCGTTTTATCAGTCATATCAAGGTTTTCTTTTTTTTCAAATGCTCAGAAAAATATATGGAATATTTCTATTTTAAGGCATTTTTTTATAATTTTAATATTAAAAAAGTTATTAAATAAAAATTATATAATTTGTTAGCGACAAGACAAAATTCAATGACCCAAATGCTAAAACGAACTTACCCGTGTTCTTTTCAAAATTCCAAAAGAAATGTACTACACAGTTACTTTCTTGATATTTAATTTTAATAAATTATAAATGTAAACATTGGAAATTTCTGTTAGTAAACAAATCAATATGGTTGCGCGCGCATTTTGTAAATAATAAAGTATTTTAATAAAATTTATAATTAATTTTCTTTGTGTGAAGAAAAAAATTAACACTCTTCAGCAACAAGTTGAAATTTTGTTCTGTCTCATCTAAATTGTCTATTTTAGTCTTCAATTTTCAATTTTTTACGCCAATTTTTTTACGCTCTTTTTTACAATTTTGAACAAAATTACCTCTGAACAACACAATTTATGAAATATTGAAATTTCATCGATGACTCCCCTTAAATTGATTTGTTAAAAACAATTGTCTGATTTTATCATAAAAGTGTCCATTCACTGAACAGGGTGTCTACTCACCGGGAATTCCGAGAATTTGCCGGGATTTTAGTTCGACCGGGAAAAACCCGGGAAATTGACGGGGAAAAATATTATATCCGGGAATTTCTAAAAATTTCAGCTAATTCGTTTTCATAATTCTTTAAATTCGCTTGAAACTTATTACTCGTTTTCGAAGTCTCTGATTGTAAAAACGATGTCAGAATTACCAATTTTTCAAAATTCAAAATGGCGGGTCCAATATGGCTGACATATTTTGCAACATTGCTCAAATTCAATTCAAACTTGTTACTCGGTGGTAATCCATGTTCCTGGTTACTAATATGAAGTTAGATTTTCAAAATAGTAAAAGTGTAACAAGTTTCAAGCGAATTTGAGCATTTTCAGGGCTGCCAGTGACTTACTTTTCTCATTTTTATTCATATTTCTTTAAAATCACTCACTACACTAGTTTACAGCCAAAATGTACATTCAATGTCACTATTTTTTTCTTATGTACTAAGCTTCTCGTTACTTAAAAATGACATTAAGAAATTTTTCTATGGATAGGTTTTCGAAATATGAATTTTTAAAATTTTTTTACGTTTTTTTCGGAGGTGACTTCACATTTTAGGCCGTATCTCGAGTTACAGACGTCCGATTAAGTTTTTCTAAGTGTCAAATTAAAGGTAATCAAATTCCAAACAATCGCTTTTAACATTATTTTTCAATCGGTTAAATATTTTAAGTGATATAGTCCAAAAAAAAATAGAAAATTTGAGTTTTTGGCCCAAAATCTGAAAAACAAATTCATTCTACCGCTATGCAAAAATAGAAAACGTCAAATTATGTCCAGTTTTAAATTTTTTACATATATGGCTCACTTTTAGGAAGAAAAAAATGTTTGGATGAAAAAAATCTATGGGTAATTATTGAAGTTATAAGCCAGGGTACTGAAATTCTCGTTTTACGCCATTTCGGTATTTTACCTCCTTTTATAGTGATTATGTTGATTAATTTAATGAATACAATATCTAATTAGAAAATGGACTTTTTTCACAGATTTCAAAAAATTTTCAGTGCTTTACTAATTCAAATTTGACTGAAAAATTTTTTGGAGTTTTTGACAAAAATTTCTGAAGAGGCATAAATTGATTAAAATCTGCTTTTTTGACAAGTTGAATCAGATGCGCAGAGGTTCAATTCTTTTTTAATTTATAAGGAGAAAAACCATTGACTTTCTTCTGAGGGCTGCTGCGGACATATTTTTTTAAAAAAATAATTAATTTCATATTTCTATATCTAATTTCAAACTGTTTCATCTTTTAACGAACAAAATTCAACAAATCTGTTTCAACTTGTCAAAAAAGCAGATTTTAATCAATTTATGCCTCTTCAGAAATTTTTGTCAAAAACTCCAAAAAATTTTTCAGTCAAATATCATTTATTTTTCACATTTCTATATCTAATTTCAAACTGTTTATCTATTAACGAACAATATTCAACAAAAATTAAACCTCTGCGCATTTGATTCAACTTGTCAAAAAAGCAGATTTTAATCAATTTATGCCTCTCCAGAAACTTTTGTCAAAAACTCCAAAAAATTTTTCAGTCAAATATAATTTATTTTTCATATTTCTATATCTAATTTCAAACTGTTTATCTATTAACGAACAATATTCAACAAAAATTAAACCTCTGCGCATTTGATTCAACTTGTCAAAAAAGCAGATTTTAATCAATTTATGCCTCTCCAGAAACTTTTGTCAAAAACTCAAAAAAATTTTTCAGTCAAATATAATTTATTTTTCATATTTCTATATCTAATTTGAAACTTTTTCATCTATTAACGAACAAAATTTACCAAAAATTGGATCTCTGCGCATCTGATTCAACTTGTCAAACAAGCAGATTTTAATCAATTTATGCCTCTCCAGAAATTTTTGTCAAAAACTCCAAAAAAATTTTCAGACAATTATTTTTTATTTCCTATATTTCTAAATCTAAATTCAAACTTTTTTATCTATTAACGAACAAAATTTAACAAAAATTGAACCACTGCGCATCTGATGCATCTTGTCAAAGAAGCATATTTTAATGAATTTATGCCTCTTCAGATATTTTTGTCAAAAACAACAAATAATTTTTCAGTCAAATATCATTTATTTTTCACATTTCTATATTTAATTTCAAACTTGTTATCTATTAACGAACAAAATTAAAAAAAAATTGAACCTCTGCGCATCTGATTCAACTTTTGTCAAAAAAGCAGATTTTAATCAATTTATGTCTCTTCAGAAATTTTTGTCTAAAACTCCAAGAAAAATTTCATTCGAATATCATTTATTTTTTATATTTCTATATCTAATTTGAAACTTTTTCATCTATTAACGAACAAAATTTACCAAAAATTGGATCTCTGCGCATATGATTCAACTTGTCAAAAAAGCAGATTTTAATCAATTTATGCCTCTCCAGAAATTTTTGTCAAAAACTCCAAATAATTTTTCAGTCAAATATCATTTATTTTTCACATTTCTATATCTAATTTCAAACTGTTTATCTATTAACGAACAATATTCAACAAAAATTAAACCTCTGCGCATCTGATTCAACTTGCCAAAAAAGCAGATTTTAATCAATTTATGCCTCTCCAGAAATTTTGTCAAAAACTCCAAATAATTTTTCAGTCAAATATCATTTATTTTTCACATTTCTATATCTAATTTCAAACTGTTTATCTATTAACGAACAATATTCAACAAAAATTAAACCTCTGCGCATTTGATTCAACTTGTCAAAAAAGCAGATTTTAATCAATTTATGCCTCTCCAGAAACTTTTGTCAAAAACTCCAAAAAATTTTTCAGTCAAATATCATTTATTTTTCATATTTCTATATCTAATTTGAAACTTTTTCATCTATTAACGAACAAAATTCAACAAAAATTGAACCTCTGCGCATCTGATTCAACTTGTCAAAAAAGCAGGTTTTAATCAATTTATGCCTCTTCAGAAATTTTTGTCAAAAACTCCAAATAATTTTTCAGTCAAATATCATTTATTTTTCACATTTCTATATCTAATTTCAAACTGTTTATCTATGAACGAACAATATTCAACAAAAATTAAACCTCTGCGCATCTGATTCAACTTGTCAAAAAAGCAGATTTTAATCAATTTATGCCTCTCCAGAAATTTTTGTCAAAAACTCCAAATAATTTTTCAGTCAAATATCATTTATTTTTCACATTTCTATATCTAATTTCAAACTGTTTATCTATTAACGAACAATATTCAACAAAAATTAAACCTCTGCGCATTTGATTCAACTTGTCAAAAAAGCAGATTTTAATCAATTTATGCCTCTCCAGAAATTTTTGTCAAAAACTCCAAATAATTTTTCAGTCAAATATCATCTATTTTTTACTTTTTTATATCTAATTTCAAACTGTTTATCTATTAACGAACAATATTCAACAAAAATTAAACCTCTGCGCATCTGATTCAACTTGTCAAAAAAGCAGATTTTAATCAATTTATGCCTCTCCAGAAACTTTTGTCAAAAACTCAAAAAAATTTTTCAGTCAAATATAATTTATTTTTCATATTTCTATATCTAATTTCAAACTGTTTATCTATTAACGAACAATATTCAACCAAAATTAAACCTCTGCGCATTTGATTCAACTTGTCAAAAAAGCAGATTTTAATCAATTTATGCCTCTTTAGATATTTTTGTCAAAAACTCCAAAAAAATTTTCAGTCAAATATGAATTATTTTTCATATTTCTATATCTAATTTGAAACTTTTTCATCTATTAACGAACAAAATTCAACAAAAATTGAACCTCTGCGCATCTGATTCAACTTGTCAAAAAAGCAGATTTTAATCAATTTATGCCGCTTCAGAAATTTTTGTCAAAAACTCCAAAAAAATTTTCAGTCAAATTTGAATTAGTAAAGCACTGAAAATTATTTGAAATCTGTGAAAAAAGTCAATTTTCTAATTAGATATTGTATTTATTAAATTAATCAACATAATCACTATAAAAGGAGGTAAAATACCGAAATGGCGTAAAACGAGAATTTTAGTACCCTGGCTTATAACTTCAATAATTACCCATAGATTTTTTCATCCAAACATTTTTTTCTTCCTAAAAGTGAGCCATATATGTAAAAAATTTAAAACTGGACATAATTTGACGTTTTCTATTTTTGCATGGCGGTAGAATGAATTTGTTTTTCAGATTTTGGGCCAAAAACTCAAAATTTCTATTTTTTTTTGGACTTTATCACTTAAAATATTTAACCGATTGAAAAATAATGTAGAAAGAGATTGTTTGGAATTTGATTACCTTTAATTTGACACTTAGAAAAACTTAATCGGACGTCTGTAACTCGAGATACGGCCTAAAATGTGAAGTCACCTCCGAAAAAAACGTAAAAAAATTAAAAAAATTCATATTTCGAAAACCTATCCATAGAAAAATTTCTTAATGTCATTTTTAAGTAACGATAAGCTTAGTACATAAGAAAAAAATAGTGACATTGAATGTACATAAAATTTTTTTTTTTTTAAACTAGTGCTATTACTCACTTTAAAAAAAATCACTTTTCTCACTTTCTTAGTAAAATAATAATAATAATTATTATTATATACAATTATATTCTTCAAATATCAATAATATTGAAATAAATATTGAAATCTTTTTCAATTTTTTAATTAATATCTACAAGTTTTTAATTTTTAAACCAGTATTGTCAATTACTTTCGACATCTTTCAATTTTTCCATCAAATTTCAATTATTTTTATCATTTTTTAAGTATTTTCTACATATTTCTATTAGTTTTAACATTTAAAAATTATTCTCATCAAATTTTAATAATTTTTTTCAATATTTTTTTTATGGTTTTCAATTTCTCAATTTATTACACAGTTTTCAATTTTTTTCTTCAAATTTCAGCAATTTTCTTTAATAATTTTATTATTATGTATCAATACTTTTTAAATACTTTACACCAATTGCCAATTATTTTTTACATGTTTCATTTTTTTTCAAATTACAATTATTTTTTTTTAATCTTATTACATTCTTTTAATTATTTACACCAGTTATCAATTATTCATGCCCTTATTCAAGTATTTATCTCAAATTTTTATTATTTTTGGTATTTTTCATGTATTACTTTCACATTAAAATTTTTTGTGATTTCTCAATTTATTTTCTTCAAATTTCAATTATTTTTGTCATTTCTCGACTACTTTTTTCGTATTTTTAATTATTTTTGTCATTTTTAAATTGTTTTTTAAAATTTTCAATTAATTTAGTAATTTCTCAATTATTGTCAATATTTTCGACGTTGTTTTATTACTTTCTCCAAATTTTATACTTATTTTCTTATATCTTTAAATTATTGTCATGAATTTTTTAATTTCTTACTTCAATTTTCATTTATTTTTGTCAATTCTCAATTTTTTGTTCAAATTTCAATTATTTTTATCATTTTTCAAGTCTTTTCTTCACATTTTTTATTTTTTAATTAATTTTTAATTAGTTTTGTCACTTTTCAATTATTTGTCTCAAATTTTTATTATGTTTCGTTATTTTTCACATATTATCTTCAAATTTAAATTTTTTTTGATTTATCAATTATTTTTTTCAAATTTTTGATATTTTTGTTATTTCTCGATTATTTTTTCCTATTATAATTATTTTTCTTATTTTTTAATTGCTTTTAAACTTTTCAATTAATTTAGTCATTTCTCGAGTATTATCAATATTTTCGACATTTTTTTTATTACTTTCTCCAAATTTTACTTATTTTCTTATATCTTTAAATTATTGTCATGAATTCTTTAATATCTTACTTTAATTTACATTTATTTTTTTCATTTTTCAATGATTTTTGTCATTTGTCAATTGCTTTTTATTCTTAATGTTAATTATTTTTATCATTTTTCAAGTAGTTTCTTCAAATTTCAATTTTTTTGGGGTTTTGCAATTATTTTGTCATTATTTAATTATTTTCTTTAAGCGTGAATTTTTATCTTCAATTTTTCAATTATTGATTTCTAATTTTTATTTTGTTTCTTCATTTTTCAATTATTTATGCCATTTTTTACGTCTTTTTTCAAATCATAAATTTTTTACATAATTTTAAATTAGTTTTATCATCTTTTATTTTTGTTCAAGGTACAATTATTTTTGTCATTTCTCAATTGTTTTTTTTTTCTTAATTTTAATTATTTTTACCATTTTTCAAGTATTTTTTTTAAATTTCTATCAATTTTATGATTTTTCAATTATTTTATTATTTTCTTTAATCGTCAATTTTGTTCTCCAATTTTTTAATTATAATATTGACATGAAATTTTTATTTTGGTTTTTCATTTTTCAATTATTTTTGTCATTTTCCAAGTCTTTTCACCAAATTTTTAATTATTTACTTAATTGTTAATTAGTTTTGTCATCTTTCATTTTGTTTCTTTAAATTTCAATTATTTTTGTCATTTTCCAATTATTTTCTTCAAATTTCTATTATTTTTGCCATTTTGGAATTATTTTCTTCAAAGATCAATTTTACCTTAAAACTTATGTAATACGCACTTACTTTTTTCACTATTTTAATATTATAACTATTAATCATACATAAAAGAAATCCGGGAAAAATGTGATTTTAGATCCGGGAAAACCGGGGACTTGCCCGGAATTTGAAAATCATGTTTCGGTATAGACACCCTGCTGAATGAAACGTTTTCTTGTGTTAATGCATTTTTACATTGGATCAAGTACACAGTTAAAAATTTTGTGTATTTGTGTAGAAAACAGTCCTTGTTAAATTTTTTGTGTTAAAATTTAACATTTTTCGTGTGTTGATTTTACACATTCTTCAAATGTCATTTGATTCTTGAACATAACCTCAAATTTTTTAGTAGTAACTCTGTAATTTATGTTTATTTTTTTGTTGCAAAAGCATAAATTCCTTATTGAAAATTCATTTTAAGTTACAAAAGATAAAATACAATAGTAATTGCATAAAATATACACGCTTTAAATTATTATAATGCGTAAAATAAGAGGTTATAATTTGTGTACAAAATTCAACATATTTTTTTGTGTTGAATTAACACAAAGTTTTGAGTGGACCGTTTGGGACATGTGAAAAATGTTAAATTTAACACAAAATTTTTTACTTTGTATGAATTATCTTTATAATCGGACACAGTATAGTTATTCCTGGATCAAGAATAATTTATTATTGATCCAAGTATCCATTTTTGGATTGAAAATATAATTATTCTTGGATCAAAAATAATTATTCTTGATCTAGGAATCATTATTCTGGGTTCAAGAATAATTATTCTTGATTCAAGCATATAGTCCAAGCATATTTTTCTTTTTGCTAAAAGAATTCTTTTCTTTTAGTGTTACTATAATATAATATCTGCATCTTTGCGTGTGAGGATCTGTCTTTTTAATAATGAACTTCCGGTGACTTTTGTTTCAGGCTTCGAGGCGAGGTCGGCACGGAGAATTCGCCAAGCAGTGACAGCGATGACTCTTCAACAATGCAGAGCCGCCATGTAGGTCAATCTCAAGGTCAAAGTCTAGGACGGAACCAGACTCAACAGAAGGGCTCTGGAATCCCTAAAGTCGAAGTTTCGGAGCCGGAAGACTCATCCGAGTCTCTGCCTTTCATCGATGGGTAAGTCACTCTCCTTTTTTAAATTTCTCTCTAAATCTGAATTCTAGTGATTTCCTATTATAATGAATTTTAAGCAAAATCCGAGGGATTAACAAATCGTAAAGTAGGGGAGAGTCGGCCAAAATGCCTATAGTAAAGTTTAGAGCAAAAAAAAAAGTATTTAATTATAGTTTTGAAAAATATAAACCATCAAATATTTAGAAAACATCCTTTAAGAATATAATAAGGTAGTCATTTTAAGTGTTTATTTCAGAAAAAATAGAAAAAAGAATTATTTAAATATTGATGTAAAAATTCGCCATTTTGACACACGACTGGGCAAATCGCCTGTGCACAAAAATATGGAAAAATATGAATAAAAGTAAAAAATTTCTTTTTATATATTTTCTATAATCAATTATCTTGTTTATATTAAAAAAAGAACTAGCTGTGAATACAAAAATATAATCTTTTTGTCATAAAACTAAAATTTTAATCCAAACCAGACCGACAAAAAATGGAAATAAAGTCTATAACAAATAAATAAAGCTTCTACAATTATAAAAAATCATACAAAAGTAAATTAAACACTATAATAAATTACAAAAATACCTGCTCGATTGAAAACTGCGTGAGTTTTAGGAAGAAAACGACAATTTTGGCATTCAATGCCAAATGTGACAGGTTAATTCGCCATGATTTTTTATAGTCACGTGACAAAACGTATCTCTCGTAATCTTATGTATTTTTTCTGCGCATGCGCACTTCTTTTGTTTCATCCCGCGCTTATTTAAAATCATGTTTTAAAAATATATTAAAAATGATTCTTCAATGCATAATTATTATAATTATTATTAATATAAATGCAATAATTAATATAATTAATTTGTTTAAACACTGGTTTTTTATACAGAAGCAGTAACAACTTGATATTTAGTTTCTACATCAAAATATACGTGTAACCCGAGAGATTTTCCGTATCATACGTATCTTGTTTAGAAGTTTTACAGCATATAGGCAATTTAACCAAGGCAATTTACCCAAAAACACACGATGTAATTAAACTAATTATTTTCATTTTAGAACCCATTTTTATAAATTGAGTCAAAGTGATTAGATAGCTAAATATTCAAGGATTAATTTAAAAAAAAAATTATGTACGTATGTGAGATAGAAGTGCATGTTTTCTAATCTTTAAAAATTAAAAAATTATCGTTGGAAAGCATCATTTTCACAATTCTTTAATAAATTATTTAATAATAAACTGATAAACATGAAACTTTACAGAAATCATCTTCACCTTAATATACTTCATAATTAAAAACAATTATGATTAATATTTATTTTTGGCCAAGTTATTAACCATTGCCAATTTACCCAATTAGGCATTTTGGCCGACTCTCCCCTATAAGGTGCACACTTCACGGAAAAAAATTAATAACCAAATTTGATATGTAATATGAGTTACAAGCATAAATTATCTCTAAAAACAAAAGTAAGATGTAATAAAATCTTTAAAATTAAAATATGGATTTATATCAGATTAAAATATTAGTATTGTAAAGAATACATATTCTTATATGCCTAAAAACAATATTAGAAATCTCTAATTCTGTGATATATTGGAAAATACACAATAAAAAAGCAAATGACTGATCCAGCCATGCATCGCAGCAACATTCACAATTCTTATGCTTTTTATCTATTTTTTCAATTCTTTGGTAAAAAATTTTAATATTATTATTAGAATAAGAAATAAAGTAATTTAATGTTACACATTGTATAATTCCTCATTTTATGCATAGCCCATTACGAATAGAATTTAAGTTATTATTGAAATTTAGAGCAAACGGATTACTTAGAATGTATGTGTTTAAAAATTTTAAAGAAAATAGTAAAACGTTTTGTTTAAAAGTATTCGACAAAAATAATTATTTTTTAGAACAAATTTATTAATAAAAAAGTCGATCTAAATTCAGTCAAATCTTCATTATATCCCAAAAACTAAACATTTTTCAAACTTTTTCGAATAATAAAATATGTTTTAGCATAACCTTTTTTATATATTTCTAGGTTGATAAATGAACATATCTCTAAATTAGAGATTTAATAAAATGTCATTTTCTGATATAAAGTTTTGCAAAATAAAGCATAACTTATTATAAAAAGTTTGATTATAATGCTTAATTTAGATACATTTTTAATTCTCTGCAATTAAGAATTCAACTCATTTCAAATTTTGTGATTAATTTTTTTCCGTGTTGTGTTAAATTATCTTGAAGTACGTGAAGTGCATTATCTAAAGTATCGGGAATTACCCTAGAGTATAATAAATAACTCACAAGTGTCTTGAATTACTGTAAAGTCTTTTGAATTATTCTAAAATATCTTGAATCATCAGAAATATTTTGAATTATCTGAAGCATCTTAAAATATCTGAAGTATCTTGAATTATCTGAATAATCGTGAATTACCTTAAAGTATCATATCCTAAAGTATCAAGAATTACTCTGAAGTATCTTGAATTATTTTGAAATAGCTTGAATTATCTGAGTATCTTCAGTGATCTGAAGTATCTTGAATTATCATAATCATCTTGAATTATCTGAATAATCTTGAATTACCTTAAAGTATCATATCCTAAAGTATCAAGAATTACTCTAAAGTATAATGAATTATTTTGAAATATCTTGAATTATCTGAGTATCTTGAATAATCTGAAGTATCTTGAATTATCAGAATCATCTTGAATTATTTGAAGTTTTAACCCTTTCACACCCAAGCATAATTGAGCAATTAAAAAAACAAAAGTAAAGTGATTCTTATGGTTTTTGAGATCGCTGATTACGAATCTGAAGTTAGTTTTTAAAACTACAAAATGTCACATCCAGTATAGCGGACAAATATTGAACAAGTGTTTAAAATTGGTTACTTAGGCCTTTTTGGGGTTCCTGATTACGAATCTAATATTAGTTTTTCTAAATTCAAAATAGCGGATCCAATATGAAAAAAGAATTTTTTGAAAACTGCTTAGATTCGCTTAAAATCCCGGCTCTGGTAAACAAATATTTTAGTTTCAAATAAACCAACTGGTATTTAAAGATTTGATGGATTCAGTCAGTTAAAGATATGAATTTTCAAGAGCTCATACCAGATTCGTAATCAGCGATTCTAAAAACCCCGGACTAACAAATTTCAATCGAATCTAAGCAATTTTTGAAAAATAAGTTTTTTCATATTTTATCCGCCATTTTGAATTTAGAATAACTGATATTACTGATATTGATAATTTAAATACTGATATATTTAACTGATATTGACCCCAAAAAGGGTAACTTTTTGGGGTAATAAAACTTTGGGTTTTATTTGGGTAACAAAATTGAGAAACCAATTTTAAGCAATTTTAAACACTTGTTCAATATTTGTCTGCCATATTGGGTCCGCCATTTTGAATTTTAAAAAACTAACACCGCATTCGTTATCAGCGACTCCAAAAACCCCCGAGTAACAAATTTCAGGTGAATCTAAAATGTTTTAAAAATCTTGAATTACCCTAAAGCATCATGAATTACTCTGAAGTATCTTGAATTATCTAAAGTAACTTGAATTGTTTGAAGTATCAGGAATTACTCTCCAGTATCTTGAGCTACTATTAATTATATTAAATTATTTTAAAACATCGTGAATTACCTTAAGTATCTTGAATTACCTGAAGTATCAAGAATTACTCTGAAGTATCTGAATTTACTGTGAAGTATCTTGAATTATTTTGAAATATCCTGAATTTCCTGAATTATCTTGAATTATTTGAATCATCTAAACGTATCTTAAATTACTTTAAAGTATTATGCATTACTCTAAATTGTCTGGAATTATCACAATCATCTTGAATTATCTGAAGTATCTTGAAGTATCTTAAGTTTCTTGAATTACCTTAAAGTGTCATTAATTACCCTGAAGTATCATCAATCACTCTTAAGGTATGTTGAATTACCCTAAAGTATCTTAAATTATCTAAAGTATCAGGAATTAATCTGAAGTATTTTGAATTAGCCTAAAGCAACATGAATTACTCTGTAATATCTTTGAAGTATCTTAATTGACAGTGAAGTATGTTGAATTACTTTGAAATATCGTGAATTATCTGAAGTATCTTGAATTATCAGAATCATCTTGAATAATATAAAGTATCTTAAAGTGTCTAAAGTCTCTTGATTTACCTTGAAGTGACATTAATAATCCTGAAGTATCAGGAATTACTCTGATGTACCCTGAAGTATCTTGAATTATCTGCAGTATCTTAAATTATTTGAGTCATCTTGAATCATCTAAACGTATCATGTTTAGTTACATGATTATTACTTACTTACTCTGTATCATCTTGAATCACCCTGAAATAAACTGCAAAAACATGGTGTCTTAAATTGGACAAAAATGTCTTAAATTAAGATAGTTTAGTTGTCTAAGAAACGAAAAATGTCTTACTTTCAGACATTTTTAAATGTCTTAATTTTAATATCTTAAAGTATCTGAATTATCTTGAGTTTCTGTGAAGTATTATGAATTACCCTGAAATATCAAGAATTACTCTGAAGTATCTGCATTTACTGTGAAGTATCTTAAATTATTTTAAAATACCTTGAATTATCTGAAGTATCTTAAATTATCTAAAGTATCTTGAAGTATCTGAAGTTTCTTGATTTACCTTGAAGTGTCATTAATTACCCTTAAGTATCAGGAATTACTCTAAAGTACGTTGAATTACCCTGAAGTATCTTAAATTATCTGAAGTGTCAGGAATTCCTCTGTACCATCTTAAATTACCTTAAAGCATCATGAATTACTCTGAAGTATCTTAAGTTATCTGAATCATCTTGAATTATCTAAAGTAACAGGAATTAATGTGAAGTATCTTGAATTATCTGAAGTGTCTGGAAGTATCTGAAGTATCTTGAATTACCCTGAAGAATCTTGAATTATCTGAAGTATCATGAATCATCCTGAAGTATCTTGAATTTCTGTAAAGTATCTTAAAATTATCTGAATCATCTTGAATTATCTAAAGTAACAGGAATTAATCTGAAGTATCCTGAATTATTAGTCTGAAGTATTTTAAATTATCTGAAGTATCTTGAATTAACTAAAGTATCTTGAATTATCTGAAGTATCAGGAATCATCCTGAAGTATCTTGAATTTCTGTAAAGTATCTTGAATTATCTGAATCATCTTGAATTATCTAAAGTAACATGAATTAATCTGAAGTATCCTGAATTATAAGTCTGAAGAATTTTAAATTATCTGAAGTATCTTGAATTAACTAAAGTATCTTGAAGTATCTAAAGTTTTTTGAATTATCTTGAAGTGTCATGAATTAACTTGAAGTATCAGGATTTACTCTAAAGTATCTTAAATTACCCTGAAGTATCTTGAATTATCTGAAGTATCAGGAATTACTCTGTATCATCTTGAATTACCCTAAAGCATCATGATTTATTCTGAAATATCTTAAGTTATCTGACTCATCTTGAATTATCTAAAGTAACAGGAATTAATCTGAAGTATCTTGAATTATCTGAAGTGTCTGGAAGTACCTGAAGTATCTTGAATTACCCTGAAGAATCTTGAATTATCTGAAGTATTAGGAATTACTTTGTATCATTTTAAATTACCCTGAAGCATCATGAATTACTCTAAAGTATCTTGAATAATTTAAAGTATCTTGAATTATCTGAAGTATCATGAATCATCCTGAAGTATCTTGAATTTCTGTAAAGTATCTTAAATTATCTCAATCATCTTGAATTATCTAAAGTAACATGAATTAATCTGAAGTATCATCAATTATCTGAAGTATCAGGAATTACTCTGTATAATCTTAAATTACCCTAAAGCATTTTGAATTACTCTAAAGTATCTTAAATAATTTAAAGTATCTTGAATTATTTGAAGTATCATGAATCATCCTGAAGTATCTTGAATTTCTGTAAAGTATCTTGAATTATCTGAATCATCTTGAATTATCTAAAGTAACATGAATTAATCTGAAGTATCCTGAATTATTAGTCTGAAGTATTTTAAATTATCTGAAGTATCTTGAATTAACTAAAGTATCTTGAAGTATCTAAAGTTTTTTGAATTATCTTGAAGTGTCATGAATTAACTTGAAGTATCATGAATTACTTTAAAGTATCTTAAATTACCCTGAAGTATCTTGAATTATCTGAAGTATCAGGAATTACTCTGTATCATCTTGAATTACCCTAAAGCATCATGAATTACTCTGAAGTATCTTGAATTATATAAAGTATCCTTATTTATCTGAATTATCAGAAATTATATACCTTGAAGTATTTTGAGTTACTGTGAAGTATCTTGAATTATTTAGAAATATCTTGAATTATCTGAAGTATCTTGAATTGTTTGAATTATCTCGATTTATTTGAAGTATCTTGATTGTCCCTGAAGTATTATGAATTACTCTGAATTATCTTGTTTGATTTGAAGTACTCTGAAGTACATGAATTATCTTTAATTTTTTGAAGTATTGAAGTAGGTTTACTCCAAAAGTCTGAGTTTTTAATCCTCGGAAAAATCGTTTGATTATTGAAAAAAACAAGAATAACGATTAGTTGAATTAGTTAAATCATAAATAAGTTACTTAAAATTACAATAGATCTTTTTTACGCTAGAAAAATTTCTTTTTGTGCCGGGAAAATGAAGAAGTAATAAATAAGTTTTTTAACTTTTAAGACTCATAAACATATTAAGCTTTAAAAGATTTAACACCTTTATATCTTGATCATGCTAATTCGTAGATTTTAAAAAAGAGTTTTTATATTAAAATTTATGAAAAAAACGAGAGGTTAAAATATGGAGCAGGTGTTTCCGTTAAAGTAAAGAACAACTTTATGACATTCAAATTTATCTTCTACAATATTTTTGCATTTATTAAGAACTATTTAAGGGTTCTTGATTTATTATAATTATAATTTTAATAATATGTAGGTTTAAAAACACTTACAAAAAAAACTTACGGGTATCCGCGGAATATATAGGCGCGAAAAAGTATTTTTTTCAAAAAGCTTTAAAAACTGAGACCCGATCTAGCAGACTAAATTTTAGACTAAATTCTCTTAAAAATAATCAGTATTTGCTTCAAATTTTATAAAAATAAAATCTCATGCCCTCGAAAATTTTTAAAGAAAATAAACCTGAGTTCGTCGTTCACATTCATTTGTTTTATTTGATCACACTTTTAAAAAATATGTGACGCTCCACGAGAAAATAGACCTAACTAGGAAAAAATCAATTTTCATTTTTTTGTGCAAAAATTTCACCAAAAAAACCCCTGAATTTAAAGAACTATATTTTTTTATTTACTTCATTAACATGGTTAAACCTTGGTACACTTTATCCTAAATTTAATAAACTTCAAACGATCTCTTATTTCGCGAAATATATTCAGTATTTTAACAAAAAGTTTACGGCTAAATTTTCTCTACATGAGTGACGTCATTCTCCATTACATGCCCTCAAAGTAAGAAAGAAAATTTAAAGTAATAAACCATTCTTATAGATTCAGAACATACTAACTATCTATATATAAATAATATAAAAGAATTCGACCAAATTAATTAAAATTGTTTAAATGCGAAAATATTCACGTGTATCGTCTCGACTTTGGTCTTAAATTAGATGTAACATTGACATTCATTGAACTTGGAATTGTAAATTTGGCAATAACACTAAAGATTTATAGAATCTGCACTTAAATAGCAATCAATAAATTTACTTTAAACTGGTGCTAAAAGATGTGCTTCGCGTGTCTCAGTATTTAAATACAGTTCTCAAAATTGACTTTTATGGTAAGAAAAAACATATATATAACTATGTTTATGAATAAATATGAATTGAATAGAGTTTTTGTTATTAACATTAATGTTTTAATCAAAATGCAAGTGAATATATATTTCCTTTATTATTTAAAATCCTAAAAACGAAAACAAAAAACAAAAAAAAGTTTAAGATATAAAAACCAATTATGAATTTAATAAGCACACCACAAGGATGACCCAGTAACTTTTCAGTTTAATTACCGCCAGAATTTTGCATTCATCTCTTTGTCTTATTCTCTTGAATAATTTTCTAAAGATCGATTTTCCCATCAAAAGTATTTATAACTTCATTTTCAGACTAATTTCGTGACTTGAAGTTTTTCATTGTTTTAACATTGATGAAACAAAAACAAGATAAAGGGAACTTTTTTTTTTTGTTTTTTCATATAGACGCATAAATGTTCCACAAATCGCGTTTAATAATTCACTCTTTATCTAAATTTATTGCATCGAACCACCAGTTGTCATATTATTTACTGAAATTATGATTATTTAATACTTAAGCATTAATGTTAATTTTTGCAGAAATGTTATTTAACATAAATTTTATTAGCATAAAAAAGAAATTTAATTTATTTTTATTTATCTATTATTTATTATAGTTGAAATAATTTTCATTATACCAAGTTTTCATATATTCAAATTTCTAGTTTTATAAATTATTAATTAACAGAAATTTCAGGTCACCGAATTCATATTCAAAAGAATTATTGTCATTTTACAGATTTTCTCATTAAACTACTATTTATTTAAGAGAAATCGAATTTAACAGAATTTTAATTCAGGAGAATTCTTATTTAGATTAATTTTAAGTGAATTAAGTTTTTAAATGCTAGAATATCTATTTCATAGAATTTTAATTTATCCGAATTGATATTTGATACAATTCTTAAAACGCTGAATAGTACCACTTGCACGAAATTACAAATGTTCAAATATAAACTTTTTCATATCATTAGAATCTTAATTACTATTATTATTAAATTATTATTATTATTAGGTGAAAGTGAAATTTATCTTCGAAACATTATTTTATAATAAATTATTATATACGTATATTGAAAATTAATTATTTATGATTATACTTATATAAACAATTAATCATAACATAATCTTAATTTATATTTTGTAACAATACGGAAAAATTGAGCATTAACAATAAATTGTTCGTATTTTTTGTTCGAACCGGAAATAATCGCATAACGATTAGTAAAGCTAAACCTGTGAGTGTATGGCTATCAGTCATGCTTGTCTTTAGTTACACATTCGTTCCGGGATTTCTCGAGATAAATAAAAAAATCGATAAATAAGAAATATAATAAATTTTTCCTGTTTTCTTTTTTAATAAACAAGAATAAATAATTGACGCGCAAATTTCGTAAAAAAAATGGTTAGCCCTTCACAGGTTTAAGACAATTTTCATTTTGATTTTTTAACAAAATATTCTTGTAGAGAAATTAATTACAAAATTTGTTTCTAAACTTTTTTATAAATAATAAGTAATGACTTCTATAACTAATGGTTTTCAAAATTGACCCAATAACTAGCTTAATTTTTCAATTTTTTCTTCGCTGAATCTCAATCCGAAGTCAGAATTGCTAGATTGATTCTGCATTTTGAGATAATCTCAAAAAAAATTTAAAACCACAAATTAAAACAAAACAAAATTTTTTTTTATCCAGGACAGTATTCTACGTAGTTTTTTCCGCTGAATTCGAATCCGAAGTCAGAATAACTAGATTCTCTAAATTTTTTCAGATAATATAAAAAAAACTGCTCAAAAATACGAAAAGCGACTTTTTGAGATTATCTAAAAAATGTTAGCTAATCTGGCCATTTTTACTTAGGATTCGGAATCAGCAATGAAAAATACATATAGAAATAATACTTAGTGTCTAATACTGCACAAAAAAATCCCAAACCATAACATAAAATACCAAAAATTTGAGGATTAATAATAAATCTTGAAAAATTCGATTTTATAATATTTTAATAGTAAAATAAAACGCGCGCAAGCGCGTGATTAGTTTTTCATACATTTTAAAAATTATAAAATACACTAATAAATATAAAAAATCGGTAAATACTATTTATCCAATAAGAAGAAATAAATATTTTAAATATAATATTTAAAAATCAATTAATATAAATAAAATAAATATTTATTTTGAACAAAATTTATAATATTTTAGAATTAAAAAGAATTGCAAAAAATAATTGAAATTAAACAAAATAATTGGAAAATTTTGCAAATTAATTGAAAAGAAATGAAATCAATTAAAAATTAGGGGAAAGTAATTTAAAAAATCATAAAAATGTTTTAAACATAAAGAAAATAATTTAAATTTGAGAAAAATACTTGAGAATCATAAAAGTAACTTAAAACAAAATTGAATAATGAAAAATTAGAGAAAATAATTGAAAATTGAAAAAACATGGTTAGAAACTGAGATAAATAAATTAAAATTAAAAAAAATAATTAAAATTTGAGAAAATAAATAAACAAATTACATAGAATATTTTAAATAAAGGAAAGTTAAAGAAAATTTGAGAAAAATACTTAAAACTTTCAAAAGTTCATTGAAATAAAAGAAACTAATTGAAAATTAGAGAAAATTAATGAAAAAAGATAAAAATAATTTAAAACTGAACAGAACTAGTTTTAGTTAAAGAGAAATAAGTAAAAACTTTTTGGTAATTATAAAAAAGAACGAGAAAAAGAACGAAAGTAGTTGAAAATTGAAGAAAATAATATAAAATATAATATAAATAATGATAAATTGAAAAGTCAAATAAATAGTTAACAATTTTTGAAATTATGAAACAAATGTAAAGAATTCAAAATTCAAGAAAATAAATTTTGGAAAATAATTGAAAAATGTTTTCAAATTTTGAAACTTGACGAAAATAATTAAAATATGATACAGACAATGATAAGTTGTAAAAATCAATTTAAAAAAAAAAGAAAATAACTAAAAATTGGAGAAAAGAATTAAAGAAATTAGCTAAAATTAATTGAAATCTACGATAACTAATAAACAAATTTTGAAATTATGAAAACCAATAAAAATAATTAAAAATTGAAGAAAACAATTGAAATTTTAGAAAAATTCTTAGAAATCTTAGAAAATAATTTCAGAAAATGAGAATAACTAAAAATTGGAGAAAAGACTGGAAGAATGCTAAAAATAATTGAAATGTACGATAATTAATAAAATTTTTTGGAAATTATGAAAGCAAATAAAAATAATTAAAAATTGAAGAAAATAATAGAAATTTGAGAAAAATACTTAAAGAAATTTTAGAAATTAATTCAATAAAATGAGAAAAACTAAAAATTGGAGAAAAGTCTAGAATAATGCTAAAAATAATGGAAATTTACGATAATTAAAAAAAAAAATTTTAATTCTGATAACAAATGAAAATAATTAGAAATTGAAAAAAATATTTGAATTTTCAGAAAAATACTTAAAAATCTTAGAAAATAATTTTAGAAAAAGAGAATAATAATTAACAATCGAGAAAAATAATTGAAAAATGATAAAATTAATTCAAAATTGAAAAAAATAATTGAAATATGCTGAAAATAATTTAAGATTAAGAAAGAAAATTGAATTATGATGAAAATAATTTAAATATTGAAAACATTCAATAAAATTTGAGAGAAACAACTGAAAGAATCATAGAATATGTGTTTAAAAAAAAAAAAATAATTACAAAATTACTTAAAAAATTGTAATTAAAGAGAATAATTAAAAAATTGCAGTAATAACGAAAATTGATTAGAATAATTGCAATAATTGCAATCTTAAACTATTTTCAGCATATTGCAATTAGTTTTTTTCAATTTTTAATTCATTTTATCATTTTTCAATAATTTTTCTCGATTGTTAATTATTATTCTCATTTTCTAAAATTATTTTCTAAGATTTTTAAGTATTTTTCTGAAAATTCAAATATTTTGTTCAATTTCTAATTATTTTCATTTGTTATCAGAATTTCAAATTTTTATTTTATTAATTATCTTAAATTTCAATTATTTTTAGCTTTCTTTCAGACTTTTTTCCAATTTTTAGTTTTTCTCATTTTATAAAATAAATTTCTAAAATTTTGTAAGTATTTTTCTCAAATTTCTATTATTTTCTTAAATTTTTAATTATTTTTTTTCGTTTTCATAATTTTCAAAATTTTTTATTAATAATCGTAAATTTCAATTATTTTTAGCACTCTTTCAGTTTTTTCACTAATTTTTAGTTATTCTCATTTTCTAAGATTTTTAAGAATTTTTCTAAAATTTCAATTGTTTTCTTCAATTTTTAATTATTTTCATAATTTCAAAATTTCTTTATTAATTACCGTAAATTTCAATTATTTTTAGCTTATTTCTTTAATTCTTTTCTCCATTTTTTAGTTACTTTCTTTTTCTTTAATTGGTTTCTAAGATCTTCATGTATTTTTTTCAAATTATAATTATTTTTTCTTTATTTTAAAAAACTTCTGTAGTTTTTTCAATTATCACACTTAAATGTCATTTATTTTTTACAACTTATCATTGTTTGTATCATTATATTTCCTTTAATTTTCAATTCTTATTTACATTTGTTTCATAATTTCAAAAATTGTTAACTATTTATCTAACTTTTCAATTATTTCATTATTTATATTATTTTTTATATTATATTCTTCAATTTTCAATTACTTTCGTTCTTTTTCTTGTTCTTTTTTGTAATTGCCAAAAAGTTTTTACTTATTTCACTTTAATTAAAACTTGTTCTGTTCAATTTTAAATTATTTTTATCTTTTTTCATTAATTTTCTCTAATTTTTAATTATTTTCTTTTATTTCAATGAACTTCTGAATGTTTTTAGTATTTTTCTTAAATTTTGTATAACTTTCCTTTATTTAAAACATTTTATGTAATTTGTTTAATTATTTTCTCAAATTTTAATTATTTTTTTTAATTTTAATTCATTTATCTTAATTTTTAACCTTGTTTTTTCAATTTTCAATTCTTTTCTCTAATTTTTAATTATTCAATTTTGTTTTAATTATTTAGATTCTTAAGTATTTTTCTCAAATATTTCAATTATTTTTTTTATGTTTAAAACAGTTTCATGATTGTTTAAATTACTTTACCGATTTGTTATATTTATTATTGTTTTTTATGATTTCTAACGTGTATGAAAAACTAATCGCGCTCTGGCGCGCGTTTTATTTTGCTAGTAATAATAATAATTAATAATTCTTTATAAAATTTGAAAAATTGTTCTTATACATATGATGAAAATACCTACGATTTACAAATTTTTAGTATGTAGATAACAAAAAATAGTATTAAATTTTTATATATCTTTAAGTCATTATAGTTTAAATAAATTCGAAACGTCAATTAACTCATATTCCAATTCATTTAAACTTTTAAATTTCAATTAATTTAAATTTAAATGCATAATAATTAAATAATATTTATTATTTCCCATATTCACAATAATAATATTTTTCTAAGTCTTACTAGATTTTAAAGGGATTCCACTTTTTCGAAACTGTTTATTTTTTATCTTATAATTTCTTATTTTTACATAGTTTGAAGACTTTTTCTTCTTTTACATTCGATATTTTTGGTTTATTTTGTATTTGTCTTTTTATTTCGATGATTTTCGTAATTATTTCCATATTTTTAAAAATAAATATGCTCATTTTTGTAAAGTTATTGAATATGTTTTCACATCTTGTCTATTTTTAAAGGATTTTCAAATTTCGTTTTATTTTATTTTTATTAATTCTAATTTTTAGTTGATTATTTCTAAATTTTTTGCTTCCTCATAGAGGAAACTTTGTGATCGTTCCTAGATTTTCGATTTTCAAAAAATAACTTTAAAATGACTTCCTTTCATCTAAAAAGCGTAAATTTTCATTTTTAAGCAAATGTCCAGATGTATGTGTGTGTATATACATATATATCTTTATAAAGTAAATGTTTATGGTTTTTGCTTATAGGATTTCCTATTTTCTTTCTCAATCTTTTTTTTTCACTTAAAATTAAATTTTTTCCAAGAAATTCGAGAATTTCTGTCTAGCCAATGAGTATAATTGTGATAATTGGAGACAAAATCCGATATCCAACTAAACGAAATGTGATAGGAAGCCAATTTTACATGACGTAAATCCTCCAAGTGTCGAGCTAGGCTTCCATGGGGTCACGTTATCTGTCAGATATAAATCGTATGTACTTCTCTACATATGTTTGTACTTTTCAGCCAAAGATGTGTGATGTAAGAAATTATTACTCCCCAAAGATAATTTTTCATTTATTTCTATTCTAACTGACAAGTACTATATAATTTATTTTTTTGAAAAAACAGGTTTCTAATTGACAACGAAGTGTTTCCAAAACAAAGTATTTAATAAAAGGGTCGCCATCATTTTTTCAAAAACTTAATTGATAGAATCTTTAAAAAACCGAAATTTATTTGCCAGAATATTAAACTTTCCGAATCACCATTTTTCAGAACTTTTAACTTTCCGAATCTCCACACGCAAAGAAAATTAATTATAAATTTTATTAAAATGTTTTATAATTTAACGAAAAAGTACCTGAAAGCGAAAATTTCCTTCTAATAAAATTTCTTTATTTTTTGGTAATTTTTTTTCGCAGTTTCAAATTATTTTGCTATTTACCAGTAATTACAACAAATTGTTTACTATTTTTTAAAACTATTTTTTCATATTTTAACGGATTTTTCTCTTTCTAGTGATTTTTCAATAATTTTTGATTATGTTTTTCTTTTTCTAGTTAATTTTCTTAACTTCCAGTTATTTTTTATTTGATTTCAATTATTTATTGACATTACAGAATTTTAAAAATATTTTTTTTTTTCAATTTCTTTTCCGCTGGCCGTGATAATGTATTTAATTTATTTTCAATAGGATAAATGATATTTTATATGGTTCATGTTACAGGGGGCGTTAACAAGAAATATTATCCGTCCCGCCAGGATCTAAAATTTAGATAAAATTAATTGACAATATTTGAGATACCAATTAATACATTGTATATGTATGTCTTCTTCAGAAATAATATCATTTAATACACTAAGAATAAAAATATAAATATACATTTGTCTTGCAGAAAAAAATTCGTTACTGTGTCTTTGAAATTAATATATCTAGATGTTGATGTAAATTAACTATAGAAAAACGAGAAAAATTACTATAAAATAAAAGAAGAATAAAAAATGAAAAAAAACGGACTAAAAAATTTTTTTTTAAATTTATACTTTTTTAAATAATTACAAGTTGATAAAAGTTACCAAAATTTATTAGAGAAATTCATAAAGTGATGATACCAGAAAAGGTTTTTATTTCAATGTATGATGGTTTGTATTTTCTAAAAATATCATTAAATAATTTTTTTTCTTTTAAACTTTTACGTAGGTATTTTTTCCGGTTCTCCACTGCAGGATTATGTCATAAAAATATAATAAAATTATCTGGATTTTGGTTCTTTTGCGAATTAAAATTTCATCCTATACCTACTCTTTTCTTTATATCCTTGAATTTACTGTGTTCTTAATTCAAAATATTTATATTGCAGAAAATTAATTTTAAAAGTTCCCATTATTTTTTGTTTTTGTTTAGAGAAAATTTATGTAAGTTAAAACGTCAGATACGAAACTATTTTGTGTCTACGTGTTCTGACTGAAGCGGCAGAGTATATTAAAATTTCAAATGAAACCTGAATTTCAAGGAGTAAAAAAGTTTAGATAATGCGGATGAATACATTTGACAGGGAAATGGACGATTCTAATCTGTTTCTTACATAAAAAAACGTTTTTCAGTATTCGACTGATATTAATCTTGAAAAATGCATGGCGTCTGTATATATCTGTGTCTTCAAATTCAAGTTTCTAACCCTCAATTAATTCGTCTCAAACGACGCACAATCAAAGGAACGTTGAAAAATTTTAGATTATATTAGATAATTTTCTTAATTTTGAGAAACTCTCGAAAACCACTTAAAATTTTCTCTCGGTTATACTCTGTAAATTTTAGTTATTTAAATGTAACTAATTATTAGTAAAATCGTGGCTGACATTTTGTTTCAGCAATTAGTAAAAAAAAACTAAAAAATAGTAGTTGAATTAGTACACGGAAAAAAAAATTTGTTCCATTTACAAATCGGCTTCAAACTGTTTAATAACATCACTCAAATTTTATGTTTTACTTTAATTTTTCAATTGCAAAACATGAATTTGAGTTATTTTGACATAACCTGAAATTGAATTTAACTGATACCTAAAAATGAATTTAACTAATAATTATAGTTATTTTTTACTAAATGATTAGTAGAAATATAGCTATATGAATTACTGCCTGATTTATTGCTTTCAAAATAGTTATTTTTAACTAATTCAGATTTAGAGAGAAGATAAATGTTCTTTTTTACTTTGAAGGTAAGAAAAAGTTAATAATGTAATAAAGAACTTACATATATTACAATAATTATTTATTGTCATAAATATATTAAGTTCGCCATATTGAATTTTGCAAATTTGATAAATGAAATGGGTAAAAGAATACAAATTTCATATTTTATTCTTTTTTTCTTATTCATAATTAAGGAAGAACGACTTCTGAGCTATCATTGAAAATTTGTTTTAAAATTCGAAATTAACTAATCTTTAATACCCCCGAGTATTCTGAAATATTTTCTACGATTTTCAATTATTTTAATCAATTTTTAATTATTTTCTTTAACTCTAAATTATTTTTTTCAATTGACAATTATTTGATTCAATTTTCAATTATTTTCATCAATTTTTAATTATTTTCTTCACATCTCAATAACTCCTCCAATTTTTAATTATTTTCTTCTATAATCAATAATTCTTGCCTTTTTTCAATATTTTTTTTTAAATTATCAATTATGTTTTTGAAACTTCAATTCAATTCATCAATAATTATTCAACAATTTTCATAAAATCACATTTTCTTCAATTTCAAATTATTTACAACAATTTTTAATTAATTTCATCAAATTACAATTATGTACATTCTTCATTTTTTTTTTCAAATTCTATAATTCTTGGGTTCTTCAATAACTGTAGGCTTTTTACAATAATTTTTTTTAAATTCTCAATTATTTTCTTAAATTTCCAATTATTTTTTCATATTTCTTTCAATTTCTCAATTTATTTGAATTTTCAATTTCTTCTCAATTTTCTTCAATATTTAACAATTCTCAGCTTTTTTAAATTATGTTTTTCTTTCAAGTTTTATTTAAATTGATAATTTTTAAATTATTTTCATCAATTCGCAATTATTCCGTCGATTTCTAAATTTTTCTGCTGTTTTCAAATACTGTCTTTCATTTTTAAGTACTTTCTTCAATTTTCAATTATTTTCTTTAATTTTTAATTATTTTATTCAATTTTCAATTGTTCGTTTCAATATTCAGTAATCTCGACTTTTTTCAATTATTTTTTCCAATTATCAGTTATTTATTTTATGTTTCAAACCCTCCTTCAATTTTCAATAATTTTCTTCTATTTTAATTGTTCAATTGTTCAATTATTTTGTTCAATTCTCAATTAATTTCTTTAAATAACAATTCTATTTTTCAATTTTTAATGTTTTCTTCAATATTAAATAATTCCTGGCATTTTCCATTTTTTTTTTTTTAATCATAAATTATTTTCTTTTTTCAATCCAATTGTTTAGTAATTTTCTTTAATTCTCAATTATTGTATTCGAATTTCAATTTTATTTCTCAATTTTCAATTGTTTTTTTTTAATATTCAATATTTCTGTCTTTTTCTTATTTTAATTTCATTATTTAATTTTTAATTTATTTCTTAAATTTTAAATTTTTTTTTTTTTATTTTCTATCTAGTTGACCAACTTTGAATTATATTATTTGAATTTAATAACCATTGTTCAATTTTTTCAATTATTGTTCAATTGTAGATTAATATTTACTTTTTTTTTAATTTTGGTTCTAATTGTCAAATATCTTTGTCATTGTTTAATTATTTCTTTCGATTATTAATTATTTCTTTTCGTTATTAATTGTCTCTTTTAATTCTTAATTATTATTTTTTAGAAAGTTTAATATTTAATTCTTCAATTTCCAATTATTTTCTACAATTCTCAATTATTTTCTTCTATTTTGAATTATTGTCATTAATTTCAAATAATTTCTTCAATTTCCAATTATTTTCTTCAATTTTCAATTATTTTCATCAATTTATAATTAATTAATTTAATTCTGAAATATTTTCTACAATTTCCAATTATTTTAATCAATTTATAATTATTTTCTTTAACTCTAAATTATTTTTTTCAATTGACAATTATTTGATTCAATTTTCAATTATTTTCATCAATTTTTAATTATTTTCTCCACATCTCAATAACTCCTCCAATTTTTTATTATTATCTTCTATAATAAATAATTCTTGGCTTTTTTAAATATTTTTTTTCAATTATCAATTATATTTTTGAAACTTCAATTCAATTCATCAATTATTATTCAATAATTTTCATAAAATCACATTTTCTTCAATTTCAAATTATTTTCTACAATTTTCAATTAATTTCTTCAAATTACAATTACATTCTGCATTTTTTATTCTTTTCTTCAAATTCTATAATTCCTGGGTTATTTAATTTCTTTTTTCTTCAATTATCACTTATTTTCTTTTACTTTCAATCCCATTGTTTAATTCTTGAATTATTTTCTTTAATTCTCAATTATAATTTTCGACATTCAATTCCATTCTTTAATTTTTAATTGTTTTTCTCAATATTCAATAACTCTAGGCTTTTTATAATGATTTTTCTTAAATTTCAATTATTTTCTTAAATTTCCAATTATTTTTTCATATTTCTTTCAATTTCTCAATTTATTTAAATTTTCAATTGTTTTTTTTCAATATTCAATAACTGTAGGCTTTTTACAATAATTTTTTTTAAATTCTCAATTATTTTCTTAAATTTCCAATTATTTTTTCATATTTCTTTCAATTTCTCAATTTATTTAAATTTTCAATTTCTTCTCAATTTTCTTCAATATTCAACAATTCTCAGCTTTTTTAAATTATGTTTTTCTTTGAATTTTTATTTAAATTGATAATTTTTAAATTATTTTCATCAATTTGCAATTATTCCGTCGATTTCTAAATTTTTCTGCTGTTTTCAAATACTGTCTTTCATTTTTAAGTACCTTCTTCAATTTTTAATTATTTCAGGGATCACAGACTGTCCCCTATTCCCCTTTTTTCCCCTATTTTGAAGTTTTGTCCCTATTTCCCCTATTTTAAAGAATTGTCCCCTATTACCCCTATTTCTAATTTTCAAATTTAAATTTATAATTTATCAAAGTTATTTTTTACTTAATTCTGAATTTGTATCATTTAATCATTTAATAATCGCGCTGAGCTATTTGGGAGAGAGGGAGATTGACCACAGTTTATTTTTGTTTATTTGCCATTTTTAAAAGACTGCGGGTAATTTTAAATCCTAATGAAAAAGGCAGAGCTAGCCGCTTTTTTAAAAAAAATTATAAACAATGGTTTAAGAGAATGTATTTATTTTTAGATTTAGAATTATTAGCTTTGTTAATTTTAAACGCTTCTGTAATGTAGAGAACACAAAATTTTATTTAGATAATTTGTTCAATTATCATTTATTTTCCGCAATTTTTAATTAATTTAAACAATTTTTTCAACTTCCACTTATTCTCTCAAAATTTTATAACTATTCTCTAACTTTTTAAATTATTTTGTTCTCTTGTTTATTATTTTCGACAGTTTCCAAATTTTTTTACATTTGTCAATTATTTTCTTTAATATTTAATAATTTTATCATTTTGTAATTTTTCTTTCAATTATCTATCTCTCGTTTTAAAAATGTAATTTAATTCTTTAATTTTTAATTATTTTTAAAAAATTTAAATAATGTTTTCAGTTTAAAATTATTTTTAAAAATTCTCTTCAATTCTCAACTTTTTTCAATAATTTTTTTCAATTATAAAAACTGTTTTAAATTTCAATTCAGTTGTTCAATTCTACAACTATTTTCTTCAATTGTTAAATGTTTTTTTCAATTTTAAATATTTCATTCTAATTTCATTTCCATTTTTTAAATATATTTAATGATTCTCGTCTTTTTTAAAATACTTTCTTCAATTTTTAATTATATTCTTTAAATTTCAATTTAATTTTTAAATTTTCAGTTTAATTCAATTTTCCATTATTTTTTTTTTCTGTCACAAAAATTGTTTCAAAATTTGAATTCAAATGTTTAATTCTACAACTATTTTCTTTAAATTTCAAATTTTATTTTTCAATTTTAAATTAATGTCTTTAATATTAAAAGATTCTCGCTTTTTTCAATTATCTTCTTCTATATTTAATAATTATCGTTTTTTTTTCAATTACTTTTTTCAATTTTTAAGTTTATTCTTTAAATTTCAATTTCTTCTTGCAATGTTTAATTATTTTCTTAATTTTTCAATTTTTTTCCTCTTTTTTAAATTATTTTCTTTAATTTTAATTATTTTTTTCAATTTGCGATTTAGTTGTTTAATGTTCAATCATTTCCAACAATTAGGTATTCCTATAATTTTCATAGTTTTTGAATTATTTTGTTTAAATTTAATATTGTTTGATTTTTTGAATTATTTTTTCCAATTGTGAAATAATCTACTTTTCAACTATTTTTTTCAATTATTATTTATTTCCCTCAATTTTCAATTGTTTGCAACAATTTTTTAAATTATTCTCTTAAAATTTTACAATTATTCTTTAATTTTTTCAATAATTATTTTGTTCGATTTTCAATTTTAATTCAATTCTTAAATTTTCAATTTATTTCATTAAGTTTTTATTATTTTCTTGAATTTCAATTATTTTTGTCGATTTTCAATTTGCTATCATTTCCAACAGTTATTTCTATAATTTTCTTAATTTTTCAATTTTCTAGTTAAAATTTATTGTTTAATTTTTTAAATTATTCTTCTTCAATTGTGTAATTATGTAAATATTTTTCGAGTTTTATTTTCAATTGTCAATTATTTTCCTTATTTTTTAGTTAAAAGTTCGTTTAAAAAATATTAATTTGACATTTTAGGATAAGTAAACACTAAATTTCCTTCTATTTAAAAAGAAAAAACTATCAAGACCATATTTAACATCTTCAATTTTTCAATGGAAGTCGCCATCATAGACTTTAAAGCAAACTTTTTGTCCCCTTTTTGTCCCCTATTTAAAAAAAAACTTGCCCCTATTCCCCTTTTTTACTAACAATAGGGGCTGTGATCCCTGTTATTTTCTTCAATTTTCAATTATTTTCTTTAATTTTTAAATATTTTGTTCAATTTTCAATTGATTGTTTCAATATTCAGTAATCTCGACTTTTTTCAATTATTTTTTTTTTCAATTATCAGTTATTTATTTTATGTTTCAAAACCTCCTTCAATTTTCTATAATTTTCTTCTATTTTCAATTTAATTGTTCAATTGTTCAATTATTTTTTTCAATTCTCAATTAATTCCTTTAAATAACAATTCTATTTTTTAATTTTTAATGTTTTGTTCAATATTAAATAATTCGTGGCATTTTCCATTTTTTTTTAATTATAAATTTTTTTCTTCTTTTTTAATCCAATTGTTCAGTAATTTTCTTTAATTCTCAATAATTGTATAGGAATTTCAATTTTATTTCTCAATTTTTAATTTTTTTTTTTAATATTCAATAATTATGTGTTTTTCTGATTTCTATTTCATTATTAAATTTTCAATTCATTTCTTCAATTTTGAATTATTAACTTAAATTTTAAATTATTTTTTTTTGATTTTCTATCTAGTTGAACAACCTTTAATTATATTCTTTGAGTTTAATAACCATTGTTCAATTTTTTCAATTATTGTTCAATTGTAGATTAATATTTACTTTTTTTTTTTAATTTTGTTTCTAATTCCATTCTTTAATTTTCAATTATTCTTTTTTTAAAATTCAATAACTCTAGGCTTTTTACAATGATTTTTTTTAAATTCTCAATTATTTTCTTCAAATTCCAATTTTTTTCTTAAATTTCAATTATTTTCTTCAATTTCCAATTATTTTTTCATATTTCTTTCAGTTTCTAAATTTCTTTCAATTTTCAATTTCTTCTAAATTTTCTTCAATATTTAACAATTCTCAGCTTTTTTAAATTATGTTTTTCTTTCAATTTTTATTTAAGTTGAGAATTTTTAAATTATTTTCATCAATTCGCAATTATTCCGTCGATTTCTAAATTTTTCTGCTGTTTTCAAATACTGTCTTTCATTTTTAAGTACTTTCTTTAATTTTCAATTATTTAATTCAATTTTCAATTGTTTGTTTCAATATTCAGTAATCTCGACTTTTTTCAATTATTTTTTTTTCAATTATCAGTTATTTATTTCATGTTTCAAAACCTCCTTCAATTTTCAATAATTTTTACATTCTCATCCTAAATGAGAAAGTCTTCAATTTGTGCGATTTTGAACTTTTGCTAAAACATACATTTCTCGACGTTTTGAGACCTCCTGATTCCAAAAAAATGGGTTTTACGAAGATGTCTGTCTGTCTGTCTGTCTGTCTGTCTGTCTGTCTGTCTGTCTGTCTGTATCAAAATTTTGAAATCGGATAACTTGAGTAAAAATTGTCGTATCAACTTCAACTTTGGTATACTTTTTTTTGGTACCAAAATACAGGTCGAGTTCGTTAGCCAGCAATTTTCGTCCAAAATTATCAAAAATAGAATATTTTCAAAATTCAAAAAAAAAAAAATTTTCAAAAAAAAATTTTCTCTAATTTTTTTCTTAAACTACAAGTAAAATCGAACAAATTTTGTTTATAAAAGTTTCCGATATAATGCAACCCCACAAAGCTATGAATTTTTTAAGTTTACATGTGCAAAAAGGGGTACTGAAAGTGGATAAATCCTATACAAAAACTCTATTATTTTAAAAAAAAATGAAAAAACTTCCGGTTTTTTCTTCCTGTTTACTTTCATTGATCACAACTAATAAAACTGCATCAAAAAATATTGACTTTTCTAAAAATTTTTGGAAATTTTGAATAAATTCATTTTTACATTCTCATCCTAAATGAGAAAGTCTTCAATTTGTGCGATTTTGAACTTTTGCTAAAACATACATTTCTCGACGTTTTGAGACCTCCTGATTCCAAAAAAATGGGTTTTACGAAGATGTCTGTCTGTCTGTCTGTCTGTCTGTCTGTCTGTCTGTCTGTCTGTATCAAAATTTTGAAATCGGATAACTTGAGTAAAAATTGTCGTATCAACTTCAACTTTGGTATACTTTTTTTTGGTACCAAAATACAGGTCGAGTTCGTTAGCCAGCAATTTTCGTCCAAAATTATCAAAAATAGAATATTTTCAAAATTCAAAAAAAAAAAAATTTTCAAAAAAAAATTTTCTCTAATTTTTTTCTTAAACTACAAGTAAAATCGAACAAATTTTGTTTATAAAAGTTTCCGATATAATGCAACCCCACAAAGCTATGAATTTTTTAAGTTTACATGTGCAAAAAGGGGTACTGAAAGTGGATAAATCCTATACAAAAACTCTATTATTTTAAAAAAAAATGAAAAAACTTCCGGTTTTTTCTTCCTGTTTACTTTCATTGATCACAACTAATAAAACTGCATCAAAAAATATTGACTTTTCTAAAAATTTTTGGAAATTTTGAATAAATTCATTTTTACATTCTCATCCTAAATGAGAAAGTCTTCAATTTGTGCGATTTTGAACTTTTGCTAAAACATACATTTCTCGACGTTTTGAGACCTCCTGATTCCAAAAAAATGGGTTTTACGAAGATGTCTGTCTGTCTGTCTGTCTGTCTGTCTGTCTGTCTGTCTGTCTGTCTGTATCAAAATTTTGAAATCGGATAACTTGAGTAAAAATTGTCGTATCAACTTCAACTTTGGTATACTTTTTTTTGGTACCAAAATACAGGTCGAGTTCGTTAGCCAGCAATTTTCGTCCAAAATTATCAAAAATAGAATATTTTCAAAATTCAAAAAAAAAAAAATTTTCAAAAAAAAATTTTCTCTAATTTTTTTCTTAAACTACAAGTAAAATCGAACAAATTTTGTTTATAAAAGTTTCCGATATAATGCAACCCCACAAAGCTATGAATTTTTTAAGTTTACATGTGCAAAAAGGGGTACTGAAAGTGGATAAATCCTATACAAAAACTCTATTATTTTAAAAAAAAATGAAAAAACTTCCGGTTTTTTCTTCCTGTTTACTTTCATTGATCACAACTAATAAAACTGCATCAAAAAATATTGACTTTTCTAAAAATTTTTGGAAATTTTGAATAAATTCATTTTTACATTCTCATCCTAAATGAGAAAGTCTTCAATTTGTGCGATTTTGAACTTTTGCTAAAACATACATTTCTCGACGTTTTGAGACCTCCTGATTCCAAAAAAATGGGTTTTACGAAGATGTCTGTCTGTCTGTCTGTCTGTCTGTCTGTCTGTCTGTCTGTCTGTCTGTATCAAAATTTTGAAATCGGATAACTTGAGTAAAAATTGTCGTATCAACTTCAACTTTGGTATACTTTTTTTTGGTACCAAAATACAGGTCGAGTTCGTTAGCCAGCAATTTTCGTCCAAAATTATCAAAAATAGAATATTTTCAAAATTCAAAAAAAAAAAAATTTTCAAAAAAAAATTTTCTCTAATTTTTTTCTTAAACTACAAGTAAAATCGAACAAATTTTGTTTATAAAAGTTTCCGATATAATGCAACCCCACAAAGCTATGAATTTTTTAAGTTTACATGTGCAAAAAGGGGTACTGAAAGTGGATAAATCCTATACAAAAACTCTATTATTTTAAAAAAAAATGAAAAAACTTCCGGTTTTTTCTTCCTGTTTACTTTCATTGATCACAACTAATAAAACTGCATCAAAAAATATTGACTTTTCTAAAAATTTTTGGAAATTTTGAATAAATTCATTTTTACATTCTCATCCTAAATGAGAAAGTCTTCAATTTGTGCGATTTTGAACTTTTGCTAAAACATACATTTCTCGACGTTTTGAGACCTCCTGATTCCAAAAAAATGGGTTTTACGAAGATGTCTGTCTGTCTGTCTGTCTGTCTGTCTGTCTGTCTGTCTGTCTGTATCAAAATTTTGAAATCGGATAACTTGAGTAAAAATTGTCGTATCAACTTCAACTTTGGTATACTTTTTTTTGGTACCAAAATACAGGTCGAGTTCGTTAGCCAGCAATTTTCGTCCAAAATTATCAAAAATAGAATATTTTCAAAATTCAAAAAAAAAAAAATTTTCAAAAAAAAATTTTCTCTAATTTTTTTCTTAAACTACAAGTAAAATCGAACAAATTTTGTTTATAAAAGTTTCCGATATAATGCAACCCCACAAAGCTATGAATTTTTTAAGTTTACATGTGCAAAAAGGGGTACTGAAAGTGGATAAATCCTATACAAAAACTCTATTATTTTAAAAAAAAATGAAAAAACTTCCGGTTTTTTCTTCCTGTTTACTTTCATTGATCACAACTAATAAAACTGCATCAAAAAATATTGACTTTTCTAAAAATTTTTGGAAATTTTGAATAAATTCATTTTTACATTCTCATCCTAAATGAGAAAGTCTTCAATTTGTGCGATTTTGAACTTTTGCTAAAACATACATTTCTCGACGTTTTGAGACCTCCTGATTCCAAAAAAATGGGTTTTACGAAGATGTCTGTCTGTCTGTCTGTCTGTCTGTCTGTCTGTCTGTCTGTCTGTATCAAAATTTTGAAATCGGATAACTTGAGTAAAAATTGTCGTATCAACTTCAACTTTGGTATACTTTTTTTTGGTACCAAAATACAGGTCGAGTTCGTTAGCCAGCAATTTTCGTCCAAAATTATCAAAAATAGAATATTTTCAAAATTCAAAAAAAAAAAAATTTTCAAAAAAAAATTTTCTCTAATTTTTTTCTTAAACTACAAGTAAAATCGAACAAATTTTGTTTATAAAAGTTTCCGATATAATGCAACCCCACAAAGCTATGAATTTTTTAAGTTTACATGTGCAAAAAGGGGTACTGAAAGTGGATAAATCCTATACAAAAACTCTATTATTTTAAAAAAAAATGAAAAAACTTCCGGTTTTTTCTTCCTGTTTACTTTCATTGATCACAACTAATAAAACTGCATCAAAAAATATTGACTTTTCTAAAAATTTTTGGAAATTTTGAATAAATTCATTTTTACATTCTCATCCTAAATGAGAAAGTCTTCAATTTGTGCGATTTTGAACTTTTGCTAAAACATACATTTCTCGACGTTTTGAGACCTCCTGATTCCAAAAAAATGGGTTTTACGAAGATGTCTGTCTGTCTGTCTGTCTGTCTGTCTGTCTGTCTGTCTGTCTGTCTGTCTGTCTGTATCAAAATTTTGAAATCGGATAACTTGAGTAAAAATTGTCGTATCAACTTCAACTTTGGTATACTTTTTTTTGGTACCAAAATACAGGTCGAGTTCGTTAGCCAGCAATTTTCGTCCAAAATTATCAAAAATAGAATATTTTCAAAATTCAAAAAAAAAAAAATTTTCAAAAAAAAATTTTCTCTAATTTTTTTCTTAAACTACAAGTAAAATCGAACAAATTTTGTTTATAAAAGTTTCCGATATAATGCAACCCCACAAAGCTATGAATTTTTTAAGTTTACATGTGCAAAAAGGGGTACTGAAAGTGGATAAATCCTATACAAAAACTCTATTATTTTAAAAAAAAATGAAAAAACTTCCGGTTTTTTCTTCCTGTTTACTTTCATTGATCACAACTAATAAAACTGCATCAAAAAATATTGACTTTTCTAAAAATTTTTGGAAATTTTGAATAAATTCATTTTTACATTCTCATCCTAAATGAGAAAGTCTTCAATTTGTGCGATTTTGAACTTTTGCTAAAACATACATTTCTCGACGTTTTGAGACCTCCTGATTCCAAAAAAATGGGTTTTACGAAGATGTCTGTCTGTCTGTCTGTCTGTCTGTCTGTCTGTCTGTCTGTCTGTCTGTATCAAAATTTTGAAATCGGATAACTTGAGTAAAAATTGTCGTATCAACTTCAACTTTGGTATACTTTTTTTTGGTACCAAAATACAGGTCGAGTTCGTTAGCCAGCAATTTTCGTCCAAAATTATCAAAAATAGAATATTTTCAAAATTCAAAAAAAAAAAATTTTCAAAAAAAAATTTTCTCTAATTTTTTTCTTAAACTACAAGTAAAATCGAACAAATTTTGTTTATAAAAGTTTCCGATATAATGCAACCCCACAAAGCTATGAATTTTTTAAGTTTACATGTGCAAAAAGGGTACTGAAAGTGGATAAATCCTATACAAAAACTCTATTATTTTAAAAAAAAATGAAAAAACTTCCGGTTTTTTCTTCCTGTTTACTTTCATTGATCACAACTAATAAAACTGCATCAAAAAATATTGACTTTTCTAAAAATTTTTGGAAATTTTGAATAAATTCATTTTTACATTCTCATCCTAAATGAGAAAGTCTTCAATTTGTGCGATTTTGAACTTTTGCTAAAACATACATTTCTCGACGTTTTGAGACCTCCTGATTCCAAAAAAATGGGTTTTACGAAGATGTCTGTCTGTCTGTCTGTCTGTCTGTCTGTCTGTCTGTCTGTCTGTATCAAAATTTTGAAATCGGATAACTTGAGTAAAAATTGTCGTATCAACTTCAACTTTGGTATACTTTTTTTTGGTACCAAAATACAGGTCGAGTTCGTTAGCCAGCAATTTTCGTCCAAAATTATCAAAAATAGAATATTTTCAAAATTCAAAAAAAAAAAAATTTTCAAAAAAAATTTTCTCTAATTTTTTTCTTAAACTACAAGTAAAATCGAACAAATTTTGTTTATAAAAGTTTCCGATATAATGCAACCCCACAAAGCTATGAATTTTTTAAGTTTACATGTGCAAAAAGGGGTACTGAAAGTGGATAAATCCTATACAAAAACTCTATTATTTAAAAAAAAATGAAAAAACTTCCGGTTTTTTCTTCCTGTTTACTTTCATTGATCACAACTAATAAAACTGCATCAAAAAATATTGACTTTTCTAAAAATTTTTGGAAATTTTGAATAAATTCATTTTTACATTCTCATCCTAAATGAGAAAGTCTTCAATTTGTGCGATTTTGAACTTTTGCTAAAACATACATTTCTCGACGTTTTGAGACCTCCTGATTCCAAAAAAATGGGTTTTACGAAGATGTCTGTCTGTCTGTCTGTCTGTCTGTCTGTCTGTCTGTCTGTCTGTCTGTATCAAAATTTGAAATCGGATAACTTGAGTAAAAATTGTCGTATCAACTTCAACTTTGGTATACTTTTTTTTGGTACCAAAATACAGGTCGAGTTCGTTAGCCAGCAATTTTCGTCCAAAATTATCAAAAATAGAATATTTTTCAAAATTCAAAAAAAAAAAAATTTTCAAAAAAAAATTTTCTCTAATTTTTTTCTTAAACTACAAGTAAAATCGAACAAATTTTGTTTATAAAAGTTTCCGATATAATGCAACCCCACAAAGCTATGAATTTTTAAGTTTACATGTGCAAAAAGGGGTACTGAAAGTGGATAAATCCTATACAAAAACTCTATTATTTTAAAAAAAAATGAAAAAACTTCCGGTTTTTTCTTCCTGTTTACTTTCATTGATCACAACTAATAAAACTGCATCAAAAAATATTGACTTTTCTAAAAATTTTGGAAATTTTGAATAAATTCATTTTTACATTCTCATCCTAAATGAGAAAGTCTTCAATTTGTGCGATTTTGAACTTTTGCTAAAACATACATTTCTCGACGTTTTGAGACCTCCTGATTCCAAAAAAATGGGTTTTACGAAGATGTCTGTCTGTCTGTCTGTCTGTCTGTCTGTCTGTCTGTCTGTCTGTATCAAAATTTTGAAATCGGATAACTTGAGTAAAAATTGTCGTATCAACTTCAACTTTGGTATACTTTTTTTTGGTACCAAAATACAGGTCGAGTTCGTTAGCCAGCAATTTTCGTCCAAAATTATCAAAAATAGAATATTTTCAAAATTCAAAAAAAAAAAATTTTCAAAAAAAAATTTTCTCTAATTTTTTTCTTAAACTACAAGTAAAATCGAACAAATTTTGTTTATAAAAGTTTCCGATATAATGCAACCCCACAAAGCTATGAATTTTTTAAGTTTACATGTGCAAAAAGGGGTACTGAAAGTGGATAAATCCTATACAAAAACTCTATTATTTTAAAAAAAAATGAAAAAACTTCCGGTTTTTTCTTCCTGTTTACTTTCATTGATCACAACTAATAAAACTGCATCAAAAAATATTGACTTTTCTAAAAATTTTTGGAAATTTTGAATAAATTCATTTTTACATTCTCATCCTAAATGAGAAAGTCTTCAATTTGTGCGATTTTGAACTTTTGCTAAAACATACATTTCTCGACGTTTTGAGACCTCCTGATTCCAAAAAAATGGGTTTTACGAAGATGTCTGTCTGTCTGTCTGTCTGTCTGTCTGTCTGTCTGTCTGTCTGTCTGTCTGTATCAAAATTTTGAAATCGGATAACTTGAGTAAAAATTGTCGTATCAACTTCAACTTTGGTATACTTTTTTTTGGTACCAAAATACAGGTCGAGTTCGTTAGCCAGCAATTTTCGTCCAAAATTATCAAAAATAGAATATTTTCAAAATTCAAAAAAAAAAAAATTTTCAAAAAAAAATTTTCTCTAATTTTTTTCTTAAACTACAAGTAAAATCGAACAAATTTTGTTTATAAAAGTTTCCGATATAATGCAACCCCACAAAGCTATGAATTTTTTAAGTTTACATGTGCAAAAAGGGGTACTGAAAGTGGATAAATCCTATACAAAAACTCTATTATTTTAAAAAAAAATGAAAAAACTTCCGGTTTTTTTCTTCCTGTTTACTTTCATTGATCACAACTAATAAAACTGCATCAAAAAATATTGACTTTTCTAAAAATTTTGGAAATTTTGAATAAATTCATTTTTACATTCTCATCCTAAATGAGAAAGTCTTCAATTTGTGCGATTTTGAACTTTTGCTAAAAACATACATTTCTCGACGTTTTGAGACCTCCTGATTCCAAAAAATGGGTTTTACGAAGATGTCTGTCTGTCTGTCTGTCTGTCTGTCTGTCTGTCTGTCTGTCTGTATCAAAATTTTGAAATCGGATAACTTGAGTAAAAATTGTCGTATCAACTTCAACTTTGGTATACTTTTTTTTGGTACCAAAATACAGGTCGAGTTCGTTAGCCAGCAATTTTCGTCCAAAATTATCAAAAATAGAATATTTTCAAAATTCAAAAAAAAAAAATTTTCAAAAAAAAATTTTCTCTAATTTTTTTCTTAAACTACAAGTAAAATCGAACAAATTTTGTTTATAAAAGTTTCCGATATAATGCAACCCCACAAAGCTATGAATTTTTTAAGTTTACATGTGCAAAAAGGGGTACTGAAAGTGGATAAATCCTATACAAAAACTCTATTATTTTAAAAAAAAATGAAAAAACTTCCGGTTTTTTCTTCCTGTTTACTTTCATTGATCACAACTAATAAAACTGCATCAAAAAATATTGACTTTTCTAAAAATTTTTGGAAATTTTGAATAAATTCATTTTTACATTCTCATCCTAAATGAGAAAGTCTTCAATTTGTGCGATTTTGAACTTTTGCTAAAACATACATTTCTCGACGTTTTGAGACCTCCTGATTCCAAAAAAATGGGTTTTACGAAGATGTCTGTCTGTCTGTCTGTCTGTCTGTCTGTCTGTCTGTCTGTCTGTCTGTATCAAAATTTGAAATCGGATAACTTGAGTAAAAATTGTCGTATCAACTTCAACTTTGGTATACTTTTTTTTGGTACCAAAATACAGGTCGAGTTCGTTAGCCAGCAATTTTCGTCCAAAATTATCAAAAATAGAATATTTTCAAAATTCAAAAAAAAAAAAATTTTCAAAAAAAAATTTTCTCTAATTTTTTTCTTAAACTACAAGTAAAATCGAACAAATTTTGTTTATAAAAGTTTCCGATATAATGCAACCCCACAAAGCTATGAATTTTTTAAGTTTACATGTGCAAAAAGGGGTACTGAAAGTGGATAAATCCTATACAAAAACTCTATTATTTTAAAAAAAAATGAAAAAACTTCCGGTTTTTTCTTCCTGTTTACTTTCATTGATCACAACTAATAAAACTGCATCAAAAATATTGACTTTTCTAAAAATTTTTGGAAATTTTGAATAAATTCATTTTTACATTCTCATCCTAAATGAGAAAGTCTTCAATTTGTGCGATTTTGAACTTTTGCTAAAACATACATTTCTCGACGTTTTGAGACCTCCTGATTCCAAAAAATGGGTTTTACGAAGATGTCTGTCTGTCTGTCTGTCTGTCTGTCTGTCTGTCTGTATCAAAATTTTGAAATCGGATAACTTGAGTAAAAATTGTCGTATCAACTTCAACTTTGGTATACTTTTTTTTGGTACCAAAATACAGGTCGAGTTCGTTAGCCAGCAATTTTCGTCCAAAATTATCAAAAATAGAATATTTTCAAAATTCAAAAAAAAAAAATTTTCAAAAAAAAATTTTCTCTAATTTTTTTCTTAAACTACAAGTAAAATCGAACAAATTTTGTTTATAAAAGTTTCCGATATAATGCAACCCCACAAAGCTATGAATTTTTTAAGTTTACATGTGCAAAAAGGGGTACTGAAAGTGGATAAATCCTATACAAAAACTCTATTATTTTAAAAAAAAATGAAAAAACTTCCGGTTTTTTCTTCCTGTTTACTTTCATTGATCACAACTAATAAAACTGCATCAAAAAATATTGACTTTTCTAAAAATTTTTGGAAATTTTGAATAAATTCATTTTTACATTCTCATCCTAAATGAGAAAGTCTTCAATTTGTGCGATTTTGAACTTTTGCTAAAACATACATTTCTCGACGTTTTGAGACCTCCTGATTCCAAAAAAATGGGTTTTACGAAGATGTCTGTCTGTCTGTCTGTCTGTCTGTCTGTCTGTCTGTCTGTCTGTCTGTATCAAAATTTTGAAATCGGATAACTTGAGTAAAAATTGTCGTATCAACTTCAACTTTGGTATACTTTTTTTTGGTACCAAAATACAGGTCGAGTTCGTTAGCCAGCAATTTTCGTCCAAAATTATCAAAAATAGAATATTTTCAAAATTCAAAAAAAAAAAAATTTTCAAAAAAAAATTTTCTCTAATTTTTTTCTTAAACTACAAGTAAAATCGAACAAATTTTGTTTATAAAAGTTTCCGATATAATGCAACCCCACAAAGCTATGAATTTTTTAAGTTTACATGTGCAAAAAGGGGTACTGAAAGTGGATAAATCCTATACAAAAACTCTATTATTTTAAAAAAAAATGAAAAAACTTCCGGTTTTTTCTTCCTGTTTACTTTCATTGATCACAACTAATAAAACTGCATCAAAAAATATTGACTTTTCTAAAAATTTTTGGAAATTTTGAATAAATTCATTTTTACATTCTCATCCTAAATGAGAAAGTCTTCAATTTGTGCGATTTTGAACTTTTGCTAAAACATACATTTCTCGACGTTTTGAGACCTCCTGATTCCAAAAAAATGGGTTTTACGAAGATGTCTGTCTGTCTGTCTGTCTGTCTGTCTGTCTGTCTGTCTGTCTGTCTGTATCAAAATTTTGAAATCGGATAACTTGAGTAAAAATTGTCGTATCAACTTCAACTTTGGTATACTTTTTTTTGGTACCAAAATACAGGTCGAGTTCGTTAGCCAGCAATTTTCGTCCAAAATTATCAAAAATAGAATATTTTCAAAATTCAAAAAAAAAAAATTTTCAAAAAAAATTTTCTCTAATTTTTTTCTTAAACTACAAGTAAAATCGAACAAATTTTGTTTATAAAAGTTTCCGATATAATGCAACCCCACAAAGCTATGAATTTTTTAAGTTTACATGTGCAAAAAGGGGTACTGAAAGTGGATAAATCCTATACAAAAACTCTATTATTTTAAAAAAAATGAAAAAACTTCCGGTTTTTTCTTCCTGTTTACTTTCATTGATCACAACTAATAAAACTGCATCAAAAAATATTGACTTTTCTAAAAATTTTTGGAAATTTTGAATAAATTCATTTTTACATTCTCATCCTAAATGAGAAAGTCTTCAATTTGTGCGATTTTGAACTTTTGCTAAAACATACATTTCTCGACGTTTTGAGACCTCCTGATTCCAAAAAAATGGGTTTTACGAAGATGTCTGTCTGTCTGTCTGTCTGTCTGTCTGTCTGTCTGTCTGTCTGTCTGTATCAAAATTTTGAAATCGGATAACTTGAGTAAAAATTGTCGTATCAACTTCAACTTTGGTATACTTTTTTTTGGTACCAAAATACAGGTCGAGTTCGTTAGCCAGCAATTTTCGTCCAAAATTATCAAAAATAGAATATTTTCAAAATTCAAAAAAAAAAAAATTTTCAAAAAAAAATTTTCTCTAATTTTTTTCTTAAACTACAAGTAAAATCGAACAAATTTTGTTTATAAAAGTTTCCGATATAATGCAACCC